>MU865956.1:179555-353514 GCA_033296975.1 Podospora aff. communis PSN243 | reverse complement strand
CTACTGGGAAATGAATGTAACTTGTACCGGCCTCTGCGGTCCTTTGTCGAGTGCTCTGCAGAGGTTTCTCCCACAGAGGCCTTCGGCCTCTGTGAACCTCATGACCTCTGTCTCCAGAAGGTGCCAAGCCTACAGAGGTCACTGTGCAAGCACGGTGCCCAACTGGTTTTACACGGTGGCGTATGCAGGTCACGTCGATCCGAGCCGACCGGCAAGGGCGACCTGCGGGTCGTCACATAAAATTCTTATTATCGTCGCTAATAAAACATCGATCTTTCGCTCCTTTATAATTAAGTGTAACGAGAAAATAACGATTTATAACCTTTAATCCCTACTTAAAAAGTAAGCCTATAACGTTATCCATAATAATGATACTTTTAACGTATTACTTTTTAAATATACGTTTATAATAAAGGAGCTTTAATTACTTTTTAACGACCTTAATAAAATTACAGTATTTACCTCTGCCCTTATCGCCCTTGTGGATTACGAGCCCGACCTCCTACAGGAGCTGGGGGAGGATTTTAAACCGTAGATCGAATTTAGCCTAAGTGTGGCTGAAAACATGGTGAAAAAGCAAAACTAAGGGTGCATTGTGTGACGGAGGCGTTGTGGATATAAAGGGCTGGAAAGGAAAAACCCAGGCAGCGAAACACGCCCATTTCGTTGCGGGGCCGGTGAGACCCCAAATTTGCGACCCGACACCCTCCCCGACCCCGCTTGGCATGAGGCGGGCGCGCTGGCTGCGGTTGATTGGCATCGTAGGGAACTTCCTCCGGACCCTCACGCCCAACCGGTTGCGCCGCACACTACAGAAACACCAAGAACAGATGAGGTTGCCGCTTGAGGATTACAAAATGGCGGTGAAAAGCGAAGGGAATGAACTTATCGTCAAAACGCACAAGAAGGTTGAGGAAGGGAACGAACTCGCAGTCCAAACGTACAACAAGGTTGAGGAAGGAAACAGATTCGCCATCAAAACGTACAGCAAGGTTGAGGAAGGGAACGAACTCGCTGTCAAAACGTACAACAAGGTTAAGGAGGTGGCGGTCGTGCTAACAGCAGCCAACTTAAAAGAGCACGTCCCACCGCCTATGAAATTTCCTGTGTACTCGATCAACATTCAGGAAAATCCGACATTCTTCAGAAGAGAAACGGAGCTCAAAAAGCTACACCAGCTTCTGATCGAGGATCACAACAAGGCGAAGCCGGCTGCATACGCCTTACGCGGAAACCCAAGGGTGGGAAAGACACAAATCGCGCTCAAGTTTATCTACCAGCATCTCAAGAAATTTAACGCCATTTTTTAGGTCAGCGCAGATCCGGAGAACCAAATCGGCATTTTAAGGACGTTTAGTAGCATAAGAAGGCGCCTCAGGCTCTTCAGCGACGACACAATCGAGAACAGTCAGGTAGAGATCGTACTCAACTGGCTACAATCCGCAGGTATATCCAGTGCGAGATTAAAGGGCGCGTGAAAAAGTGCTCACCACCTCACCCGGTTAAATTTTACTGATCACACTATTATAAAGAAACGCTGGCTGCTGATCTTTAATAACGTCAGCGGTTTCGAGAGTGTCGCTCGCTTCTGGCCAACCAGCTGTGCTCAGTCCTCGGCGATAATTGCGACTTATCAGAAAGTCGACACGCGATCCATACCACTGTCACACCAGGTCGCTGTCAACCCCCTCGATAAGGAGGCCAGGGCAGATCTCCTATACAAGCTCTCTTGTCAGCAGATAGATAAATCCCCTGATAAGCTCACTCCCAAAAACCACAGCTCTGCGGCCGTCATCTCGCACATCCTTGGCGGATCCCCATTCTACCTGGCAATCGCCCAAGGCTTTATGACCACCTCGGGCACTGCGCTTCCAGAGTATCTGGCCCGTATTGAGTCCCGGAGTCACCTTGGGAGCCGAGTTGATGAGGGAGGGGATTATAAAAAGCCCGCGGATGCTACCCATGACTGGCTGATCCAGCAGCTAGACCCTGGCGCAACGAAGCTCTTGTACATGATTGCGTTCATGAACCCTGAGCATGTGGGAGAAGACCTCATCATCGGTGAACAAGCCCATCAGGAACCCAGTCTCGAGTTCTTGGATGATCGTGACCAGTAAGTCAGGGCCATACCCTCGTTCACCACCGCCAGCGCTGACAAGCTGTACCTTTTGACAGATACATCGAGTACGTCTCACAGCTCGGGCAGTGCTCGCTCGTCCACAGAGACGGCTTGGGGACAAACCAACGCTACCTAACGATGCACCGCTCCAATAGAGAGGCAATGCTCCTTCGACTGAATAAGTACCCAGAGGAGAGGGACCAGACTCTGGAACGTGTTCTTCACCTGCTGCGAGTCAACTTCTCGCCCCCTTCGCGATTGCAGATCGCGAACCAGAGTGTGTGGCCCCGGCTGACAAGAGTCTTGCCACATGTTCTCGGTGCACTCAAGGCGTTCAAGCGCGCCTCCCCGAGCATGTCGGGCTCAGAGTTCTTTGCGCAGCTAATATCTGACGTCGGCGGGATGGATCTCTACAACCGTGGGCTGATCTCTAAAGCGTACGATCTCAACCTCGCCGTAGAGAAGATGCTAGACTCGCTCGAATATCCGCTCGAGACCCCTCTCCGAGGAGATACGCTCACAATCCGTGGGCTCTGTACTGACAACATGGCCATTGAGAAGCGACGCGAGGGACTGGAGATTCGCCAGAAATGTCTCGACATCCGACAGCGTTGCTTTGCTACCATCGCTCCGGCCAATATCACGTTAGATGACCGGATGCGGCTCTACAACAGCTACACCGACTTAGTCTGCTGCCTGCAGCAGATCAACGACTTCAAAGGTGTCCAAAAGAACCTGCTGGAATGTTATGAGCAATACAAAGCGTAGGGCCCTAAAGACGACAAAAGACTCCTATACAAGTACGCCAAATACTACAACCAGATGGCCTACGTGTTACTATGGGAAAACAACAGGCGCAACGCTATGAACTTTGCGAAACAGGCGTACGACCTTATCGAAAAGGCAGCTCCTAGGACTGGGGCTTCACAACTCTAGCTCTGTAACTATACACACATTCTCTTTCAACACGGTAACAGGAGAAAGGCTTTACAGGTTCTCGAGGGGACTCTGACGGACTCGGAAAAGGCGTGCGGCAAGGACAACATTCGCACATTAGAGATCAGCCTCAACGTCTCCATCACGAACTTTCTATTATCGGATCTTCAAGAGGCCGAGTAAGTCACCGTTGGCCACGTCCTTGTGCCACCGGGTCTGCAAGCCAGGCACTAACCTCTCCTCCCCTCACAGAACTCGCTTACGAAACACCATCAACACCGCCGAGAAGATTTCCGGATGGCCGAGGGCAAACACAGTCCGTGGCCGCTATTACCTGTCACAAGTGCTGCTCCGTATGGTCGAGGAGGGAGGCGACGCCACCAGAAGGGACGAGGCGCTAAAGCTGGAGAAAGAGGCCAAGGAGGATCTCGACCAGCTTCTCAAGTTGGATGATTCCGACATCGCCTCCGAGTATCCGGGCAATTTCCCGCTGCTCTTCGATTACCTCGTTCACTGGGAGAATCGTCTTGTTACACCGCGCAAGCCCTATGAGCCAACCGCCATCCCAGAACCTATCCAAGCCCAAGGCAGCAGTAATGCCGCAATTTTGGCCAATTTTGTGGAGCAGAATGGCCTGGCTTGTGTAAAGAATGCTGTTCAGGCGATTGACCGGCCTCTCCGGGACAGTGATGAGTCGCTTGTTGTGCCAAACAATGTTGAGTTGGTTGTGAGGACAAGTGTCGACATATCTGTGAGGAATGGTGCTAACGCGAGGCTATCGAAATCGTCAGAACTAGTGTTGGCATGAACAGGTCTATAGGTATGTGTAACCTTTCGCTTTTCGCCAAATTCTGTGTCTTATTGAAGGTTAGGTTTCCTGGTTGCAGGTGGGGGGGCGTGTCATCGACTACTGTGGTGTTTTTTTTTTTGTTTTTTTTAGCTTTGGTGGCATACGAAGCTGTAAATGCCGTGGTCTTCCCAGTACATCTTGCTTTGTAGGGCAAAGGGAAGCAGGGAGGCTGGGAGTATCTTTTGTCAGATCCGCTGTTTGTCATATACGTTCAACGTCGGTCCCTTCCTTCTCCGTGGATTGCCCACTTTCTTTCCTGAACGAGCCATGAGGACAACGCCTGAATCCCAACAGCTAGATCATCCCATCCCCGCCAACCACCCAAATCAAATCCCTTCCAACATTCTAGAACCAAACACCCCCAAAGCAAATCCCGAAAGTGGAGTCCCCCCCAATGCCGCAGTGCGGAATATTACCGATCACAAATTAGCGAGGCGCAGCCTCAATGCACCGCCATGGCCGCACAGGAACGTTTAAATCCTTCCGCGGGACCTTTGTGGGGTCTCAGGATCGTATAATTCGGCTACCCTTTATCAATGGCCGGTCGCGATCCATGCAAGGAACCGAACGCTACGCTCTAGTGCGCTTGGCGATCCTCATGGAGTTCGCCGTCCAACGGAAGTGATGCTGGCGAGATTGTGAGGAATGCGCTGCAGCGTGCCATTGCGCGTGTTGTTATGTGGAAAGTCAGCCGTGGGATTTTGCGAGATGCGTCGGGAGATGGCGAGGCATATCGCGTGGTGTTGGTTGGTGATTCAAGAAGGGGGAGTGATGCGTTGTGAGAAGAGCATAAGAAGGGGATGTCTGCACGTTGAGATATGAGAAATCAGAACATCAGCATCTCATCTTCTCGACCATCATCCACCACATCCTCACCACTTGCACTTCCCGCGCAACCTGCAAACAACCAGTAAGTCCCCCAACATCACCAAAGAGCACCCTCTAACATTACCAGCATCATCAAAATGCGTCCCGCTACCCTCCTCTCCATCGCCGCCACCCTCGGCTTCACCTCCGCCGCGGCCGTCCCCACCGAGGACTCCACCCTCGAAGCCCGCCAGCCCAAGAGCTGCGGCAACGTCGGCGCCTTCGCCTATGTCAACCAGCCCTACCCTCCCACCGGCAGCAGCGCCCACCCCAGGGGCTGCACCCTGTACTACTGCGACGGAAACACGGGCGTGCTCCACCTCAAGGTGCAGTGCTTGAACGGCTTCAACAAGTGCCAGCTCACGCCCCAGGGGCAGGGCGTCTGCGCCCCTTGAGGACAACAATGATGGGTAATGGATAATGGTAATCTCTGGGAACTGGAATTGGAATTGGATGATATGATGGAAACGTGTAAACAATCTTCAAGATAATCTGACACTCTCTTGCTATACCTCCATCCCCCGTGACACGAAGGAAACAGAAACAAAAACTGAGAACAGGTGCTCAAAACCAACCATGATCCGGGGGAAGCCAGTCCAGGACGTGAGAATTCTGCAACCCGCGCTGCACCTGCTCAAGCTGCCACCCAAATATCCGCCTTTGACTCGGAGAACTTTGAGGGGCTGCCCCCGGGTCCCAATCCGGTCCGGGAGGATTTTGCAACCCGCGCTGCACCTGCTGAAGCTGCCTCATAAACATCCGCCTATGACTCGGGGATATTTGAGCAGCTGTCCCCGCATCTGCCGGTGGCTGTTCTACCACGCGCTCATCATCTTCACGAGACTGACTCGAGGAAGACCATCCCCGGTGTTCCGGTATCAGCACTTGTTGAAGTTGCCCTGAAAATACGCGCCGCTGAGCAGTTGTCCCTGGACTTACTGGCGGCTGATCGGCCATTTGTTCGTCGTCATCAATGTCCTCCATATGTTCATCGTTGTCGGGGGCAGATGACGGAAGGTATGAACCCATGCGCAGGCGCTCCATCTCACTTTGTAGGACTTGGCGCCCCACGCTCCGGTGACTTCCCACCGGCGGCTGCTCCGCCGGCCGGGTCGATGGAACGTATGAACGGCTCCGCCGCTGGTCCATGTCGCTTTGCAAAGCCTGGCTCCCGCGACTTCCCACAGGCGACAGATCCGCCATCTGCTCGTCAGCGTCGACTTGTCGAGTGGATGAAGCGAGTGGACGGCTCCGCGACTGTTCCAGCTCGCGTCGCAAAGCCTGAATCCTGCGCTCGAGGTCATCAAATGAATTCGATGATCGGTGCGAGAGCATTCGCTGCCGCTCCGATCGTTGCTCATCAGTGGTATCATCGGGCTCAGACGCTGGGAGGTATGAACCCATTCGCCGCCGTTCCATCTCGCCAAGCACCGAGGTTCGGGTGCCGCGCCGGGTTGACTGCACCGGGGCTGGCCTCTTTGGGGTCGATTCCTTGGAAGGGGGTCCGCCCTCTCCCTGCAGAGCTGCCAGTTCCTCCCTGAGGTGTTCCCCCAGCCGCTCAATCGAGCGTTGCAAGGCTTGGGTCCCACGTCGTCCCTGGGGAGCGGCCAGTCCCTCTCTCTGAAGCTGTTCGATCTGGCGATCCAACCGCTGCATTTCGGCCCGGTCCGACGATTGTGATGAACCCATTCGCTGCTGTTCCATTTGGCGTTGCAAGTCTTGAGCCCTGCGAGCCAGGCTATCAAACGGATCCGAAGATTGGGTCCCGCCATGTCCCTGCGAAGCCGGCTGCAGTTCTCCCTGAAGCTGCTCGCTCTGGTGCGTCGACTCATCAGCGTTATCGCCGGGCGTAGATGATGTGAGGTTGGATTGCAATCGCTGCTGTTCCAGCTGGCGTCGCATGTTTTGGACCCTGCGAGCCAGGTCACCAAGCGAACCTGACGACCGGGAGGAGCCCCTTTGCTGCCGGTTCACCTCTTGTTGCAAAGGTTGGCTCCTGCGTTGTCCCTGCGAAGCTGGCTGCGCTTCACTCCGAATCTGCTCGCTCCGATGCATCAGATCAGCATCATGGTCGGGCTGAGACGATGGGAGGTATGATCCCAATCTCTGGCGTTCTATCTCGCGTTGTAAGTCTTGGGTCTTGTGACTCTCATCATCAGTCGGCACCGAGGATTCGTATGAAAGCATTCGCATTCGTTCCATCCGGCGGCGCAACTCTTGGGTTCCAAGCTGGCTTGGTCCCACCATGGGTCGCCTCTTTGGGGCTGGTCCCTTTGATGCGGGTTGCGACGGGGCGGGTCTCTTCGGCGCGACTTGCGCGGGAGAAGATGGCTGCTTCAGGAGGACTTGTTTACGGAGCGGTTTGCTTGTGTCGATCTGCCGCGGAGTCGGTGCCTTTGGAGTTGGTCGTCCTGCAGCTGGCTGCTCGGGGGCTGGCTGTTTCGGAAGGGTCTGTGGTGGCGGAGACCGGTGAGTCGGAGGACCGCCAGGACCACCGGGAGCCTTGGCACCCCGTCCGGGTCGTAAGGGCGGCAGAGTTGCGGCATATTGTCGGGCAGCGGGGCGAGGGGGCGGCGGCCGGGACTTGGAAAAGGACTCCATAGAATAATCTTGAGCGTATCTAAGCGCGTCGTCCCATTCCTTGGGGAGGGGACCACAGTTCCTGCTCAACACGGTTGCAATGTCCTGCATGGAAGGACGCCTCGCCGGGTCGTCAATCATGCAGCGAGCCACGAGATGACACAGGATGGGGTCGACCCGCCAATCAGGAAGGGTGAGCACGCCGCCCCAGGTAAGCTCGGTGGTGTAGCCGCGACTGGGGTTGACGACGTCGATGAGCGGTAACTCGCTAAGTGTTGGGGGGAATTCGACGTCTCTGGTCGTGATGAGGCAGAACATGATCAGCGCAACCTGATACATGTTTGTCCACCAGTTGTAGTTTCCGCCCGTCGAGTGGCCCTCCTGGGCGGGCGTGGTTCGGCAGTAGTCCCATTGGTGTGAGGTTTGCTCCGGAGTCAAATAGAGAACCTTGCCGCAGTGGCGCATCTTCCAATTCTTGAGCCTGCTACGGTTAGCGTGGATCGCACGCCAGTTCGTCGGCGTCACTTACACGGTCATCTTGCTGCTGAACCATTCTCCTATGCCCAGATCGGCAATCTGACTGAGAGTTAGCTTGAGCCGTTCTGCTGGGGAATTACGGAGCATTGACCTTGATCATGGGCGCCACTTGATGATCACCACCATCAAAATCAGCAACAAGAACTGTTGTCGTCAGCCAAGGTCTGCAAAGTGTGCAATGGCCGACCGACTGTTCAGAGGATCAATGTCGAAATGTATAAAGGTCTCATTGTCTGGCAGCTGACGAAGCGGAGGCATGTCTTCAAAGGTTTCCTTGTAGAGCGTGATGTTCTCAGGAGGTGGCTGCCCCTTTTCGGCGGGGAATCGAGTCTCTCGTGAGAATGCCATGCCAACGACGCCTCTAAACACTGTCCTTCCGTCAGCAACATCCGCGGCAGCAGAGTGGATCTGACAAACTCACAGCATTCCAAGATCCGCCACATCACCAGCTCCGGGAATGCCGCGCCGGATTGATCAGCCTTGATGATGTAGTCGTATAACCTTCCACCTCGCATAAACTCGATGAAGAGTATATTCGCGGCGCTGTCAAAGAATTTTTGTGACTTGCGCTCCTCCCACGCCTTCAATCCATCCTCATATGATGGTAGCAAGCCAGCGGCGATGCGGGCAGGAGTCGGTGCAACGCTCTCCAGAGGCTGAACCAACTTTACCTGCTGAATCACATGCATGGCTCCCGCGGTTTTCTATCCACCAAGGTCAGCATACTCCCGGCAGTCCGGCAAAAACACACATACCTTGTGGTTTATAAGCTCGTACGGTATCGCCCCGGCACCCCCAATGTCAAGCTTCACAACCACCTTTGGCTTCTCCCCCAGGCTTCCAACTGTTCCTGGCAACGGTTCATATTCATACAACGCCGCAACACCACACCCTCCCCATCCGAGCAGCTTGACGAAATGAAACCCCGCGGCGACAATCTCCTGTTGTAACTCCAAGTTCGCTGCCTCTGCCTCATCCTTATTCTCATCAACGCCAGCTCCGAAGTCCTCGTCCAGTTTGTAGAGCTCTTCTGGCCTCCCAGGCGGCGCGGGCTCGCGACCCTCGGGCCAGGGGGGCATGGGACCCGGCCGGGGGAATTGCATGCCCATGTATACGGGTTCGCGTTCCTCCTCATCCCAAACGCCGGCCAATCCTTTGCGCCAGTATTCAAAGTAGTCCGTGTCACTCTTCTGGCGTATCTCGAAGTCCGCGGGTTCTTCCCCGCGGAGAGAAGACATCTTGGTGGTGGATGGCTCGGGCCGGTTCTTGGACAGGTTCTTACTGAGAGGACAAGTAGGATTTGAACAGGGCGTCAGTTCGAATGCAAATAGCAGACAGCGACGTAAGCGTCTGTGCAGCCCCTGTGGTTGAACCGAGGGGTTTGGACATGCAAGAGTGCTTCAGAGGGTCGGAGCTGGTATGGATCAAGGGAAACATTCTGGAATCAAGGACCTGAAAACACGCATTGAGGGGATAGATTGGCTGTGGTGGGACAAAGCCATTCCCGACCGGAGAAGTGGAGCATAGGGTGACTTTCTTTCAGGACTAGCCCTCCTTTCCAGCCAAAGGAGGAAGATCGAAGTGCATTCATTGTATGACCGGAAAGGGACGACGCAGCGGCCACCAACCGTACCATACTGAAGCGAAACATCAGAACAACAGTGGCGGGGGAGGTGTGTGAGATGGACCAGGCCAATTGAGGGGATGGCAGCTGCGCCGAAAACATACCTGACATAACGATGGAGCCACTGAGCTGTCAGGTGTCTCAATCTCGGCAGGTGGCCATTCAGATACGCTCAAAGCCCGAAACAGGGCAGTTGCGAGGCGAGAAATCATCAGAAAAGCTTTCAGCCCTTCTCCACGGACAAAGACGAGAGCCAGAAAAAAAAGGACTTCGATGTTGGCTGATACTTATCAAGGCCAAACTCGGTGCAAAGACGCAGACCAGCGGGCCAGGCACGGTCCGAGATGTCAAATCGCAAAGCTGGAGACCGAATGAAGGTTGAAGCTGCCGAATGGTGGGCAAATACGGGCCGGCTCCGGTGGTGTGGAGACGGGCGAGACCGGTTGGGACACCAACGACCCAGAAGGTTGGGTAGCAGCCCGGACCCCTGATCTTAGCTCTGCCGCAAGTCAGTTCGGGGTGCCTGCATTATCTCCCCGCCAGCTTCTGCATCAGCTTTTGGAGGGGTGCAGCACCTCGACTGCCCCCCCTTTTCCCAACACCCAATGAAGCGCGCGGGGAGCAGCCCAGGAACGCCATTCGGAACAGCCCCTCTATTTATCGAATCCCCCCGCCTCTCAACAGACACACGGAAGGCGGTGAAAGTGAGGGGTTGGGCTGCGCTGCGCATGGCGTGCCGTGTGTGTCAGCCCAAGACGGTCGCTCACAGTCGTCTCGATACGGTCGCGAAGAGCTTCAGAAGTCGAGTCGTGCGAGAGCAAGGGGCGCGTGCTCGATTGAGATCCGGCGCTGTCGGTCGCGCTTCGCGACTCGGCTGTTGAACAGACAACTGCAGGTCCACAGTCCGTTGGCTGCCGGACAATGATTCGGGGAGATCCCGCTCGCGCTGCGGTGGTTCCCCGCCCCACTCCGAAATGGGATCGCTGGGCTGGGCGCTTGTCGCGAGGGAGGTGGGGTACGGAGTA
Source organism: Podospora aff. communis PSN243 (assembly GCA_033296975.1). Taxonomy (NCBI): domain Eukaryota; kingdom Fungi; phylum Ascomycota; class Sordariomycetes; order Sordariales; family Podosporaceae; genus Podospora; species Podospora aff. communis PSN243. The sequence continues at coordinate 342,976 of MU865956.1, read as the reverse complement.
CCGCGCTGGTGCAACTCCGTCTCTCGATTTATCCTCTCCAGCCCCTGGATAGCTGGGCGAGCTTGCGTGCAGTCAGCCCGCTGTCGAAATAAAAGAACGTCTGCGGTCCCGTCGCTGTTGCCGTCCTGCCCTCCCTCTTTCACTCGTCATTCCCGTTGATATCGTTGCAACTTTGTGCCTGCCCGTCAGCCCGCCTCCAACTTACACCAAACCCAAAAACAACCCCGCACCCCACCACCTTCAAAATGGTTCTCGCCGTCCCCACCGCCAGCCTCGAGGGCAAGGTTGCGCTCATCACGGGCGCCGGCCGTGGAATTGGAAAGGGCTGCGCTCTCGAGCTCGCCAAGCGAGGCGCGTCGGTTGTCGTCAACTATGTCTCCTCCGAGGGGCCGGCACAGGAGGTCGTCAAGGAGATCGAGTCGTACGGCAACGGCGCCAAGGCCAAAGCCATCCAGGCCGACGTCAGCAAGGTGTCCGAGATCAACCGCCTCTTCGCTGAGGCCAAGGCGCACTTTGGCAGGATCGATATCGTCATGTCCAACAGCGGCACCGAGTCGTGGGACAAGACCGAGGAGGTGACCGAGGAGAAGTACGACCACGTCTTCAACCTCAACGCGCGCGCCCAGTTCTTCGTCGGCCAGGCTGCCTTCAAGAACCTCGAGAACAACGGCCGTCTCATCCTCATGACCAGCATCGCCGCCGGCCTGATGGGCGTCAAGAACCACGCGCTCTACAACGCATCCAAGATGGCTGTCATTGGTATGGTCAAGGCCTTTGCCACCGACTTTGGCGTCCGCGGCATCACCGTCAACGGCGTCGCACCCGGCGGCATCAAGAGCGACATGTTCACCCAGAACGCCTGGCACTACATCCCCGGCGGAACTCCCGATATCCCTGCCGCGAAGATTGAGCAGATGATGGCTGATCACTGCCCTCTCGGTCGCTGCGCCGTCCCCGAGGACGTTGCGCGCGTCGTTGCCTTCCTTGCCAGCGAGGATGGCGGCTGGGTCAACGGTAATTACCCCACTTCATCCCTCCGGAGACGCAACTTTGCTGACAACCGCCGCAGGCCAGGTCATCACCATCTCGGGCGGTTCCTCGCAGTAAATTCGGCAGTGTCTTTGCCAATTGACATGATTGACGCTTTGGACGACGGGTAGAGGTAGCATTGTGAATTGGGCATGAACGGCGGAGGCGAATCGAAGGACGAGGCTGTTGAGTTGCTGCAGTTTGACCGTCGGGCGTCGCTGCACGCTGCGGGCGCTAGAGGGGGTGAAGGGGTGGGGAGGAGCGGGGAGCTCTCTCCAAAGGACGGCATAAAGGAAAACTGTACACCTCCGATCACCTCGACCGGGTTTCTGAGGAATATCAATAGCTGGTCAGCAAAATAATTGACCGCGAGCCTGTCCGGCTCTGTCCAAATCGTGGCTCCGAGATTGAAGAAACGCGTCCGAAGAGAAAAACTGAGGTGGCCAGCGCTGCGAAGCGGAATTGGGTTTGCTCTCGAGACCCACAGGACCAGCATGTGGGTCAGGGCACGGGCCACACCCGACTACCCGCACGGAAAACTCCCCCGCCAGGGCAACCCCACAAACGTCAAACGCAACGGAAAAAAGCGCGAAAAAAAGGGTCAAGATCGCACCAATTTGCTGTGGAGATGGGCAAAAATGTGTGGACGAGCTGGGAATCGAACCCAGGACCTTTCGCATACAGGAGTATGCTAAGCGAACGCTCTACCAACTGAGCCACACGCCCTTACTGTTTGATGAAGAGGTTTGGCGTGTGAGGCCCTCATGATGCCCAGCTCAGGGGCTCGACGACGGGATGAATCGTCACCACCCTCCGCTCATATTCACAAAGCCCACCACATTTCTTGTCAATCCCCATGGATAGAAGAGTCTTCTAATCCAATGTTTTTAACCCTGTGACCGATTTGCGGGACGGCTGCACCCCATGACTGGAGCGTGGATGTGATCTCATCACCGCCGGTCCCCACAATGGAAAGAGTTGGCCCCCACTCTAGACCTTATCCGTTCCCAACTTCGACGTGAATGGAAAGCAAAGGCTAGCAGCCAGTACGCTGCTTCCCTGAGTAGATGTCAAGATCCAAACACGAAATCATTGCGCATGACTGAGTTCTGCCGGTTGTTAACCATCACGATTCTCGAGAATGCAGTCAAGGTCCGCATATGCCTCAGAACTCGTGCAAGGCAGATTGTGGAAAGCAAGACCAAACCATGCTGCCGGGTCCAAGAAAGTTTAGCCTTCGATCCGGGATGTCATCAATGTCGTCGGTAACCTTTGGCCCACAATCCTCTTTATCTGGTCATTTCAATTTGGCTCCTGGTGTCGCAAAGGGTCATGGTCCTGCTGCTGAGCCCTTCAAGTTTCATCTTTCGTCTAGTGTCAACAAGATCAATCGACAATAGATCCACTGATAACAGCCCCATTCGGCGGAACCATTGGCCAATTCACTCCCCTTCTCGTTGTCATAGGACTCCGTGAGCCGCCAGCCGCAAGACGCACAAGTGCACCCGAACTTGCTTCATAAAGGCGGGAGATGTGGACTGTCAATTCATGCCCCGCAGCCACAGGATCTTTGCTGGGCAAACGAAACCTGGGTCACAATGGAATCACCGAATACTGGTATTCAGCAAAAGTGAGCCATTACCGGTGAATTCGACCTTAACAACGCCAAACTCACTCAACGAATATTCCATGATCTGAAGGGTTGCGGTGAAAAATGTCCTTCCAGGGGTGATTCATACCTCGAGAATGTATATATTCCACTGCGCATTTCCCTCTTTTACATGCTGGGTCCTCCTCCCTCTCACATCCTCAGCCTTAACCCGAGTCCATCCATTGTCAGCTCCTGTACAACGTCAAATCTACATACAGATAGGCTCTACCAAGATACCTCAAAATAATCTTCGACACTCATTCATATCATCATCAACCGGCCTCGGATTACAACTGTCACACCTCCTGATAACCCAGGACACATCAAACCATCGCCATCACCCCTTCCCATCTCACCAAAAGGTCTCTCAAGAGGCACTAGGACACACCTCTCAACGCCATCAAAAGATCTCCCAGGATCCTCAAAAGGCCCCCCAAGTACTTTAACCGACGTTGGATACACCCCCAACATGCCTTCCAATCTCCCAAACACCCCCTCTGGCCGGTCCCCACAGCCCCTTAACCCCGAAATGAGCCCTGCCAATGCCCTCAACACGCCCTCCTCTATCAACAACTCCCGTTACCGCCTTCTAACCCTCCAATCTCTCGCCCAAGCCGCCTCAACCCGCAACTCCTCGGCCGACAAGGTCCCACGCTGGGGTCAAACCGGGGAAATCACCATCGGCCAGTACCGGGATCTTACGAACCAAATCAAGATCTACAACGACTTCCTCGCCAGATGCCCCCACCACACGGAGCATCTCAAGGCTGAAGAGAAGATTGAGCGGTTGGAGAAGGAGAACGCGGCGTTGAAGCAACAGCTCGAAGAGCTTCGGCGGGACCAAGGCCGGAACGTTCCACGCGGCCCGGCAAAGAGCGCGGCGAGGGTGAGTACGCGCAAGAGGGTGATGATAGGGTATTATGTCGCTAGTGGGCCGGTAAGTTTTTTTTGTTTGATGGTTATTGACACGGGTGGCGGCTAACTTCGTGTATAGCATCACTAGACTTAGGGAAAGCACTCGGACGTCCCGGCGAAGGTGGGAGAGGCTCCGGGGAGGCGGAGGGATCGTCAGGCATCGTTTGAGCTGTGTTCTCGTTTCGTTCGCCTTGCAAACGGGTATTGGCGCACACCGGACAAACTCCATGACGTGTGGGATAGCATCGTATGTGCTTCATCATTTCTGCCACGCTGTTAGTTCATGTTCGACCCCCGATATTGAGTCTGATGAAGTTGGCCTATCAGCGAGTAGAGGCCACCGGGGAGGTGGATACGGCTAGGGGGAGGGAAGCCTCGCTCAAGCGGGCAGAGTGCACGCAATCTGCGAACAAAAAGTGTTGTATTGGGTGTGGGAAAGAAAGGAAGGATGACGCAGAGGGCTGGCCGAAGTAATCTTGCTGGAGAGGTGGGGCAAAACCTCGCCCCTGCCTTGCATGAGATGGGGTACCAGCCCTTCGTAGATAGCTCACCCACAAGTGTCTTCTTCTCTTTAGCAGATTGGCGGCAATATCCTAACCCCCTCCCCTTTTCTACCACAAGAGACAATCGATTGTTTCCTTGTCTTGCATGGCCATCCGAATCCATCAGAACATTCCCCATCAAAACATGCCCAATCGCTGCCAAAGACCCCAAAAATCTGTCCCAAGAGCTTCACAAAGACATTCTCAAGAGATTTGCTCAAAGATGCAGGAGCCGACGTCAAATTAAAGCTCTAAATGCTATCCAAAACCTCCTATTGCCTAGTGTGGTATCGTGGTGGCAACAAAGAAAAATCACAATATGCTACCTCGACTTTTTCAGCCCATCCCAATCATTCGCCTGCCCTAGAAGTTTAGGCGTTGCCAAGGCCCCATCTGGGGGCGTTGATGATGATGCCCATGAGGCATCCGGAAATTATGCCAGTCATGGGAAGGGTGATGAACCAGCCGAGGTAGATCCAGGTCACCATGCGCCAGTTGATAGTGCGCCAGGTGCCGGAACAGAGACCGACACCGACGGTGGCACCCGTGATGCACTGAGTTGTGGAGATGGGAAGCTCTGAAGCATGTTGTTAGTAATGATCCGCGCAAAGCAGTGGCATGTAGACTTACTAAGACGGGTAGCCATGATGACAGTGACAGCGGAGCCCAACTCCATGGAGAAGCCACGCGAGGGAGAGTGCAGGGTGATGCGGTTACCCAAATTCTTCATGATGTTGTAGCCATACGTCCAGAGACCGATGACCAACAGAGCACCGCCGTAGACCAGAATCCAAATGGGCACCTCGGACTTATCCTTTGCGGGAAGAGCGCCGTCATTCCAGATCTGGTAGACGGTAGCGTAGGGACCGATGGCGTTGGAAATATCGTTGGCGCCATGGGTGAAGGAGGCGGTGGCGGCCGTCATGACTTGGAGGAAGCTGTACATGTGCTCGGCCCTGTTGTCGTAGTGGGGGGCATGGGCGTGGAGCTCCTCGACGTCGCTGGACATGACCGACTTCTTGTTCTGCATGTTGACGACATCCTGGTCCACACCGCGCAGGAGAGCCCACTTGATGTACCAGAAGAGAACGGCGCCAGTGTACCAAGCGCCTTCAGGCTTGGGACCAACGAGCTTCTTGACGGGGGCCTTGGGAGGAGGGGGAACGTCGGGCTCGGAAACATCGGACCCAATCTTCTTCTCTCCGTTCTCGGCGGTCGCTTCCGCGCCGACAACCTCCACATCACCGCGCTGGGCGGCGCGGCGGGCATCGAGCTCCTCCTTGGTGAGGTGACCGGCGTAGTAGTCCTTGAGAAGCTGGCCCTCGGGAGCCGGGGGCGGGTCGGCGCGGCGCAGCAGGAGGGGACCCATGAAGATGTGCCACCAGCGGAGCTGCCAGTCCTCCTTGATGACCACGCGGTACAGCCAGGGATTGAGGAAGAAGGCGATGACCAGAGCCCAAGCGGCGCCAACACCGACAATGGTTCCGGCGACCTCGGGGTCGGTCAGCGTGATGGTGTAGTTTCCACCCTTCCACAAGAGAAGCATGGTGAGCAGACACGCCGTTACGCCAAAGTAGAGGGGAACGAGGAAGAAGGCCTTCCAGACAGGATTCTTGCGAAGCATGACGCCATACTTGGTGATTGTGAAGATAATGGCGCCGAATATACCAGAGAGGCCGGGGGCGATAATCCAAGCGAGGAAGACCTGAACGACACCGGAGTTGACAGCGCCGAGACCGGTTCCCTTGCCAACCCATTGAACACCTATAGTTGCGTCAGAGGAGTTCCGATTCTGAGAAAACAAGAGGCTCACCGTCAGCACCAACGGCAGCAACACCCATGCCGATGACACCGCCCATGATGGAGTGGGTTGTAGAGACAGGAAGGCCGAAACGAGTAGCGATAGTGAGGTAGATGGACGAGGCCGTGACGGCGCAGACCATTCCCAGCATCAAGACACCGGGATCCGCCTTGAAGAGCGATGTATCGACGACTTTGGTACGGATGGTGTCGGCAACGCGGGCGCCCACACCCAGGGCACCGCCGAATTCCATGATGGAACCGAGGATCATGGCCTGCATGTAGGTGACGGACTGTGAACCGACCGAGGTCGCCCACGAGTTGGCGACGTCATTCGCACCTGGAAGACAAAGAGTCAGTAGGTTGGAGAGATGGAAACCCGAGTTGTGGTAAAAAAAAGATCGTACCGATGTTCCAGGCGTCGAGGCCTGCAAAGATGGTGCCGATGGCGAACAGGTAATCCCACTGATGGAGAGGCATCGTGGCGGCTTCGTCTCTGCTGAGAGACGACTGGGCAAGGCCGAGGCGAGAGACAGCCGGAATTCGCTGTGTGAAACTTGCGATGATGATGGACAGACAAGAAGCGAAAAGCGATGGTCGCACGACATCTTTATCTATGGTTCGCGCTCCTGCGCGTCGGGCTTGGTACGGACAAGAATGCCATCCATCTTCCACATCGCCAAGCAGAAATCCCACGCACGTGGGCAAGCTGTCTCGCCAGCGTCGTAGCAATCGACACCGAGGAGGTGCCTTCCATGCGCTCCTGCCTTAGCTTCCAGTTCTCCGTCCATGTGGGAAACCCATTGGAGCCTCCAAGAATATCTGGCGCCCCACTTGCCACTCTGTTGTCTGTGATTCCTGGGTCGTCCCGACCAGATGGCGACAGACTCGCCCCGCTCTCACAAGGTCATTGTTCGGCCAGAGCACAGAGCTCAGCAGTTCATGCGCAAGAATTTGAGCGACATCGGCTAGCACGGCAACATCATGCCAAACAGGGTCACCGAGGGCTCGATCGTCGTCCCAACATGGTCCGCACTACCGCCTGATATCTCGCAACTGGGCCAACGGCACCAATCAGTTAGCGGCAACGTAGCCGGCCAAGAGTTCAGACGTCGTCTGAGAAACTTCAAAGGACGATAATCCTGAGAGTCGAAAAGCTTAGCCCTCGGGAACCGAACCAGGACGGTCAATAGACCATGCATCCTGGGCTTGGCTGATATTTGTATCCATCATCCAAGGGCTTGGGGCAGCAATATGGGAGAATCACAGTTCGCGATTCAGGCACGTGGGGAAGCCTGCGTCGATGCCAAGACCTGGAGCTGAGGCTCAGGGCGGCTTGCTTTGGGCCCTGAGCTTGGCTCCAGATCGACCAATCGGACGCTGCAAAATCGCAACGTGGACGACTTGATGGGCACGGATGCTCCCCCACGCCAGACGTCTGCTTTGCCGTAACTATTTCCTTCAAGCTTCACTTGGAGTCTTGGGCCAAGCAGCAAATGTGCAGGTTCGGTGACGGAAAGCGGTTGATGCGCGTAATAGGGCACGTGCTCTCTGCGTCCGCTTTGTCGCAACCGGGCCGGTCCGGGAAGTGTCGGTAGTTCGGGCGGAGCGCGCTGCTTCAAGTCCACTGCGTTGAGCCGAGACCATCGACCAACCGGTCCTGGAGAGTGCCCTAGCGGTTCTTTTGTGTAAGGTAATCATGATTACTTTGCACGGAGGGATGCTGTCCCGTCTTTGGCCAACATACGGGATTAGAATTGCCACCCGAGCCTTGCACAACAAGTGCGAGTTCTGGAACGACATACCCGCTTATGTCTGACTGCAAAATTGACGAATCCAGACGCCGGGGTTGTTGGTGCGGCGGTTCGTCAGCGATTCTCGGCAGGATTCTGATAGCATCTTTGGAATGTACAATTCTTGCTTCTGACAGGATCAGCATCAACGTCTGAGATGCCATGGTATTCCATCAAAGTGCCGTTACCCCCCGAACGTATTGAGATCTCACAAGCGTGCGTAACGCGCAAATGGATCCGATCTGCCAGTGGTATGAAGCCCTGTTGCATGACCGCGGGCTATCAGCGACTTGTGCGAGGGCCTCGACCGCTGCGTAAGCCCGCCGAAACAGCCCAGTAGGGCGGACGCGGAGTCAGAGTGCAAAGTAAGATGGTGAGACGATGCGGCACCTGGTTACTGTTTGATGGTGCAAATGGTGGAAAACTTGGCGACGATGTCTTCGAACTTGGGGGCCTTGGCGAGATAAGAGCTTATCTCACCACGCTAGACCCAAGGCAGCAACGTTGGCGCCAAGACCGATTTCAAAGCATCATCTCGGACCCTGGACGGTCAACCGTTGGGCAGATCAACTGGCCAATAGGAGCACCTCCCCATCGCAAAAAGTTGCTTCACCAATGTTTGCCTGACAATTCTGCCCATTTGTAATCGAGATGCTACTCACTCAAGATCAGTGCAGTTCCGCGCTTCCAAATGATGGTCTACAAAATGCGGCAGCATCCCTTTCGTGAGACGAGAAAACGAGAGCAGGATCTGGAGTCACGCACCGAAGGACGAGCCGGAAATCTCAAGCTAGAGGCTGGTCGCTAACCTTGCCTCCGTGAGCCAGCAACGACCGTCAAATCCCCTATCAGCTCAACTTCACTTGACGTACCCGGCAAAATGGCCTCGAAGCAGTTGCTGTCGACCCCCATGGCAGAAACACCTCTCCCATCTGACATGAGCACCGCACCAACACCTGCGGCTAGCATCGCTCCGACAATAGAAAAGCCTCTGGAGGTTTCGGACGCAGAGAAAACAGGCGACACGCTGCAGTCCAGCACCGAGACAGGAGCCCGGTCGATCCATGGCTTCAAGTGGGTTCTCATCTGCGTCTCCATCTTCCTGACAGCCTTCCTCTACGGCCTCGACACCACCATTGCCGCCGACGTCCAAGGTCCCGTTGTCGAAGCGTTCGGCCAGATTGAAAAGCTGTCATGGATCGGCTCAGGTTTCCCCCTTGGTAGCATCGCCGTCCTGCTCCTCATCGGCAACCTCCTGAACAACTTCAACATGAAGTGGATCTACCTCGGCGGCCTCTTGATGTTTGAGGTTGGCTCCGCCATCTGCGGCGCCGCCCCCAACATGAACGCCCTCATCGTGGGCCGCGTCCTCGCCGGCATCGGCGGCTCCGGCATCTATCTCGGCGCGCTGAACTACTTCAGCTTCCTGACCTCCCCTACCGAGCGCGGCCTGTACATTGGCCTCTGCGGCTTCCACTGGGGCGTCGGCGCTGTTCTCGGCCCTGTCATCGGCGGAGCTTTTGCCGAGTCCTCAGCCACCTGGCGCTGGGCCTTTTACATCAACCTCGTCATCGGCGCCGTCGTCGCGCCCATCTTCCTCTTCTTCCTCCCCGTGATCCACCCCGTCCAGGGCAAATCCATCCGCTCCCGCCTCGTCACCATCGACATCCTCGGCCACGTCCTCGTCGCCGCCACCTGGGTCCTCTTCACCGTCGCCTTCTCCTTCGCCGGCATCCAATGGCCCTGGAGCGACGGCCGCTCCATCGCCCTCATCGTCGTCTTCGGCGTCCTCCTCCTCGCCACCACCTTCCAACAATACTTCACCCTCCTCACCACCATCGCAACCCGCGCCGTGCCCGCTCACCTCCTCCCCTCCCGCACGCAGACCCTCCTCCTCCTCGGCACCGCCACCGCCTCGGCCACCCTCTCCGTCGTCGTCTACTACGTCCCAATCTACTTCCAATTCGTCCACGGCGACAGCCCCATCCAGGCCGCGCTCCGCCTCCTCCCCTTCATCATCATCGTCATCGTCACCAACGTCATCATCAACAACTTCCTCGCCAAGATCCGCTACTACATGCCCATCTACCTCGTCAGCGGCATCCTCATCACCCTCGGCGGCTCCCTCCTGGTAGCCTACCTCGAAGCGTCAACGCCCCAATCCGTCATTTACGGCCTTACCGTCCTTGTAGCGGTCGGAAACGGGCTGACCATTCAGCTGGGCTACGCGGTATCCACGCTCACCGTCGCCCCGGCGGACATTGGGAACGGGCTTGCGTTGCAGAACATGGGACAGATTGGCGCGGCGGCTGTGGTGCTGGTCATCAGCGGGCAGGTGTTTCAGTCGTATGCGGCGAGGAACTTGATGGCGGCGCTGGGGGGACAAGGGTTCACGCCGGCGGAGATTGTGAGTGTTGCGGCGGGGGCGCAGAGCGCGGTGTTTCACATGCTAAACGGGGAGCTGCGGGAGGCGGCGACGGAGGCGATTGTGAGCGCGATGCGGAGGTCGTTTGCGTTGGTGGTGTCGTCGGGGGCGGTCATGACTGCAGCGGCGGCCGGGATGAAGAGGGAGAAGTTGTTTGGGGAGGATCTTGCGACTGCCTAGGGCTGGTTTTGGGTGGAGTTCGAAGGAGTAAGAAGAAGGTGTGCATATGGCGCAGGGATTGGGTAGGGTCTGCCACTTTCAAAAGGGGCTTTGTTTACTGTTCGTGAAAACGACACTCCGGCCAGAAAACAGGAAAGAAGCTCAGTGCATACTTTGGATAATACATCCTGCATAGCCATTATCATCAAAAATCTCAACAAAGCGCCGGTCTTGAACTGAATGCTCTCTACATGGTAGAAACCCCCGCAACCCCATGCTGCCATGCCCAAAACAGACACGATACCACCGCCCCAAGCAGACGTCACACTCTAAATGACATCGGCAGTGAAGTGCTGGCACGTAAACTTGGCCGGGCCACCGGTAAACGCCTCGGTACCAACCTGGAAAACTACACAAAAGTTAGTCTCATCAACCCACACTGTAGGACACAAGAAGACGCACCGATGATGTTTTGCTGTGCGGCGGGGAACTGGTAGTTGCTGACAAGGTAGTTGAAAAAGTCCTTGACGTCGGCGCTAAAGTTCTTGATGGTGCCCGAGGGGGGAACGAAGCTGTACACGCGCATGGCGCCGTTGTAGCCGGTCCAGAGGTCCCAGCGGTAGCCGGCGAGATTGACCGACGCTACCACCTGGCCGATTGGATAGACGTTGCCGTAGCGGGCGAGCCTGGGGGACCTTGTTAGCGGATGCTGTAGCAAGTGGGGTGAGCGGGGCGCATACCAAATCATCAGCTCGTAGTCGCCGCCGTAGTTGGGGTGGTTCGGGTCGGCAGCGGTGAAGACGTCGTAGGCGACGTTGGCGCGGACGTTTTCGGTGTCGTAGTCCCAGCGCACCGTGGTGGGCATGCGGCTGACCGAGGCGATGGTGCGGCCCTTGGCGACCTGGCGGCCGACGTAGGGGTAGCTCTTGACGTTGTTGGGGGCGCCCTGCCAGGTCCAGGTGCTGCTCCACTGGATGCCGCCGTTGGCGGTGCCGTCGAGGTATGTGCACTGCGAGCCCGAGGTCGCCGTGTCCTTGCCCCAGAGGTTGTTGAGCAGCTCGTAGCCGTTGCCGGACCAGTAGGCGTACAGCTCGCACAGCGCTTGCTGCTGTCGGGGCTCGAGTGCGGTTGTGGGGATGGCTGATGCGTGCACCGCGGCCGCGGCGACGAGGGAGAGAAGGCTGGCGGGCTTCATGGCGGCGGTGGGTCTGGGCTCTGCGAATTACAAGCGGCGAAGATGAGCTGTCTCTGCTCAGCCTGGCGGTTCTTGCCTGCTTACCCGACTTATTATTCGAGATGACCACCTACCATCGCCCTACACTCATCTCCGGCATTGGGTATGACCTTCTTATTTAACTGTCTTGACACCTACATGAACGCTTCCACCCTCTGCCGCAAGTGATGACAGCGGGACGGGTCGCCGGGATCAACACCAAATTGCCGAGCCGTAATCCGACCCGCGATCGTGGGGAAGTGGTTCATCGCCAAGGGGCCCCGCCTGAATGCGCGGCGCCTCATTCGCGCGCTTCGAAACGTCACGGCGAACCATTTGGTCGGTGGCTCTACGTGCTCCGGGTAGAAGCAACGTCCGACGGCGAGGCAGGCCCATGTGGCCCTGTTCGGCCGTACTCGAGATTACCCCGGCATTTAGTCGCCGCCATTCGCCGTGGACGGCAGCGCGCCGAACCTCAGCAACGCTCGAGCTCTACGCGAGGATTTTAGGCAAACCCGACACATAGCACGTCGCGTGGGATTGTCGGTCCGACTGTGGGGCCCGGAGGCTGCCTCCGAGATTTCGGCAACCGTTCCGGCAGCATGTCCCGACTGCCCCCGCTATGAATGGATCAGGGATAGCGCTGCGATTCGCGAGGTCAACTGCCGATGGTCGGACAGGGTGCAATTGCAGTACACGGATTCTTCAATCTCCACCGCCAGCACTCTTCTCTTCCCACCCGGGGCCGCGTTCATGAACTCCCAAAGTGGAACTTGAATGCGGGCTAATTCTCACGTATCGTTCCGCGGGTATCTTGCTAGCTCACAAACGCTATTGTGCAAACATATCATGTGCTTCACCGTGCCATCGACTGATAGCAACTGAGTTTGAGATGATGTGATAAAGATGGATATCTCAAATTCACTTCAACAAGTCGGCATCCTGCAATTCTGCTTGAGGTCCACCATGGTTACCTACGGCTCCTAGGGAGATGACGGACCTTCGTATGGAGAAACCAGTCTCTCATAACTCATCCAGTTCACATCAATATGTCGCTCGCTTACAATCCTCAGGCGAAATCGAATCCCACCGTCTGCCAGGAAGTGGCCCATTTCGTCCACTCTCCTTTTGAGTAAGCGTATTGCCGACTTCTCTCTCATCCTTTCATTGTTGAAATCTATCCAATGAGCAGGACGCCCAGCCTGAGCATCATCCGAATCGTCGCTTTCCAGGTCATCGGGATCACCGACATCAGCGTCATCAACAGGCCTTTCAATCCATTCCACCATCTCTGCGTCCTCCAAGTCGAGAGCCAAGTAGAAGCACACTTCGCTGAGTTTGCGAAGCTTCCCATCCCGCCGGGCCTGGTCGATCGCGGGCAAAATACTCGTCAGAAAGACCAAGGCCTATCTCACCCCGTGAAAACCCATGGAAAACCTCTGGAGCGACAAGGGCAGAGAGGCAGCCCTGACGAAGTGGGTTGGGCTGCCAACGTAATCGGGCACCGAAACATATCGCATCCGTCCCATATCCTTGAAGACGAGTGTTTCCAGGTTGGAAAAACGCCAAAGTCCAGCCGAGAGCACACCGGTATTCTTCCTCTCCCACATATGGAAGCTGATGGTCAATGTCAGGTGTCGGAGCGTTCCGCCGGATCCGCACTCCAGGGCACGAAGCAGCGTGACCAACTCGGGATGCCGGCGACATGCCACGTCACAGTGGAACTCTTGCAAGCCCCGGAACTTCTCCAAAGCAGACGTCATGGTACTCCATCGATTATGGTCGTCGTCCGAGAGGGGGGGATCCAATTCGGCGATGCGCAAGTTGACGACGCGCGGAAACGCCCTCTTGACAGCATTTGTATTGAACGCGTCGAGCCAGCGGAATGCCGGCACCGTCAAAGTCTCTGCGAGGCCGTCGATGCCCGGGAAGGCCTCGGCATCCCAGCGGCCAGCGCTGTCCCCATCGACAACCTCAAAGGTTTTGAGGCGCGGGAATCGGCAGGCCTTGGCGTAGGGCATCCAGTAGGGCCAAGCGCCGGGGAGGGGATGGTAGATGATGTGCTCCAAATTGGGCATCAGGCTCAGGACCAACGGGACGACATGGGCTCGCTCGAGAGACAGCGGAATCACAGTGTCCACGTACGGGAGGGACTCGGAGCCGAAGCGCATCCGCCTCATCGGGCAGGCAATGCCAAGGGCGCGGCAGACGTCGCAAGCAAGCTTAAGGATATCCTCAGGGGACTCGCTGTCCACGACGTCTGGGTTGATGAAGGCGCGCTTCACCAGAGCAGCAAGGTCTGGTCGAGCGACGAGCGTGGCGACCAGAGACGGCAACCTTCCAGGTTTCTGCGAGTCCAGTGGCATCTGGCCGAGCCCGAGGGATACTTCCTCGTATAGTACTCGCTGTGCGACGCCGCGGAGGTTTCGGCAGACGAGGCAGAGCGCGCAAAGATTCCGGCGGGCTTGGGCAGCCTCAAAAGGTGAGGGATAGTCGGCAAAAGGTTCGCGCTGTGAGCTAGAGTCGGCCATCTTCGCGTGCAGCGAAGATAGAATGGTTGGTGGTGAGAGGAATCTGGCGATCGACAGCCATCTTTCGGTTGCGAGATGGGGCGCCATGGCTGGGCTTGAATGTGGATGACCGTTGTATGACCCAATGTGGAAAGATACGCAGGTTGGTTGACTGCCATCGACATGGAAAGCATCGGAGGAGAGTTGGGCTTGTTGTTGAGGTTGACCGCCCATGAGCGGCTACTGGCAAGAAACCGTGTCAGACATGGCGAGAGGCGAGAAGATTGAGCGTTTGCGTTGGGCCACGATCAGGAGACAGTGCCAGTCCGACTCAGACCAGCAGACGGTGGCGGCACAGGGGTGGCGCGGGTGGTTCGTCGGGAGGGTCCCCCGGTTCCGCCATGGTTGCAATCCACCCACGACGTCGGTGAACTTTGGATCAGAGGTTCAGATGGTTGCAGGGATACCTGTGAGCTGGCGCTGACCAAAAACAACCTTGGGAGAAGTAGGATAGGTTCATGATTGGTTGCAGCAGAATCATAGTTTCCTCAGACCAGTGTTCAATTGGTCACGGCCCCACAACTCCCTCTCGCTGCACAGCAAGCACGCACCCGCCCTCCTGCCCTCTTGCCCTCCTTCCAACGCTCGAGGTTCGAACTTTGAGACTGGAGCGAGGGTTGCCAGCGAGGCACAATGTAAAGCGCGGGCGGGAAACGCGGTGAGTGTTAGATCGGTGGCGAGAGCCCTTGGCAGAGGCTGACAGTCATGGAAAGAAGCGATGGTGCGGTCGCAAGCGTGGCCGCCGAAAGCTTGCCCTGGCGGCTGGCTTGCTCACGAAACATGCAAGGCGGAGATCAGCTGTATGCCTACCGCAAGTAGGTATGTATTTGATACTACAAGACAGCGGTTTGTACATTGAAACGAGTGCCAACAGCTTTCTCGCAAGCTGGCAGCGATGCTGGTAAACGAGAGACTCTTGAGCCAACCAACCCAACAACAAAAATTTACAAAAGACGGGTTACGCTAAACTCAACATGAATCTCATCAACGTCATGAGCTGGAACGTTGCATGTCAAAACCAACAGACACATGGGCCAGAAGCCTGCAACTCGCAGAATGCTCCCCGCCGTCAACATCAACCGTCAGGATTCACAGCACGACATCGTCGGTGAAGTCGTCGATGGCCTTGGTCAAGAAGTCCACAACGCTGCCGAACCTGGTGACCACCTGGGTGCTGAAGTGGCAGGATTGCTCAGAGGTCATCTTGCCGAGGCGCATTTCTTCGCCTTTTCGGATGACCACGACATCATTGTCATTTCACCGAGTTTCAAGACCAATTGCAAGGTGCTGTAACGGCTTCACCGATACATCATGCGATGGGCTACCGAAAAGGGGATGTCGTTTGGGCCTGAGAAGTACGGGATAATGCACCTGGAGCCAACCGGTGAGTAAGCGCCATCAGGAACATTAGCAGTGGCTCACACGCAGACAGGAATGAGACGCAAAGGCACCTCGATAGCTGAGCGGCTGAAGAAGCCAGAGGTCTCGACCGATCACGGCTGCTGCGCCCTCGTCCCCGAAATTCCAGGGCTGGATGCCTCGAATGTCCTGAAGACTGAGATGCGAGTTCTGGGGGTGCATTTCAACTATAAGCTCGAATGGCATCGCCATGTTTACAAGGCGAGCTATCCCCCCCTCGCGGCTGGTTGGCAACGTGCTGACTTCTTTCTAGATTGCTGAGAAGGTTCGGAGCGCATTGGCCAGCCTGTGGCGTATCTCGAGCTCATCATACGGCGCCGAACTCGTCGATTTGCGAAACTTGTATCTCACAAAGATCCGCCCGCTATTTTCGTATGCGTGCGCTGCCTGGTACGTGCCTGGAAAGGGGTTGAGGAACAAAGAAATCGAGGAGCTCGAGGGCCTACAAAGACAGTGTCTCAATGCTGTGGCTGGCTGCTGGAAAAACACCAACTATCAGATTGTTCTCAAGGAGCTCAACATCGAACGATTGTCTATGTTCCTCCATCGAAGCGCTGCGGCCTACAGAGCCCGAACGGTATGTCGCCCCTCGGAATTGCCAGTGGTCCTAGCACTGACTGCCGTTTAGCTCGGTTCGGATCACGAAAAGCTGCTCAGAGAGCTACGAGAGAAACCGATCCGAGGCCTCGCTGCTCAGCGTCACGATTTCGGCCGACATATATTCCACGTCCTATACAGAGAGGCCTTTGATCTTAGGACCGCCGCCAACCTCGCACAAGAGCAAGAAGACGCAAAGGCAGCAGCAGCTCAGCCACCGAGTTCGACCGAAGCGCAGAGAACACCGTCGAAAAAGTCTCCAGTTCAGCGAAACAGATTGTACATCACAAAGCGCGCAAAGGCAGCTGCCAAAGAGGCAATGGAACAAGAGTGGAACAGATGCAGATAAGAGTATCTCAGGAGAAAGCCCGTCACAGTACATGCACGGGATGAGGCCCAAGATTGTCGCCATCCTCGAAGAATGGGGCCCAACGTCGTTGTCGTATTACGACGGTCTGCGCCGCGACGAGTCCAAGGCTCTCTTCAGAATGAGGGCCAACCGAATCGGGGCCGGTGCCATCGTGAGCAAGTTTGACAAGAACGTATCGAGCATGTGTCCCTGCGGCACCGGACAGCACACGATCGAGCATCTTCTCGTCTACTGTCCCAATCTCGCCGCCGAGCGCAACAAGCTTTACAGAAGCTTGTTCCATAGCAGCTTCCAGCTGATGCTCGCAAAAGACGCCAAGGTCACCGTGCCATGGGCATTGCAGCATCTCAAGCTGGATGACTTTTCGCGACGTCCTGTCGCGCATCCCGAAAAAGCAGGACCAAGGAAAGGTTTCGATTCCCTTTTCGAAGGGACTTGACCGTTCCGACGGTTCTGGTTTGTTGCCGGTGAAAGCGAAGCCGTTGTTTTATTGCGTGTTGGTTGTCACGACTGTTAGGATTCTCTGGTATGTGTATTTTCTTTGTTCGATCACTGGGCTCAACGCATCGCTCCGCCTGAAGACGGTTCCTTCGCGTCACCTCACTTTGCCTGGTCGCATTCCTCGCCCGCTTCACACACCCTCAAGGCGCTGGACTACACAACTGACAAACGCAACAGGGCCGTGGCTAGGTACACTTAGTCATCCTCCTGCTCCTTATCCTTCTCATCGATCTCCACCAGTCTTTTTCCGATGATACGGACATTCCGCACCCATGTGCGGAAGGCCTTGTCTCTTCGGACCGCTGACGCAAATGCCTTCACATCCTTGTCTAAGATCTCCTCCGCGTGGTGTTGTTCAAGCTCGTAGCCGAATCGGATCAAGGCGACGAGATCTGTATGGGGGATCTCGTCCAGGTTATCGGTGTCGGGATCCTGAATGGTAACGAGGCTGCGGATCGCTTTGGCCGAAGCCGTACAGGCTGCACGGTGACTGCTATCCTTTTTCGGAGTGCCAAGCTTGCTTGTACGTTTTTTTCTCCAGTTTCCTTATTTTATATCGTTATGAGCCTCTCTGATAAGAAGTGTGCAGGGCATCTGGGTGGTCTTCGTGGTTTTTCGCCAGGCCTACAGGACTGGCTTCTTGGCCTGGATCTTCTGCTTCGCCATCTGGTTGGCTGCAGGCTTGTTAGTAAGTAGGGCTGTCCCGGCGATGGCGAGGTGCAGATTGGTTTCCAGCAAAGTTACTGACACCTACATAGGTCTTGCGCACGGGGAGGAGTTGCCTGTACGTACGGCAATCGCTTGGATGGGCGTCTGTGGTTTTTGACTGCGTTGGATGATTGAGCACAGTCTGCGGTGAAGGCGGTAGGTTTTCCACTAAACTCTCCGACAAACTATTGGAAAATGGCTGGCAGAACCAGCAGGGAAGAGTTTGCTCCCCAGGGCACTCTGCGCTGCCCTCATGTGCATTTATTCTGTGCGTGAGTTTATTTTGTGCGTGAGGCGTCACAATAGAGTTTGGTGGCCGCGATGCGAGGGCTCTGGTAAGTCTGTGCATTGCAAGGCCTTATTGGTTATACGAGGAGCTTGCTGATGAACTGTTTTCATTGGGGAAAGCCAGCCCGACCAGCCGGCCGCACCACTCATGTGACGATGGCGGAGAGGATGAGTGTCGCGCGCGCCGCCACCAGCCCAGAAACCTTTCAGTAAGTTCCTCGCCGTGTCCTTTCGGTGCGTGAGCCTGGCTGATCCTTCGAGCGAGTGAAGTTGACGTTTTACACGCCCCTTAGGGCTTGCCCCGGCAACAAGCGCTTGTTGGTTAAAAAGACGCAGAGTATGGCGTCTCTAAAAAAAAACGGGGAATTATGAACAATAATTTGTCAACATAAATTGTAATATCTACAATCCCCAACATGATCTTTTTAGTTGTTGATCTTGGTCTCGGCTCCGTTCCCATTTGCGTTGTGATGGATGTGTGATGCGTGCGTGTGTCTGTGTCTTGTGTGTGCCAAGAAGCTCACAAGATCCGCCATGGTGGGCCGAGCTGACCCTCTGATGCGGCGTTACCCGACAAGGTTTCACTAGTAGCCTTAGGGCCACGGAACATGGAACCTTGGCACTACGTCAACCGAAACCAGCCCCACCGCTCGTGACTGCAGTCGCACAACAAACTTGGTGCGAGCAGAGCTGCGGCGACTGCTTCTCCACCTCACTCTGACCATCATCTCTGCATCTCTCAATTAGATCGACCATCCGGACAAGCACCAAACAGGCCGGCATGGTGGACCAGCAGTCACAGTTGTTGCTGTTGCCGCGGGAGCTGCGGGACAAGATTTATCGTGAGTACCTATGGCACGACAACGGCTATGTCCACGACTTTGGCACGGGCAAGCTGAGAGCATCTCCCCGCAGTCGGATGCCTGGCGACGTCGAGGCCGACAGCGGGAACGAAACAAATCACATCGACCTTCGCCTGATGTTTACTTGCCGACAGATCGCCAGCGAGATGCGCGGCCTGCCCCTTCGCCTCAACACGATCCATTTCAGCACCACCTCAACCGAGGAGGCAGCGAGTCCGTGCTGGCCGCTGGGCTCACTTTCACAACAACGGCACATGGTCAGCCCGCCACACGTTGGATGGCGAATTGATGCCACGTCTACCTCCTCACGTTTTCGATGACTTGATGGCCCGCTTTGGAAATCGCTTCTTCGCAGCCGACTTGCGTCGCATGCGCGGGTGCGAAGTCGCCCGCCCCGAGAGATCCAAACTTTGCTACGGGGAGGTGCCGTCACTATGGATGCTTGATGCCATGCAAGAGCTCACTCGCGTCATCATGGCTGACCGACAGATTCGTGATTATGTGTCATCCCGGGAGTATTTGGGAATTGGACAACCGAGACGCGTGCGTCTCCTCCCTGGCTACGCAATGACCGTGTTGCAGCTGGGCCAGAGGCCGTGGAGAGTCCCGACAGACGACGAGCTCGACAAGATTGCAAAACGACTCCCAACCCCTGGAAGAGCGAAGAATAACAAGCGGCGGCTGAGGGCGACCTGGTCTCAAGTGGTGGGGCAATACCAGTTCTCGGCTGCCGCTGTCGCCATCGACTTCCTTGAGTCGATGCCGGTTGCGACCAGACGGCATTTGCGCCACATTATCCTACATGAGAATCGCCTGTCAGTGGCCAATCCAGAATGCCACGCCCGAGGACTTGTTCCCTTCTGCGACGAGAACCCCGCGCTGCGAATTGATCGCCGGGTGAGCCTCTGGCGAAACTGTTTCCTCCAAGGCCGGCACGGAGATCTGGTTGATCACGCCCGCCAAACGTGGCGTCTCAACGCCCCCAAGCCTGTGAATCAGCTCCACGCCGACCAGGCTGCCCGGCCGGTGGCCCAGTGGATTTGCGAGGCGTCATTGCTGCCCAAGCAAATCACCCTCATCTTCGACTGCGATGGAACCCCCGAAAGGACGTCCCAGGTGTTTCAGGAAGTTATTCAACGTGACGCCGCATGGCAGACGGCGTTGGATCGCGCCTTTGGGTTCCCCGATGGATCGACAAGCCCGGACAAGTTCGACACGCCGGCCCACATTCGCTGCATCCCGGCCTACCACTGCGAGGGCTTCCCGGAGCTGCTGCGAGCCATCTGCGACAAGGACCCGTCCTCGCGCGTTCGCTGTGATGGTTTCGACCCGGGTCGCCCGTGGGAAGAGGAGGATATACAAGCCATCATTGAAGCAAACCGAGACCGCACACCGGAAGAATGGGGCATTGCATGGGAGCGACCTCGCGTGGGCTACAAGACTGCTCCGCCTCTGCCCGACTTCAGGACTCTGTTGGACGAAGAGGTGCGGAGGTAGACTTGCAGAGGTGGGAGCCAGGAAGAGGAACGGCCGAACAGCCGACCTGCGCGCATTGGAGGAACGCCCGAATGAGATGGAGGAAACGTGGGGGCTTGAACTTGGACGGACCTGGGCTTGTTCGGCGCTCGAGACACACGCCACGGGACATCCAGCTCATGCTCGTCCAATTGCTACCTGTTCTGGCGTGGCTTCTTTGTCTTTCGTCCCTGGTACCTTCGGTTGGACTCTTCGAATGCCTTGGTCAACGTGTTCAGGGGTCTTGAGGCCTAGCCTGTCCACCACCCAGTCCTCTTCCCAGCACCAGGCGAGGACGCCGACCTTATTCGATGCAGCATCTTTCCTTCCGCAGCCGCTCGCCGCCGCGATCTTGTCCACTGCTCGTCATTGATACAGCAATTCTCACGAAGCTTTCTCATTTTGCCATCTGCACTCTTGTGAAATCAGCGTTGATAGGTATGCTTCCATCGCCTTCCGAAATTGCATCCCTGATTGTACAAAACCCAATCCAAGTCATGATCATATCCCGTCCCATCCCAACTCCCAATCCCGCTTTCCACATGCTGTTTCCTAGGTACAAATACACACTCGTCGCTTCCATCCCGCAAGAAAAGTAAACCACCCAATACTAAACCACCGCCGCCAAAAATCCCATCACCCCGCCATAAATCCCCACCAAAACCAACACGTCCCTCGTCGACGTCACCGCTGCTTCCTCGCCCGTTGCCTGCTGCGGCGCCTCACCCGCACCCGCTCTCAAGGAATCATCCATCCTGCCTCTCAGCGCAGAGACAACCAGTCCCACGACCAGCACCACCGCCATGCGAAAGACAAAGTCGGTGATGAAGCCAAAGGTGAGGATGGGCGCCGTGATGGCGAGCGCGCCGAGGAGGGCGAGGTGGGTTGTTGGTGTGAGTTGTGTTGTTGACGTGGACGTGGAGTCAGAGGTGGGATTTACCAAAGGGAGAGGAGAGGAGATGGATTGCTTGCGCGAGGGGGAGGTGCTGTTTGTGTGGGTGTTTGTTCCGCCTGTGTCGGGTGGGGAGGGGGAGAATCCTGTTGTGGTAGGACGGTTAGTTGGGGAGCAAGGAGTAAGGGGTGGGGGGAAAAGTAATTACCGAATGTTGTTTTGAGAGGCATGGGGGTGAGCATGTCTTCGGAGAGGGCGGGGGAGGAGGTTGATGAGGAGGAAGAGGAGGAGGAGCGGCGGGAGGGGTTGTTGGGCGGGGAGAGGCAGACGAGGTCGTCGGTGGGATCGAGGAAGCGGGTTTCGATCTCGGCGATGGGGTTGCGGGTTGCGAGGTAGGTGCGGTAGGTTTCAACGTCCGAGAGGGAGGCGGAGGGGAGGGCTTGGGTTTCGGTGAAGGAGGTGAGGACTTGGTCTGGCAGGGGTTAGCAAGGTGGTTCGCAGAGTTTGGAAGGGGAGCGTACTGTAGTGGCCGAGTTTGAATCCGATTTTGCCGAGGATATCTGTCTTGTGCCATTGGAGCTCGCCGCCGGCCATGAATTCGGCTCGTCGGGAGGCAGGGAGGATGCAGTTTGCGAGTCGCCGGGTTTGGGTGTCGGTTGTGTCCAGGCGGTGGAGTTGTTCTTCCAGCTCGCTGAGCTCGTCTTGCAGATGGAGCAGGAGCCGGTGGTTGAGCGCCTCGAAGCGGCGGTATATCGGCTTGATGGGGGCCTCGCCGTCATCGGTGAGAGTCGATTTCACGGACCCCCGCCTCCTCGAACGGGTCTTCTCCGAGCTGGATAGCTTTGCTGCAAGAAGCTCATACCCTGACATGGGGAGCTTCTCAGCTCTCGGCAGGTGTTTTGCGTGACCCTGACCCGGAGCGGCTATCCGTGGCTGAAGCTCCTTGGGCGGGATGTGCGGGTGCTTCATGGGGCCTCTTGTCATCTCGGGAGTCCCGTACCTGTCCTTCTCTTCTGCGTCAGACGGCGCCGTTTGCTCCTGTTCCGATGCCGGTGGTGGTCCATCCCCGTTGATGCTATGCTCGGGGGTTGTTACGTCCGTATCAGCGGTGCTGCGCTGGCCGGCGCTGTCGTTGCTCGACGACGATGAAGATGCACTGCGTGGCGACCACTCTCCCGAAGTCTCGACCACCCGTCGGATGTCCTCCTCTGTGATATCAGGAGAATCCAAGTCCAGGAAGCTCATGGCGTTGGGCCTCTTGCGGGTATCGGTGGCAGCTGTCTCAATGGTCTTGAAATCGTCCTTTGACGCAGTCCCTCTGCGTTTGCGTCGTTCGGGGTGCTCCAAGACCGGCGCAGAGCTTCTTGCGCGGGTCCTGCGAGCGCTTCGAGAATCAAACAGGTCCGGACTGGCTTCCTCCGGATCCATCAAGGTCTGCGCGTCGGCCATCTCCTCTCGCAGACTGGCCTGCGCCATCCTGCTGTTGCGGTTGGAGCGTTGAGGTTGGGCGCTCTGGGATCGCGAAATGGGGCGTCTTTCTGCTTTTGGTTTCCGGTCGGAGCTTCGTGGCCGTTGCGTGGCGGTTTCCCGCTTGCATGAAACAGCAGTGCCCGAGTCGGAACCAGACCCAGAACCAGAACTGGAGCTGGAGCTAGACCTCTGCCGTCGCTCTGCCGTTTCGCGCAACACCCATGATTTGTTGGCAACGTCGGCGGTGTCCTCCAACTTTGACGCCAGCTCCGATTGGGGCATCACGGTGGGATACATGATGGGGAAGAGGCGCAAATGGCGCACCGCTGCACCCAACGGGAAGATTGCGCAGTTCCGGGCGGGAGATTGGAGCTGGATAATGTCCGCTTATCGGACGGTGTCGTCGTACCGGAACCAGTTGGATGCAAAGTGCCGCAGGCGTGCGACGTGATCGGAAAGACTCAAGAAATTGTATTCAGATCCGGGACAACATGTGGAGGTCTGACAAGATGTGCGCGCAGCGACGGCATTTTGAATGACATCTGATGGCAGGCGGACGCGAGGGCCCAGTTGTCTGGAAACTTAGGTAAGGCTGAGGCAAGGGGGTGTGGGCGAGGGTGGAATTGTGGCCTGATTTTTCTTGTCGCCGTGTTTGATATGGTGATCTTGACCAGTCGGGATGGCCCATCGCGGGGTGCCATCACGACCTTGCGTTTGCGACCTTGCATGGAGATCCGAGCTTTTTGGAGCCAAAAGCGGGCGCGAAAGCGTTTCTGTCTCTTTGTGAGCACCCGTTCCTCAACCCCAAGTAGCGCTGCCACTGCGCGGGTATGGCGCGGGTACTTGTGCGGTGCGCTGCGGTTCAGGCCCCGAGTGTTTCAGATGTGACAGGCGAAGGGGCCGTTTTTTTGCTGATGGAGGGTGGCGGGTAGATGCGGAGTGGAGATCGGTAGTGATCGCGTGTCGCGAATTGCGAGTCTGGGCCTGCTGTCGCCCATGGCCTTTGTCAGCGAAAAACATGCCATTGCTGATGAGGATCAAGCAATGATGGAAAAGTCGCAATCCCCTCCAGAGGAATGCGATTGGGTTGTCGGTGTCGCAGGATGGAGAGATCCGCGCCCCGGTCCAGGTCGGTCGTCGGCTTGGCGGGCAAAGACCCACTTCCGGCCGAGTCGCTCCACCACACACCCAGCGGTCGGGATGGTGGACACACTGTCAGTTCGGTGGATCAACCGAACCGCTGGTTAACGCACATATCTCCAACTGACTTCAGATGATGTCATCCGTTCTCCGCCAGAGACGGTAAATGCTACAGAAGACTCTAAATCAGTTGCCATGGATCCAAAAACGCACAAACTTGAATAGGTAATTATCCAAGTGTCGTTTTGCCCACTCCTAAGGCCATGGGGTCTCAATGCTCATCAGCCCTTCTTTTGACCCCTGCAACTGGAGGAAGCACAACACCACTCGCGGGTCCCCACGAACCAATCCCGGGGAGTCTGCTACCCGTGTTTTCACTTCCCCGATTCGCGGACACCGGAGCTAACACCCTCGACGGCG
The DNA here is from genome assembly GCA_033296975.1 of Podospora aff. communis PSN243. NCBI lineage: Eukaryota > Fungi > Ascomycota > Sordariomycetes > Sordariales > Podosporaceae > Podospora > Podospora aff. communis PSN243. The sequence continues at coordinate 318,696 of MU865956.1, read as the reverse complement.
GGTTGACAGCAGCCTCCGCGCCTTGCCTGAAAACCGGAACGTGGCGCAGATGCTGCATGCCCGTGATGTGCTCAAACTCCCGGCCGAGAAGTTGCTTCAACTTGTCCTGATCAAACTCTGCAAAGTCGTTCATCGCCGCTGCAATGTTCCGGTCCCACTCTTGCTTTGCGCGACTGAAGGGGTCCAACCCCTTGGTGACGACAAGCGTGTTTGGGTTGGTGTGTCGGCTCGTGACATGCGTGCAGTTTGCGCCAGCCCGTTCGAGGACCTGGTGAAGGTGCTGTCGCCGCGAGTTGCCGACCGCAAATCTCCAGACCTGCTCGTGTGACATGAGAAAAGCGTTAAGGTGGTGGCAGTCTTTGCAAGAGCAAAGCACTGGGTTCTGGCAGTTGTTGACTCGGCCAGTGGGCTCCCTTCCAACGCATCTCGCGACATAGGCCTCGAGGATGGCGCATGCAAGCTGCTGATAGCGAGGGGTGCCGAGTGGCACGTTCCTATTTTCGAGGGATGTGACCAGGAACCGAACGAATGGCACCCAAAATGGGCGGAACTCGGTGAATGGTATCTTGTCGATGCCGGCCACAATTTTGAACGAGAGTTGCATTGCCAGCTCGTCCCCGCATCGCAGACAATGCTCCAGGAAGACCGCTAGCCGACGGGGACCGAGGATCTTTGTCAATTGTAGAAGGTTGAACCCCGGAGTGTGGCCATACTGAATTCTCCTTGCCTTGTTCGCTGCCTCGGTTTCTTGCCTCAAACCAGCCTCGGTGCGGAGGTTGGATAGGTCCAGCAATGCGACGATCGATTTCATGACTGGTTTGCAGATGTCGAGGGTCTCAGTCAAGTCGAATGTGCCAGCGAAGGCAGACATGAGGATTCTCTCGAGCACGGCCAGCGAGAAGGGAGTGTAATGATTGACCTTTGCAGCAACGAGAGGGATGACCCTGACGTGGAGTGTCAGCGACGTCGACTGTGTCAAGGACAGCGGCCTACCGAGTCTTCAGAAAGTCAAGATCATGAAGCTGCTGGAGGATCATCGACATCAGGATATCCCCATCATCCTCTCCAACCTAAAGCACAATGAGCATTCATCCTTCACCTTTGACCGGCAGTACTCACATGACCATCTCGACACCTCTTGATGCAAGACGGCAGAACGTCGTTCACGATCCAGTCCTTGATCACTGGGGATCCAACCTCTCCGTCTTCAGGCGACATGGCTTGCAGAAATTTGAGCTGATCAGCCATTGGGCGACTGAGCAAGCACTCGAGGAGACTAGGTGGCATTAGCAGAGGCAGGTGATTCGGGAACCCCAGAGCACAGACCTCCCCTTGAACTTGTCGAAATCGTAGTCATCGTCAGGGTCGTTGACTCTGATCCTGGCTTTTCTGAAGACCGGTGGCTCGACTGCGCTCTTCACAAGACCCAAGACTGTGCCAAAGAGAGCAGAATCGCCGATGAGCGACGCCATGTCGATGACCTGTGCTGCAATCCCTACGTTTACCGACGGCCCTCCATACGAACCATACATATTGTTGCTCCATGCCTTTTGGGCGAGTCTGCATATCATCTTGATTGCAGCAGGTCGTCGCTTTTCTTCTAGACATTGTGTCACAAAATGCGGCAAGAGATTCTCCGCTTCCCTTCCCCCGAGTGCGCGGGTGACAAACTCGTCGGAGACATCGCCACGAGGGACTATAATAACCGCCTGCACAGCTCTTAGCAGTGTGCCGAGTGTGCAGAAGAGGGGGATGGACTCACTGCTCTCCTATACCAATGTGGAGTGCTCTCCCCAGCCGAATAGTTGCGCTCGCCACACTTGGCATCTTCCCATGGGTCCTCCCAGTCCTGAATTAATTCGTCCAAGAAGGTGTCTCCGTCGATGTCTATTTCGGATCGGACCACGCGACCAGACAGGTCAATAAGCTTTCTGATGACCACGCTAGTGTCATCAACATCTTCAAGCTCGTGCCATCCGTAACCTTCCCTCTCCTCGCCGTCCTAGTCTTCATCCTCATCCTCTTCATTGTCATAATACCCTCCGTACCCGTCGTACCTGTTGGGGTAGTTGTGGATTGGCTCGCCTGTTTCGTGCTTTTCCACGACGGCGAGGAAGATTTTGAGCTCCACTTCGGCACAGATATCGTTGAGGGTATGAACCACGGCATGGTCCCGGGGTTTCAGGGCCTTGAGCGACAGGCTGGCTTTGGTGTAATCATGGTCGAGAGCGTAATACAGCATACCCGGGACGTCTTCCCCATTGTCGTCAGATTCGGGGTTGTGGCCCTCAAGATACCTGCGCAGAGTGTGTCTCAGACCTCTCGTCCGAGATCTCGCCAGGTTGGCGGATGGACGTGGGAGGTCCGGGGAGATGGCGAGGTTGTACTTCAGAACCAAGCGGTATCCCGAAGTGATAGCACACACCTCGTGCGAGACGTCCGAGTACCAGCACGCGACAGAAGACTGACTTCTCTGTGTCCGAAACCCCTTTTTTGACCTGTGATGTTTCACGATCAGATCTCCGCCTTCATGCGGCGAGCTCAGGACGATGATCATGGTGCCGAACATGCCGGGTATCTCCTCCGACACCTCGGGGGCCTTGAAGAAAGGACCTTTCTCGTAGACCACCATCCCGCGCAGCTCCGCAGTAACCGGCTGGTTGATAGCTAGCGAGTTTGCGGAAACTTGGTGGCGACATCGACGACCTTGTTCCAGTCTGGATTGCGAATCTGGAACCGAGCTGAGTCAAGCTCCCAGATGTTCGGGGCGGAAGTTGCAGCAACGGTCCCACTTCCCTGTTCGTGGGTGACTGGATTGCAAAGGCCAGCATGTGTCAGCTCACGCGTAAGATGGCCAAGTATTGGAAAGATGTTCATACCTTGGCGAGCTTTGTCAATGATTTGGCGAGCCTGTGTCTCGCTGAGAGGGAGGGAAATGGGGCCGATATCGTCCACGGCCAGTTCAGGCCGTAGGTCTGGGAGATTGGCGAAAGCGGCATAGGAGCCTCGCGACCGGATGCTATCCAGGGCTGCTCGAAGATCCTTTTTCAAGTCCACAGAAAAGTCGGTGGTGCTGAGATCACTGGGGGCAATGCTTGCCGTGTCACTCGTGACCGTCTCATCGTCGTGGTTTGCATCATCCTCCTCTTCCTTGTCCTCTCCCTCTTCGCTGTCTTTTTCCTCCTCGTCTTCATCCTCATCCTCTTCACCCTCGGCTTCTTCGCGTGCTTCATCACCATTGCTCGACATTCCCAATGCGTCCGTGGTCACCGCATTTGCAGCAGTCCGTGCCTCGGCCATCTCGGCCATGAGTTGCTGCGTCGGAGAGGACACGGGTTCGTTAAGAAGCGCGGACAGATCCATCGCGAAGGCTGCATGCAGGTCAATTGCTGCCGGCAAGATACGACAACAATTCAAGCCGTTCAATATCGATGCTCAAGAACGACCTTCGACGTCAGTTGTTGACTGGACGCGTTCAGACGCGTCGAAGCTATTTTGCACCATCGACCCCACAGCAGCAGGGATGCCTAGCGTCGTTGGCAACCGTCGGAGCTCCTAGTTTGAGAAAAAGCAATGATCCTTGTAAGTTCGTCACCAGTCAGCATCTGACGAATCGATACATTCGTGCATCAAGTAGCTTCGATCCAGTTGCGAGCTTTCATTCAGATATCAAGCTAAGGGATGTCTCGGTGCGCCGCTTCGGCCCTGACGCAGCATGGTTGACGTCGACCCAGCGCTGCGGACCCAGCGCTGCGGTACGCTAACAGATGCAGCTCGAATAGTGGGGAGCGGAGATCTCCGTTGAACATCTGACGCTGTGCGCACGCCTTGGCGACAGTTGGATGCGATGACTGATAGGTTGAGACATCGCAGATGGAAGGCACATCTGCGGCCCGGTTGCTTGGCTGCCTGCAGTCAGATGAGCCGCGACTTTGAATTCCCCTCAGTCTCACCCCTGGGCCAATTCACTCAACTTCAACTCCTCAATGAGACGCTTCTGACGACACTTCTTCCCTGCGCATCAACATCAACATGAGGCTCATCAACACGGAAACGCTGCAGTTGCAGGAATTTTACGGCACGATTCCCATATATGCTATCCTCTCGCATACGTGGGGCGACGAAGAACCCAGCCTCGAAGACTTCAGAGACCCAGCAGGGTCTTCGGCAGGCCACAAGAAAATCCATGCAGCTTGTCGGCAGGCCTGTGCCGATGGCCTGGAGTATCTTTGGGTAGATACATGCTGCATCATGAAGAGCAGCAGCGCCGAGCTGAGCGAAGCCATCAATTCCATGTTTCGGTGGTACAAAGAGGCCAAGGTCTGCTACGTCTATCTCGTCGACTTTGAGTGCCAACAAGGGCCCCCAATCGATCCGTTCGGACCCGAGTCAGACATATCAAAATGCCGCTGGTTCACCCGAGGGTGGACGCTCCAGGAGCTGATCGCGCCCCGCGATGTTCGATTTTACGATAAGGCGTGGAGGTTTATCGGGAGAAAGTCGGACTCCATGATCAAAATCTCCAACATCACTGGCATCGACCCCGTTGTCCTGGCGGACTCCAGTCGGGACAACTTGGACAATTGTCCCGTGGCGCGGAGAATGTCATGGGCAGCAAGGCGGCAGACAACTCGACCCGAGGACATGGCCTACTGTCTCATGGGTTTATTCGACGTCAACATGCCCATGCTCTACGGCGAGGGAGAAAAGGCGTTCCTGCGTCTGCAAGAGGAAGTCATCAAGCGCTCAAACGATCTGTCCATGTTTGCCTGGAAGGATTCCGCCGAGGATCATGAACCAACCGGACGTTACTACATCGAGATGTTTGCAAAGTCGCCGAGGCAGTTCAGCCATTGTTGCAAGGTTAAGAAGTACGGTGAATTTCTATCGCAGATATCAACCCTCAACTCCACAGTCCAGTTCACCCTATCCAACAGAGGCTTGAGCTTCACAGGAACCCAACTTCACACCTTCGCAGGGCGGCCGGGACAAACGGAGCCATGCTTTGCGTTGTCTCTCGGCTGCGTTGAGCAGATGACAGAGGCAACGAATCCGGGCAAAACAGAGGATGTCCCCATGTACATCGCCTTGAAAATGGTGGCCAAGGGACTATTCGCACGAACAAACATGTCTTGCCAAGGTTTAGCCGATGAATCGGAATATTTTCACGAACAATGGATGGCGTACAAGGACATCACCGTCATGGCGAAACCCCAACACTCTCTCTGGTACGGAATGGACCGACACCTTCACCGCAGCCTGCACATCACCATGCATAGCGATGGGGACCGAGTGGAAGAGCGCAGCGCAATTCGCAACCTCGGGCCGCCAGAGTCATGGGATTTAGCAAACAGTCGCTTTGTCATGAACGGGGCTTCCGGCTTTGTGGCGTACATGAGGATTGAGCCCGATACTTCGAATACAGGGGACAACACCTTTGTCGCCATTTTTGAGACGAGACACTTGGCCGAGCCCCTGATACGACTCATGCCGGCTGCTATCTGGACGATATATGAAAGTGAAGGCAAAACCATCAAGTTCATTGCCAGTCAGGCTACCTCGTACCAGATGGCGATGAACGATCTTGATACGCCAAATCGACTGGAGCTCCCGAATTATATTGTCACGACGGAAGTGGAGTGGAAGCCTTTCAGAGGCAGAGCCGAAGGGTATGCCTATCACCACATTGCAATACACTGGGACCGGAAGGGGTAGTAGTGGTTGAACATGATCTGCGTGGCGGCCGTTGCTTTGTATTATCGCTGGGATCCTGGAAACAAAGAGCCCTTATGTCCACTTCAAAATGTGTGGACAATGCTAATTATAAGGAGCAGAGAACTATCCCCATCGCCAGAAAACTGCAACTCGTGTGGAGTCGGGACGCCATCGGTCTCGCACATTCTTCCCTACATGTATGCCTGACGGATGTCCAGCCCCGCAAAACTCACCCGCGCAGTCTTTACATTTCCACAACATTTCTCGTTTTCCCCTGGCCTCACCACAGCGGCTAAAAAAAGCACAGTCAAACCACACAACCACCACCATCCCAGGCACTGAAAAGATGTACCGAAAGTGGTAGTTATCACGGGGAATCAGGATGCCATTACCAAAGCCACAAGCATTCCCCTCCTACTAGTCTATCACCCAAGACACGACTCGGAGGACACGAAAAGTGCAGCATGACAGACACAGACACTTTGCAAAGAGCTCCGTAACATGTAGTACGGGCCTGTCAACAACGCACCTTCAAGCCACAAGTAGTCAAACACGGCATTTCAACTCCCTAATCTGAGTCAACCGGGTAGGGCCAGACCCGACGACACCGCGGAAAGCATTGGCGGGCCCCCATGCCCCTCTGCCCGGAGGATGTGATTTTTGTCCTCTTTAACTGATTTCATGGCGCCTTCCACGGCGCGCACTAGGCCACGCGCCTTTCGCACTGCGCAACTTCAAAAAGATATTGACCTTTGGCGTGCGTCGATGAGAGGTCACTAGGCTTCATGTGACTCCATGGCACTTTGTGGCGCCGACGCCCAACTCGGACTTCCACAAGTTCTCTGCTGCGTAACCGCCTTGCCAAGCCCACGGGGTCTCTGTTAGTGAATCCACGCACAGAGCGAGTCGCAACCAAATGACCCTCCTTATGTACCTACAGAAACTATGATGCTGCAGCATCAGGCGAATGGCGTCATTGTGGAATGCGACCAAGTGCCCGGCAAAAGCAAACGCATGCATTGTAGACAAGCAGGGATAGATATAAAAGACTGATAGATTGGCATGGCTTAATTTAGCACATCATGCGAATTACGGTATATACAGATGTTTGATTCATGCCAAACCAACCGCCTGATCCACCCGAAAGCCAAACAACCTCCCGCTCATCACCTTCATCAAAATCATGCCGTCGATTATGTACTCCGTTGGGGGTATCCTTGTTTTGTAGGTTTCCAGCTCCATCGCGACCTTTCGCCTCAAGCGACTCGTGAGGAGCTAGGGTGCAGCATATGCAAAATAAGATTAGACAGTGGCAGTCTTCTCAACAGCCTGGGAGGCGAAAGTGGTCGTGGGCTTCCACTTGGCCGAGGTGCGCGGGGTGGTCTCCTCCATCATCTTGTCGACCTGCTCGAGCGACAGGCCCTTGGTCTCGGGGACGAGGAAGTAGGTGTAGACCAGCGCAGCGGTGCAAAGACCGCCCCAGACGAAGAAGACCGACGACTTCATGTTTCCGCGATTGGGGCCGACCATGTAAGGCGTGATGACGGCAATGATGGTGTTCCAGAGCCAATTGGAGGCGGTGGACAAGCCGACGCCACGCGAGCGGATCGGCAGCGGGAAGATCTCGCCAATGACGATCCACGCGCCCGGTCCCCATGTCGAAGCGAAGAAAAAGATGAAGATCGCAATGAAGGCAATCTGGGCGTTAACGGCACTGATGTTGTTGGCGACGCTGGCAGTCTTGCCGTCACCAAGCGTGATCTGGTGGGTGTGGTTGAAGCCGACCGTGACACCGATGATGGCGACGAGGAACTGGCAGATCAACATGCCGAGAGCACCGTACAGGAGAATCGTGCGGCGGCCCCACTTCTCAACGGTGTAGAAGGAGATGGGGGTCGAGAAAACGTTGACGATGGTGAAGATCATGGAGATCAGGAAGGTGTTCTCAATGGCGCGAGTCGCCTGGAGGAAGGGAGTCGAGTAGTAGAAGATGAAGTTGACGCCAGTCCTGATCAATTGATTAGCTTTGCTCCGGGTCCAAGATGTGACTACTCACCATTGCTGCATCATCTGGAGGGAGGTACCGAGAATGGTCTTGCGCAGGTTCGAGTTTCCATTCCACAGAGAGCCCTTGAAGCAGTTGGCCCAGCTGCCGAACCAGGTGGTGGAGGGAATCAACTGGCGCTCGTACTCCTCGTTGGCGACGATCTCAGCAAGCTCAACCTGGATGTACTCGGAGCCCTTGTCCTGGCCACGGAGACGAGCGAGCGCGTCGGTAGCAGCGGCAATGTTTCCGCGCTTCACAAAGTAACGAGGCGAGTCGGGGAGGAAGAGAAGACCACCGGCGAGGATGAGCGCCCAGATGAACTGAATGGCAATCGGAATGCGGTACGAGCTGGTGTCGGGCCTGTCCTTGGTGCCGTAGACAATGCAAGCAGCAAGCATGATGCCAATGGTGATGCAGAATTGGTAGCCGGCAACCAAAGCGCCGCGAACCTTGCGGGGGCACTGTCAAGAGGTTAGCACTCTGCGCTGCAGCCGAGAGAAGGGCGGAGCAACTCACAATCTCAGACATGTAGAGAATGACGATGGCGGACTCGAAACCGACGCCGAGACCAGCGACGAGACGACCGACAACGATAGCAGCAAGCGGGTCGCCGGCGCCCGTAATCATCTGGATGACGACACCGATGATATAGATGAGGCAGCCGAGAATAACAGTCCATTTGCGACCAATGAAGTCGGCGACGTCGCCGGCAATGATGGCGCCAAAGAAGGTACCGCAAGACAGAATAGAGACGATGAGAGAGGTGTTGGATTCGCCGACCTCGGTGGCGCCGACGTGCTCGACGGCCTCGATGAAGATCTTGGAGCCGAGGACACCGTTGATGTAGCCAGAGTCGTAACCGAAGAAGATGCCGCCGAACGAGGCGAAGGCGCAGATCAGGTAGGCCTTCCAGGTGACGGGGGCCTCGATGCGCTCGACATCCTGGGTGCCGGCCAAGCCGTGGACGTGGGCCGCGGTCGGCGCGTTGATTTCCTTCTCTTGCGCTGCGTCAGACATGATGGCGGTGGTAGGGCTGTCGTCAACCGTGCCGGTTCTAGGTGGAGGGCGAAGACCTGAGAGGGTGGTGAGGAAGGGAAAACACAACGGCCAGAATAAATGAAGCCAACCGCCGGGAACGCACGTCTTTTATGAACCTCTGGACGGCAGCGATGGGATGGATGGTACGACGGCAGAGGTACCGGACCTGTACCCTGAGTACTTGCACGCCCAACTCCACTCGTGGTTGCCCTCCATGTGTTCCAGGTTTTGGAAGCTTGTTCGATCCCTGCAAAAGGCTAGCGCCGTTCGGCCACTCAGAGGCGGCGAAAAGCTGGGGAAAGGGCGATTACCCCCGACTTGGCAACAACGCGATGCCTGGGGTACGTATTTCGCCGCTGTCTCGCCGGGGTCGCGTGCATTTCGCTGCGGGACCCAAAAATGGTCCCTCGGCCAGGCCCCGCCATCGCTCTCGTTCTCGACCAACCTGCGGAAGCCATGGAGCATAGGCTGGAGACCGGGGCCATCCTGGCTCCATCTCGAGCGCTGCATCTCTGCTTGGGTCGTTTGGTCCATGCAGAATACCGCCGAGTGCTGCGAGCCACCCTGGGAGACTGCAACGCTCGACTGTCGAACAGCATGGCGCCGTTCCAACGGTGGAGGCTGCCCCATGCGGCGTCGACACACCACCTCGCGTCAACATCAAGCCCTGGCGACACCCTCCCTTTCCGCCGTCAACCAGCTCCCGACCTCATCTACCTTCCCGCGACCCGCCAGCGGCGCTCCCACCCCAGATCGCCTGCAGCAGGAGGTGCTCCAGACAGCCGCGGACTCGGGCAGGCCCGGCAGGGTCATCAGGCAGCATAGCCCAAGATAAATTGACCGAGTCGGACCGGCATGTTGCATTTTGTGCTGGCCTCCCAGGTTGGTGTTTCGATTCGCCAACGGGAGCTCAAGGGGGGGTTACACACCAAGCCGCGGAGCGGATCTGTAATTACGGTACAATACATGGCATCCCATATAGCACCCGATGGGGCCAAGCTCAAAAGGCCTCTCTGCGCAGCACTCAACTCCATAGGCGTGCAGGACACGCTGCGCGGAGCTTGCAATATCGCGGCGTCAAGCGCTGCGCGGTTCTGCTTGCAAGCTTGCGGCGAAGCATCCCCGGTCTCGAGCTCCGCTCGTCGCCTTTGGTCTGGCCGAACATTTCACCTAGCGACCCCAAGTTTGACGTTTGCCCCGAGCCCCGCCACGGCCGCTAGTGCTTGGTCGCAAAGCGGCTCTCGCTTGACCTCCCGGGGGCAGCAGTTCGGCAGAAGCAGGCGTCCAAAGCTAGAACGAGTCGATCCGTTCTCCCTTGTCTGAGAAACGCCCTGCCGAACCGAGCCGATTGCCAATTGTGTGATGAGGCTCCCGTGACGCGCCTCCCGCAATGTGGCGGCCACGATCCCCTTTGCTTTTTCTGCCCCACCGGCTCGATTTTGTCCACGCTGCCGATTAACGGGCGGCGACGGTCTAAGACACTTGACAAAAGTTTGAACGACACCTGAGCGGCGCCAAACTCCGCTTCGTCTTCGCATCGCACCGTTCGTGACCTCGCCGATTTGAAAGCAAAGGCTTCGACATTCGTGCTACCGCCGTCCGAGCTAAATTCGCAATCATTTGACACCGACCCACGGCTCTGGTTCGTTGCCCTGAGCGGGTCAGTAATCACAGGCGCCCAGCACCGCTCCGGGAACCGCCACCGCGGACTGGGTGCACATGTCATGGACGTGTATTCCTAGCAACATCGTTACGAACAAATACATTGTGTATTTCGCCGAGTTGCTGCCATGCTCTCGCTCGCGCGTGACAGGGGCCAATAAGAAGGTCTCCCAACCAACTTCACCTCGGAGCCGGTGGAGACCGTCCAAGCTGCAGGATCTCAAGGATGCCAGGAGGAGTCGGCTAAAAACGGTCCTTTTCTGGGGACTTTTCTCGAATGCAGACCCGCTTTGCTTCTCCATTGCTTCCCCAAACCCCCATTCAGATGTCTCCTCCGTTTCCCCACCTGTACCCCATTCCCCATGGGCAACCCCCGAATTGAGGTGGCACTGAAGCAATCTCGTCCAACTCCAACCCATTGTGTACGCCTACCTTAATTTCGTCAGCCAATTCCATCTTCACTGTACTAAAACTCTCGGTTGGAAAACTCGGCCTCGACTCTTGCGAACATCGCAACGCGGTGCATGGTTTACCCCTCCTTTCCCCCTCGTCAGAATTGGATCTCGACTTGGGCTTGGCGCGCCGATGACATGAGTGGCTGCGATCAATCGGCAGCAGGGTTCCTGGTTGGCCATGGGGTCCGGGGTTTTCAGCGTGCTGGCTTCCCCAGACCACGCCTTTTTTGGGCGTGTGCAGGTCATTCAAGACAAGCCACCGAAAATTTCTTTTGATGGTCGAACCCCCCGGCCCGAGCGAGTCGCAACGTCACCTCCACCCTATCATGGCGCCGAAGCTTCACGCCTTCTCAGCAACCACGGCGACGCCGTATTCCCTCTTTGTGGCCTGTCCCCGATGGCGCATCACATGGGCGCCGGCCGGGCTTTGATCATGCGCTCTCGGGCACTCGGAGGCATTCCTGCAGCCAGTTTCGCCGGCTGTCAGAGGAGCGTCCGACGTCTTCTCGTTTGCGTTCGGGGTCGAACCCTCACACCACTTCGAGGAGTTCGCTCCGCAAAAGCACCGGCGACGCTCCGGCCGAGGTCCACCGAAACGCCGTGCGCGCCTGGCCTCTGACACTCTCGGACCCCATGCTCCCAATTTGTTGTGTCATACCAACCGCTGCCAACAGCGTTGTTTGCGTGCGCTTCAGCTCAATTTGGGAGCAAATCCTACCACGAGGGTCGTATGGGAGCCAACGTGAAAGCCGGGCGTTTCTGCAGGACTCTGCAGCGCCTGAGTTGTGGTTACGCACACAGTTCTCGGATCGCATGCACGGGCATCCCTCCAATTCCGCTGCTGGATTCTCCAAGCCACGGCCAATTGCACCCCAATTCTCGCCGCAGCTTCACACTTCGCAAAGACCAAAACGGCACAACGTTCCACTGACCCAGACTGTCGCCCAACAGCTCGACTCCTCTGCAACCCCATCTCGCCACTGACAACCTGTCGCCGTCTAGAAAAGGCAGACAGCGTGCCTACCCGCTGACCTCGACTGCCAACGTCAATCCGCCGGCAGACTGCAATTAACTTTTAGTTCTGCGTGGATTTTGGGAGCGTGCTGCGTGCCGCTCCTTCCCGATCCTTATCCGAGCCGCCAGCTCAGCGGCAATGACGGCAGTTTCCAGTGTGGAATTGCTGCGCGCTCTGCGTGCAGCCTGTGGCGGCGGGAGCTGGCGAATCGCTTCCGCTCTCGATGCTCCGAGGACCTGCTCTTCGCCGCACAGTGGTTCACCGAGCACTCCCAACCGCCAGACCGCATCACGCAACCAGTCGTGTCTCTAGGTGTCATAAAAACCACGGCATACCCAATGCTTGCTTCGCACCTTACTGACAGACTCAGTCACGCTTTGCTTTAGGCTTGAGCTTGCGGCAGCCACGGTTGCTCAGCTCTCGTTACCCGACCGCAACCGCTATCCGTCCGCCGTGGCGTCGCAGATGGCTCGTGACCTGTGAAGAGGTTTGCGCACCTCAGCAGCCAGCGCCAGCGCTAGCTATCGAAACGGCGACGAAGTGCGAGGACCGTCCTTGCCATTTCCCTTCGATCGGAGTTTCCGGACGCCAATGCTTGCCCGCAAGTCAGCTCGGAATACGATCGACCGGTCTTTGATCGCCCATCGCCATGCATCCTTCCCCGCAAGACCTCCCCCTCTCGCCGATGACGGTGGCGTACACGCTAAGGGCACTCTTGCCGACACCTCGTGCCGCCAAGTGCGGCCGGCGCGGCACAGCGGAGCTCAGTGGCTTGCGATCAGATTTTTCCGCTCTTGTTCTTCCTTGGAAGGGAAAAACGGCTGCGGGGCATCGGAGAAAAGCTTGGTTCGTGGCGCACCCATCGGCAGACACACCAGCGGCGGCCAAGCGCGTCTAGCCTGTTGGGGAACGGCGCGTTCGATCGAGGCCAGCAGCACAAAGTCTTGTCGTTTGCTGGACATTGTTTCTGCTGGGGGCGGAATGATCAGGAATTCGCGTCCTCGATCCTCGAGAACTTGAGTCAAGGACCAAAAATACGAAGGTGCGGCTGATCTGGAGCCGTGAGCTGCGCCCGATGTCCGGTGCGCAACACAGCGCCTGGGGCCAACGCGCCGCGGTGGATCGCGGTCGGCAAATGGCCCACCTTGGCTTCGATTCCCGCGCCGTTTGAAACCAACCGCTAACAAACAAAAAAGATTGAGCACTCAAGGGACGCGCACAAAATGACCCCCATCTCCTACGCCTCCCACTCCCAAATGTACATGAAACGATCGCCGACGCGAGCTGCCGCGACGCCCCAACGGCAGCGCGGGCCCATTGGGAATCAATGACCCACGCCGCGGACGGATACAGGCTTGTCGTGACACCATAATACGGCCGCCCCAGGCTATTCTTCCATTGCACGTGGCTTTAATTGCCTGTCTTATCGTATTACTCTGTTTTTGCCGGAATGCGCCTGGCCGAGAGGGCGACACACGGGTCGGCAAAGAGGCACAAGACAGCAATTGCGCGGCGCGCCACGGGTACCTCCCTTTTTCTGCAGTAATCCGTCGTACGGATCCGTAGGCTGTAGTACCTAGGTAGGCAGCCCAGGCAGGCGTCGCGGAAGGGGTGTGGTGGTGTGGTGTGCCACTCTATCTGGACGCCCGGCGATCGGCATGTTGGATTTGCCCGCGTTTGTGTGTCTGCGTCGCTGGGTTGTTCTAGATGCATCTTGGGGCCGAGACTTGTCATTACCGTGTTGTGATTCAGGGGTTTGTGTTACTGTCGTTGGGGCAGGGGGTTGGATTTGGGGTTGTTTGAGGTAGAGTTGGGGTCGAGGAAAGCTGGATAGTAAATATTAGCAGCTTTTCGTACTGTGATTGCAATGGCAATGCTGTTTATACAGTGGCCGCATCTGCCTTGGTGTCAGAGAGTGTGCGCCTGAGTCCTCTTTGGCCTCTGGGACTGAAGATGGAGACGGACATCCACATGGAGGAAAGCCATTGCTTTGTTGACGGGGGTTTCTGACGGGAGTTTGTCAACGTTAACTAGTAATTAGCATGCGACTTCAGAAGAGGCGGCATGGGGCTTGAGAGGAAAGAAACCAGCCAGACAAAGGTTGCTCGTGTTGGACTTTATTTGATGAATCTTGGCCGTCACGTGTTGGATGGCAACGAGGTTGCGGTCTCCTGGGACTGTTGCGCATACTTCAGGGATTTGTTGGCAGATGCTTAGTTTGCAGAATGAACATGACCTCTTGAAGTATTGAATGGCCATCAGCTGAAGACGCACAAGTTGAAAGTCCACCTTTTCAACTGTTATCTGGAACAAACACCCTTCAACCACTGTTGTTTCAAGGCATGATCACTATTACCTTCGCACATCTTATGCAGCCCAATATGGCAATATCCATTCACGAGATGCACATCAGTGTCACTTCTGCAAAGTGTTTGGCTACGACGGTGGAAGGGAGAACAGCAGTCGCTTCAAGACTCTTCGTTTCGTATGCGAGTTGAAGCGGAGAGGAACCTAAGTCCTTCAAGCTAAAGTGAGACAATCTCAAGCAACTAAATGCCCTCACCAATGACCAGATTCAGCGGTAACCTAAATCCAGCGACCTGCATGGCTGCCTGGCTTTAGGCCAGGGCGCCAAGCCAACCAGTGAGATACCTACCGCCAACTCAGGATCTCCGCTTCAGCTCCTCTTCATCGATTCATCAACATATCCAGAAAAAAACCATCACAACTCGGCCGAATAGAACCCCATCACAACTGAGCCATGCCTTCCAAGCTCTGCCCCTTTTGCCGCTTCGCAACGCCCATCTCCCACGTCTGCCCTTCCGCCGTGTCCACGCGTCAGAATCCTCCCGTCGTCACTCCCCTCGAACCTCACGAGGAAACCCTCCTTCCGGCCCTGCAACGCAAGTCTTCGATTCTCTGTCAGCGGTGCAAAGGCTACGACATCGCCTCCGTCTTCACCTCGGCCAACCCGCTCGATCGCGTTCAGCTGCAGCATCCCTCGCGCACGAACGAGGACCACACGGCGTACCATGCCTCGTTGGCGCCCTACCGCATGGAGCTCGGTATCCTCTCAGAGCTGATCCTGTCGCCGGAATGCCCGCTTTGTCGGCTGGTGTTTCGGATCCTTCCTCGACAGGGGTTAAGTCCGGACGACGATACGTTCATGATTGTGCCGTTTCGGTCATATGTGCGCGAGGCAGCGTGGAGCAGAGTCGGCGAGGATATGAAGGAGAGGGCAGCGGTGATGTTGGGGCTTGACCACGCGGGAAACGCATTTACGTCGGGGAGGGCGTCGTGGGATATGTCGGCAGAGATGGTTGGCGAGGCGATCTGCGTGGAAGGGGGTGACAAGCTGGGAAATGGAAGATTTGTGGGGAGGATGGTGGACTGGCTGGTGCCGATGGAGGCGCTCGAGACGTGTCTGAAAGAGCATGGAGAGGCCTGTGGGTTCGAAGTGTCGCAGAAGCTGAAAATCGCGAACATGGTTGACGTTGTTGCTAGAAAAGTGGTTCCTTGCCCCGAACGGTGCAACTACTTTGCTCTGAGTTACGTTTGGGGGGGCGTGATGCCTGAGGACGGAGCGTTGGAGAAGGGCACGCTCCCGGCAACTATTGAGGACGCCATCGCGGTGACGAGGATAATGGGGATGAGCTATCTGTGGGTGGACGCACTTTGCATCGACCAGAGCCCCAATCCTACACCTGAGCAGTGGGCGGAGAAGGAGAAGCAGTTGCGGATGATGGATGTGATATACAGCTCTGCGACCTTGACGTTGGTCGCTATTGCTGGGAGCAACTCGAACGCAGGGCTCCCTGGGGTGAATCCTGCACGGCAACGGACGATTCAGATCAAAGAGGAGATTGGCGGCAACACTTTCTTCACCATTCCGCCGACGAAGGTCCAGCAATCAAACGCCTCGGTATGGTCGAAGCGAGCCTGGACGCTGCAAGAGGAGTTCCTCTCAAGGCGATATCTCTTCTTCAGCGACACCCACGTCGAATTCGTCTGCGTGTCTGCTGAGGTGTCCGAGTGCGGAGGCGCAAGTACCATAACGGATAAGCGGAGCCGACTCCCGGAATCTCTCAAAGAAGTGTTCGCAAGGCGGGACCAGGTGGCCTCTTCAGTACCTGGCGGCGCCCAGGGAGAAATGCCGATGGAGTTCTTTTTGGGCATGATCGTCGACTATACTTCTCGACGGATGACCAACGATGGAGACTCCCTCAACGCGATACTGGGGCTCATGTCAGTATGGGAGAGAATCGCTCTTTCAGCTCCATGCGTGTGGGGACTTCCTCTCGCAGACATGCCTCAGTCGCTGGGGTGGATGCACCACCGCAGTGTCAGCCCAAGGCGGCGGCCGGCATTCCCGAGTTGGGCGTGGGCCGGGTGGGAGGGCGAGATCCGATTAGACGACATGCTTTTCCAGAGCGACAGTGGGAATAGATTCCACCGCCTGACTCGCGACATGACGGTTAGATATGCGGGTCTTAGCGGGAAGGAGCTTGTGGTCGAAGGCTGGGGGGTGATGCTGGAGATCCGTACTGATCCATTCAGCGACGTCCTCGTGACCGGGACCGATGAGGTGATGGGTTCCGTCGTCGAGAGGAACTTCCTGCACCCAAACACGCTAAAGTCTGGGAGTTATGAATGTCTGGTCATCGAGAGACTGATATATCAGCTCCGTGAAGGCGGCGCCAATTACAACAAGGTGTTCCTCGTCGTCTTGGACAGGAGTGGTCCGATTGCGCAAAGGGGGACGACGATTACGCTGACAACATCACCAGGGCGAGACTTTATGTGCTTGCAACCGGTCAAGGGCGTCGTGAGAATGGTCTGAGGCGGGGAGTCGAAGGTTGATGTGAGGCGAGCGGTAGGAGAAAATAAAGGTAACGTTTGACAGGGTCATGGAGCTTCGTCAGATCAGCTGGAAGATCCAGCCATTTCATATTCCATCTCCACGTTTACATGTACGAAGTTTTGACCTCTTTTATGGACCATTGAATTGCAAAGAGTTTTTCTCTTGGGTCGTGACTTTTCCAGGTTGCCGTTGCTTCACCCAGCTGCGTCTGGTTCCCATATCCACAACGTCACTCCGCTTGATTGGTTCCAACTGATGGCTTGGCAAACATGGGCGTCGTCTTTGACCGCTGGATTTGCTGCCACCATCCACCTTCAACGACAACTGGTCCTCCGCGCCTCTTTGTTTAACGTCCTTTGTCTTCAGTCAAGCGCAATTCCCAATCTCAACTGATAACAGCGGTCAAGCCTAAATTCAGATGATGTTGCAGCCCCGCCTCTACTCCCCCCTCTCGGACCCCGCACACGAAATCCGGCTCCTAACGCTTGTTCCATCCCCGGACTCTGCAGCTCCCATCAACGGCGCCCTCGAAGTGGTTTCCCTCGATGAGTCCCACAAGCCATATGATGCCCTCTCGTACGCCTGGGGAGATCCCAACATCACGGCCCCGATTCTTCTAAACGGGCAAGAAAAACAAGTCACGGTCAACCTGCAGTCGGCGCTCCGCCATCTCCGCCACGAGTCCGAACCGGTCACCTTGTGGGCCGACGCCGTCTGCATCAATCAAGATGATATCGCCGAGAGAAGCCACCAAGTGGGACAGATGGGCCACATATACAGCACTGCCAGGTCGGTCTTGGTCTGGCTAGGCGAGGAGAGGGAAGATGACGACAGCCACTTGGTCGCGAACCAGATCGCTTCTTGCGGCGTCGGCAAGGATATGATACCCTTTCCACCCCCTGGGCCTGAGGCAGAGCGTTTGCTGCAGGCAGCTTCCCAGTTTGTCCGGCGCGACTGGTGGTCCAGGCTTTGGGTCATCCAGGAGGTGTTGCTAGCCGAAGAACTGACGCTTTGTCTCGGGAGGCGACGCTTTCCTGAGATGGATGTGTGGATAGGGGTTTCGGGTTTTATCATTCCCTTGGGACGGTCAAGCGTTTCAGTAGACGGGTCCCCGAGCCATCAAGACCTTCATGTTAGGCTGGGCATGATTGGCAGACTCAGTGAGCAACGGAGGATCATGAGGGCGGCGAGGATGAGCCGAAGACGCCTAGAGGAGTACCTTGATGGGGATCATGCGAGCTCGGTCGACTCCGATACTGGACCAGAAGATGCCGTGCAAGAGACAACTGGCCCCTCTGATGGTAGCCCCGACGCCGAAAGTGAGAACGAGGCGGCGGAAACTGGGGAAACCGAAACCAATACCCTCACTGTCGACAACCCCGATAATGCGAATTGCCGGAGCGAGTCGGACTCGGACTGCAGCAGCGAAGACACGGAGCAGGACGCAGAATCGGGAGAACTCCCCCTGCCTGAGCCAACCCACGGCCGAACGCTCTTTTCGCTACTGGAAGCCTTCTGTGATCGACAATGTTCCCAGACTGTGGATCGCGTGTATGGACTACTCGGCGTGGCTGATGATGCCGACCAGTATGAAGCGCCGGATTACTCCAAGTCATCCGAGGAGGTTTTCACGGGAGTCGCAGTGCAGGGCTTTACGAATCAAGACTGCGGACCAAGAATTTTGTGCTTCGCCGGACAAGGTGACTCGAGGTCGAACAAGCTGAAGCTTCCCTCTTGGGTCCCTGACTGGACTTCACGTCGGTATAACTGTCTCGCCCCTCCGACAGCGTACCTGCCAAGCCAACTCCAGCATGCACCAGAATTCTCCTTTTCGTCCGACCTGGCGACACTGCGACTGCGCGGAGCTGTGTTCGATACTGTAGCCAGCGTCATCCCGATACACCCAGCAAGCCAGGGCTCTTGCCTCCCCCCCGACCGGTTCGTTGCCGACGGCAAACCGCTACTCTACAAAACTGGCATAACTCGACTCGAGGCGGTGTTCAGAATGCTCACGCACGACCTTCACTTGGTGACCGACAAGAGACTTGCGAAAGGGACAAAATACTTTTGCGATGCTGTGTCGGCTTTCCTGTACAGCCTGGGACAGCCCAACGCCAAAGATGACGGAAACAATCCCCAAGTGAACGGCGAAACCTGCCCTGATTACATCACCGGATTTCTTCACTGGTTGGGTGAAGACCGAGGAGGCAGATCGGACCAGCAAATCTTGGAGTTGCTCATGGGCGAGGACAAGTCCGATACCCGAAGGATCTGGAAGAGAAGAAAGGATGAGATGACGCGGGGGAAGTGGTCTTACCATGCTTTCTATTACATCTCCAGGACCTTTTCCAACTCGATGGGAGGTGGGCATCTTTTGGAAACCGAGAGCGGATTGTTTGGGATGGCTTCCAGCCTGGCTCAGAAGGGCGATATTGTTTGCGTGCTATTTGGCTGTCCCATGCCTATTGTCATGCGACAGGCAGGAGAAAGCTGGAGAATTGTCCAGTCTTGCTACATCTACGGCATGGACGGAGAGACTGCTCTCGAGCCGCAGGATTTCAGCATCATTTGAGGCTGCTATCGACCGAGGGACATCAGCTGACACCCCTGAGCCCAGCAATGCCGCCTCATCGCCGAGATAGCCCGGTTTTCTCACCCTACCGATCCGGAAGGTTGCAAAAACCCGGTAGACGACAATTGCACCGCAAATCGATCTGATTGACGACAGATCCCAACTCGGCTGACTCCGTACATGCACGTCAGCGCAGCCATCAAAGGCAGGTATTCTTCGCAGAATCTGGTGACTGGGCGCGGAGGATGCGGCGTTGGATATTGCCGGTGGCGTGATGACCGGCGTTGTGGCTGATGTCAGTGGGTTGGGATGGGTTTTTATTACCCGTAGCTCCCTACCCGAAGAGCTGTTCCTCCTTGTTGCCAAAATGCTGTGGCGCGGGCCGTGCCAGGGCGTAGGCATGCTTTCCGGGTTATCGATGGTTGTCGTCCACCGGATCTCAGCTACCTTGAGCTGACCGTTCGAATTTGGGTCGCGGGCATACCACTGGCAACAGGTCAATGGCACCACTGCCCAGGTGTCATCGAGAACGAGATCTCCGCTGCCAGGGGCTGCGGTCTCAGGCAAAGAAGCTGCACTTTCCCTCATTTCAACGCAGGAACAGTGCACTTGCTCTCGAGCGCTGCATGCAGCTTCCCGTCTGTTCATGTCACGGAACTGCTGGTTCTGTTCTAATGCTCCTGTTGCCGGCATACTCCAAATCTAGCATGCCTGATTTGACAGAGCATCCGATTGCAGGATTCCGGGCCGTCAGTCGGTCCGGAGGCAGCCACGAATCACCAACTTTCATCCGATCCACTTTCTTCATCTGCCCCTCAATCTTCCTCAAACTCGCCAACGGCTCGCCTCCGAATCTTTGGGCTCCATGGTTGCAGCAATCTGAATTGCCGACGTCGCAGCATGACATTGCTGTCGTCCACCAGCACACCCCCTATTCAACCACCACCAAAATGTCGCGACAGCCGCGCCGCACGGCAAGGAAATCACAAGGGCGGTCGCTTTGACTGTGCCACGGAAACTCTGCCATCGACTGGTCAAAGAGACGGCATGCTCCTGGTTCATCGTGACGTCCGCGGATACGCTACCCCCTTTTCCCCAGGAAAACACCAACTGGGCGACTGCCGAAAACTGGTCGAAGGAGCGCACCCATCACGTCAAATCTCTGGTACGCCGGACGGGAACGGCGGTTCATGCCACTTGGTTCCAGTCGGCGGATATCGCGGAACGGCGACTGGCGTCAGTGTGGATAGCGCGCGTTGGAACAGCGTTGCGATCAGGTGCTGAAAATAGCACCCGCCACCCGTCTTACTCGTCCTAGCGACCAATGGCACGGCCCAGAGTCTCGGCCCGGCCAGCGCGGGGCAACGATGACGGCGATCACAGACCGAACACGCGATTACCGGTGGATCACCACGGCCACAAGCGCTTCCCGGAAGGGCAGCTGGATAACGGACTGCGGCGATCGCCCCGGTCTGCTCGGTTCTCGTTCTCACCCACGCAGTAGTGGCAGTCGGTGACGGGCCTCGGTCGGGCTGCCCGCCCATTCATACGGGGTCTCTCTGCGCCCCACCTTTGCTTTCCCGACGGCTCGGACTAGCTCAGCCCTGTCGAGAAACGGCCCCTATTGTGGCAGCTGAGCCAAAGAGTCAGCGCGACTGGCGGAAAGAATCCCTAAGCGAAAATCTGAGCCTACTTCTTGTTCGCTGCCTACAAACGGGTAGGGCTAACCGACCCTTGACGCCACACCCCAGAGGTCCTCTTTTAGGACGCGGCCAGCAGCAGCCACTCTTGGACGTCCTTGACCCGCCATGTTCCCCCCTGAGTCCAGCGCCCTTCGTCTTCCTTCAGGGCCTGGGGAAATACGAATGCAACCACCTGGCGGCCTACCGCAAAAGAAGGATCAATGGGAACGTTTCCTGCTTCCCTTCCCCATGCCCAGCTTCTCCAGTCACACCTGGGGCTGAAGCGGCACTGCCAGCGTACAGTCGTCCAATCTCGTACTGCCTCAAGGAGGGTTGCCTGCAGCAACTATTGAACTCTGACGTCTCTTTTCTCCTATGACCTTGCATTATACGGACTACCTCCCCATTCAGCATCGTTGCAATGGATCTCGAATGATGCGGATTATGCCTCGCTTAGCTTGCTCATCCTCAACACTACCCCAGATCTCGTGCGTCTCACCACGTGGAAAGGCCCTTCGTGACTCGACAAGACACAACCAAGGCCTCGCCGGCCTATCAGAATAGGGGCAAAAGGTCGAGCACATGATGGCCAACGAGGCGTTGTTTCTTGGACTTGCATCTCATTAAACATTTGTTTCTAGTCAGCCCAACGTTCCATTCCATCGAATCCGAGGCATCATTGAGGTTGGTGTCAATGGTATCAACAAGATATAAGACTTGAATCCCAACTCGTCATCCCTTCTCTACTGCTCCCATCAGGACAAGCCTTCGTTTATCTTTTCATACCCAGCTTCAGTTAATTACGATGAAGCAGTCACTCGCTTCTGCCCTGGCCCTTGCGGCAGGTACTTTTGCTTCCATCATCCCACATCACCAACCAGCTCAGCTCATCCACGAGCCAACGCTCAAACCCCGACAAGCATGCGAGAATACGCCAACTTCCCGCGAATGCTGGGGAGACCACAGCATCGACACCAACTACTACGAGGTCACTCCTGAGACTGGTCGGACGGTCGAGTACTGGTTGTCTGCAGAGGAGGGCCCCTGCGCTCCGGATGGCTACAGCCGGATATGCATGACATTCAACGGGACCATCCCCGGCCCGACCATCATCGCCAACTGGGGTGACAACCTCAAGATTCACGTGACCAACAACATGGTCAGCAACGGCACCGCCATCCACTGGCACGGCGTCCACCAGCGCAACACGGTGCTCGCCGACGGAGTCCCCGGCGTGACGCAGTGTCCCATCGCCCCTGGCCAGAGCATGACGTACGAGTTCCGGGCCACGCAGTACGGCTCTTCCTGGTACCACAGCCACTTCAGCCTGCAGTACTCGGAGGGTCTCTTTGGCGGCATGATCTTCCACGGGCCGGCGACGGCAGACTACGACGAAGATCTCGGCACCCTCCTCCTCCAGGACTGGTCCCACATTGAGACATTCAACCGGTGGAACGTCGCCAAGCTCGGCCGCGCCCCGACGCTCGAGAGCAGCCTCATCAACGGCACAAACACCTTTGACTGCACCGGCTCCACCGACCCCAAGTGCGTCGGCGGCGGCAAAAAGTTCGAAATGGCCTTTGTCCCCGGCACAAAGTACCTCCTCCGCCTCGTCAACGTCGCCATCGACGGCGTCTTCCAGTTCTCCATCGACGGCCATCAGCTCACCGTCATCGCCACCGACTTCGTCCCCATCCGCCCCTACACCGTCGACTCGGTCCAGCTCCAAATCGGCCAGCGCTACGACGTCATCGTCACCGCCCTCCCCTCCCCTTCCGCCCCCTCCTACTGGCTCCGCGGCGGCTGGGTCTCGCGCTGCGCGCCCATCTCCAACATCGCCTCCATCACCGGCATCGTCCGCTACAACACCTCCGACACCTCCCCGCCCACCACCACCTCCACCATCACCCCCTCCTCGCACTGCCTCGACGAGCCCCTCGGCTCCACAGTCCCGCACCTCCCCCTCGACGTCTCCAACATCCCCCCTCCCAACCTCGTGCTCGAAAACCTAAACTTCACCACCGCCACCTCCGTCTTCCAATGGACCCTCAACTCCTCCTCCCTCGTCCTCGACTGGAAATCCCCCACCATGGACCACATCTTCCGCAACGAGTCCCTCTTCCCCACACCCTACAACGTCGTCCCCGTCGGACGCTCCTCTCCTGACGCGCCCACGGAATGGGCCGTGCTCATCATCCAAGACGTCGGAACCATCAACATCGCTCACCCCATCCACCTGCACGGCCACGACTTTTGGGTGCTCGCCCAGCAATCCGGGCGGTGGGACGGCACCACGGGCTCATTCAACACGCGGAATCCGACACGGCGCGACGTGGCGACGCTGCCTGGGGGTGGGTACTTGGCCATGGCGTTCCAGCTGGACAATCCCGGCGCGTGGCTGGTGCATTGCCATATCGCGTGGCATGCGAGCCAGGGGCTGTCGTTGGAGTTTGTCGAGGATCAGGGCGAGATTGTGGGGCGGGTGCCGGCGGGGGAAAGAAGTCAGTTTGAGAGGGTGTGTGTGGGGTGGAGGGGGCATACGCCGGTATGGGAGCAGGACGATAGTGGCATTTGAGAGTTTGTTTCAAAGCTTTTGTGTTTGAATATGTTTGTTCGAGTATGGCGGAGTCGGGGTGGTATTTTGGGTTTGGGATTCGCATATTTCTTTGGTTATTGGACGGAGTTACCTAGACTTGGTGCGGATGCGGATGTGGATAATATTTGATAACTTCAGAGTTGTATTTTTCCAGGCAATTGGGCTTTACTCAAAGAACATCGATACCTCAATAGGTTTTGTCAGGGACTTATGCAAGGCCGCGAGCTGGCGCGGGCCTGTGGTTCGACAAGCTCATTTCTTCCAACGCGTGCCTGTGTCGACCGCACAATAAATGCATTAGGTACCCAACGCCCACAGCTCGTTTGTCGTGCAGGGAGCGGTTAGTGGCTTTGCATAAGTCCCTGACAAAACCATCCAGGCTCGCAAGGTCCCCTAGTACCGTATTGACTCGCAATACTTTGGCCTTTACTCTTGCCATGTGCACACCCTGAAAACTTTATCAGTGCAGCCTTGTAAGACCGCAAACTAGCCTATATACTATTTACGCAGAGGCCTTCTTTTGTCATTACAAAGGCCTTGCCCGATGATACATATGGCTATCTTATCGTATCAGGGGTCTTAAATGGTTTTACGAAAGCTGCCGCGAAAGCCTTTAAGGCGTGTACAGAGTAAAAGTAAAGGCTAATACTGCGAGTTAATACGGTACTTATTCCAAAGAACTGTCCTCTACTTGGAGACGGTGCACGTATCACGGGATTTATCAGAGGCCTTCCGCAAAACCATCAGGCGCTCCTTGCACCTAAGGCGTTTACGTTCCTAAAATATGCCTCTGATAAACCCATCAAGACCTCTGAAGAACCCATCAAAGCGTCTGATAAACCTATTGAAGCCTCTGATAAACGTATTGAGGTGTGCACGGTCTCAGAGTAAAAGCCAATTTTATGGAATCATACGGTCTGGTCAAATGTGAGATTGGCAAGTATTGGATGAAGCGCTGCTCTCAATTACTACCTAATGTATACCCTGTCTGAAACGTCTAAACGCTGTCCACTAAGCACTCCGTTCTCGCACTTACAACCCCTAGCCCTTATCCTTGAGAAGCTGCATCTCCAGGGCTTCTTTTTCCTCCTACCCCGCTGCCCGGGCCGCCATCGTATCCGAGTTGAAAATGCGGTCCAGCGCCGTGATCAACAGTTTCTCGGGGGTTCTAGTGAGCTGCCGGTAAGCAGTGTCCCAGAACATTATGTTGAAGGTCATATTGTCGAGCCCGATATACTCATCCTTCAAACGATACTCGTAGGCAGAAGGAAAGAAGCCGGCCTTCTTCCAGTCGATGATGGCCGCTAACTCGTATCTTCTGCCGCCGTGGCCCGTTTCAACCTTCTTGACGAGTATGTTACGTGGCTCAAGGTCGTTGTGGCACAAACCAACCGTTCCCATGAGTTCATCCAGATCCGAGCTGCTCAACTCGGTGACAAGGCTCAACTTGGTGACAGGGTCACGCTCGTAATGGGAGCGGATTTCGATGCCGTCAAGGGCGTAGTCAATTTCGCAGCCAGGAGGGGCACCAATCTGACTTCGCAGCAACGACGTGATGTCTGGATACCCTCCCGCGAGTGGGCTTCCGAGTGGCCATATTCGGCCTTCGGCATCCAAAAGCTGCGTCGAGATGTCTGCCAGGTCGCCCTGGGGGCTAGCAAGGTGTATCTTGCGTGTAGCACTCACAGCAGACTCTACCAGGGACTGCCGGTTCTCTTGTTCGAGGTCATCCCAGATGTGCTCAAGGTTATGGGCTCCCTGCACAACCGGCATGACGAGATAGTCGAGCTCGGCGTTACCTTTCGTCTTGATGGTTCCGTAATCTGTAGGTTATAGTTAGGTGCTTCTCAAGGAATGGGCGGAGACGAGCGCCTACCCAAGACTTGCGGGACCAGGTCGGGGAGCAAGCCATGGGCAAATCGCTGCAGTTGGGCTTCATGTTTGAGGCCTTTTTCTGCGGTTCGGAGCTTGAGGACCCGGTCGAGGTCAATGCTGTCGATGTTCATGTCGACGTGCTGCTTATTGGTACGGCTACTGAGCTTGATGCGAAAGGTGCCGTCGGCAAATAACTCCGACCTGGACATGGGGAGCCAGCTGGTGCTTTCCAACCAGTTCTTGTCGGTGAAGTGAGGAAAGATTTCGGCGAGAACTGTTGGGTCGGGGGATGTAAATGAAGTTTTCTTCGGCTTGGTCATGATGGATGTTTTGGGTGCTTGTAAGGTTGAGAAACGGAACCGTGCTGGTGGCTGGTGCTGGGGAAGAGGGCAAAGTGCTGCTTGAAATACTGCTCCCAGGATCCACATGACGCGGCCAGCTGAGTTGAGTTGATTGTTGGGAAAGAACAGACTGTAGCAACGAGGAATGTGCCCGGCTCAATGACAGCCAGCTGCATGCCGCCGAAATCGAGAGCGTGAATGGGCCAGTGTGTCACTGCCGTAACGTCAAGTGCCCTTTCCCAATTAGCAGCAGCCACAGGACACCAGAGTCGTAACCGAAGAAGATACCTGGCCGCCGAACGAGGCGAAGGCGCAGATCAGGTAGGCCTTGGGTATTCAGGGGCTGGACTTGTGTAATTCCTCATTGCCATAGCATCTGGCAAGGCAGTCTTCTCCACGGCGAGCGTTCGTTTTGCAAGATAAAATTGATCAAACAGCGGGACCAGTAAAGTCCGAGTCTCGAGTTCCCAAACCTTGCTTCTCCCTTGTTTCGTGAACGGGCTGGCGACGACTGGCGGTTATCTTGATAGTTGGATTCCAAAAGAGCGACGATGCCCCGATGTGGCAAAGTAACTATGGTATCTATTACAACGACAATTCCCTGCTCGATTCTCAGCATCCTCCCCTGCCGTTTCGGCATACATGCAACATGGGTATCTTCCTCCTATCCAGCCCCGAATAAGCCAACCGCTCGCACGCTATAACCAAGCCAACGTCGTCAAACTGCAGCCGGATGTGCTATCCCAACGAGAGAAACACGGCAATATGACGGATGCATCGAAGAAGAATGTTGTACAACGAAGAGGATGCAATCAAAGCGTCGTCAATCTTCAGTCATAAACGGGCAAAATGCTGAAACGATCGCGAGTCGGGTATCTCCAGCCGAAGGGATAGCGACGATAGGTGTACGAGCTGTGGTATCGATATCGTCGATGATAGTGTCTTCGGCGGCAGACATTGCAGCAGTCTACGCGATCTCGATGCCGTCTGCGCGTGTAGACCGGGACGTAGCGGTGGCAAGTGTAGCAGTATCCGTACCGGTACGACATGCTGGCTGCCGCTCGGGTGCTGGTGGTGGGTAAAGAGTGTTGTACCGCCGTGTGGCGGTGTACCGCTTGAAAAGACTGACTGTGTCGCAAGAACTGGCGTTGAATGAAAGGAATGTAGTTGCTTTGGTTGTGCTCAAAATGATGGTGTGGTTCCGGTGTGATTGTGAATGACAGAATGGAATGCAGAGCCAGAAAGAAACGAGGGAAAAGGAGGGAACCCAATCAATTTTATATCTCTGCCTGAATCTGTCGAATTTGTGGCTTGTAGAGTCATTCGAGACAAATAGGCGGCGTGGTTTTCCGCAGCAGACCACCAAGTCGGCCTTGTTGACCGAAATCCTTGGGCAGTGGGTGTCGTGTGTCGCTGTCTCCTGAAACCCGGATGCCTGCGAAATAGCACAGAGCCCCACAAGGACTGGCAGCCAACGACTGGTGGGTGTGGTGCGAGGTCACGCTGGCCAACCATCAGCCGACAAAACGCGTCCGAATGGGTGCGTCACCCGCATCCCCCCTCAGCTGCCAACCACACGGAAAAATGCCACACCTTCCCGACAACGTGCCCATCCCCGTCGCTGATGGTCCCAAAATCGGCTGTTTGAGTGGTCGCGGCCGCGGATCCTGCCGTGGTTCGATGCAAGATGTCGGGAGACGCACCTGCATATTACCCCTGAATGCCGGCAGTACCGCAAGCCCGCCGGGGGCATGACCGATTGCCTATTGCTCTCGATCTGGGAGATGCAAGAACATCCAGAGCATGAGTAAGTCGTAGGACGCCTTCATTGCACCTGCGCCGCCGAGAGCCAGCAGCCAGAGTCCTCTGCTCGCAAGTACACCTGTAGACCCAATCCCTCCTGCCTGGGCCAGCGTCTTGACGACGTTGACCACTCCCAGGACTGCTGTTCTTTCCCCGGGGAGCACTGCGGCGGATAGAAACGCCTGCCGAGGTGCTTGATCCATGCTCTTGGTGCAAGCGCCGAGCGAGAGAAACGTCATGGCAAGCCACGTCCCAACCGGGCCCGCAGGAGGAACTGCGGTCGATGCCAGAAACAACGTCGAGGGCAGATGGGTGAACACCATAGTCTTGAGTGGGCCGATGCGGCGAACTATGGGCAGGGCGAACAGATTCGAAAGCGTCGCGAGAATGTTGCTGACGAAGAAGAGGTTGCCGAGTGTGGATGGTTCGAGGGAGTGGACGGTGGTGAAGAAGTACGTGACCCATCCCTGTGACGCCATGCCGGATGCGAATGAATCGAGGATGAAGAGCAAAAGAAGCCGATAGAGTATAGACCGAGACATTGGAGAGATGTGGGGCAAAAGCGAGCGAATGCGCTGGATGACGGACGGCTTGTCGTTGTCGGCGTCTTCGTTTGCCTCCTGAGATTGCGGCCCCTCGTCGACCGACCCGTAGGAAACCGGCGCTTCATCTCCTGTTTCAGTGGGAAGCTGCTGGTACTGAGAGTGGGCACTCTCCAGCTCAACTCCTGAAGCCAAGCACAGTACCAGAAGCAACTTGACGAGGCCCAGCACCCCATAACCGGCGAAGACGGCCCTGTAGGCGTGATTCGTATCCCAACCTTCCGTTTCCTGGAGTGCTTGAACGAGCCACCCGGATGTCAAGGCTCCCAGCGCGGCGCCGGCTGTACCAAACAGCGTGTACCAAGCAAACACGTCGCTGCGCACCTCCTTGGCCGTGAGCTGTGCCAGAATGGACTCTTCCACTGCTCGGAACGGCCCGATCTCGCTGCCGCTGGGACTGATGACGCCAACCACACTTGCCACAAGCAGTATCCAGTAGTTTGTACTAATGGCGAAGACAAGTCCGCTCACCGCCATAGATACCGCACCGAGCGAAAGAATCCATCGCCTCCCGACTTGGTCAGTCACCACAGTCAGCAACGAGCTAATGACGGCATCGCCGAGGAGCGTCAGCGTCATGAAAAGCCCGATCCGATCATCGGAGAGGCCCAAGCCGGAAAGAAAGTGGGCAAGAACAAGGCAGGAGGCGCCATAGGCGGACAGTCGCACAAAGCGCTGGAGGCACAGGATCTTGGTGTTGCGACATGACTGCGCGATCGTCTTGATGCCGCTTTCCGTTGCAACGCGCGAGCCCCATGACCCCAGAATCCAGATACTCGAAGTCATGCTGTTCACTCTCGAATTCTTGTGTTGCAGGGAACAAAAGAGCGTCGTTGAAAATTCGGAGAGCGGGGAATACACAAAACAGGAAAGTACGACTTTGATGACGCGTAACGCCGAAAACACCGACAATCCTTCACTCCACTTGACAGGCACCAATCCCCTGAGCGCTTCCACCCCTGAATTCCATCCCCATTGGGCATTGAGTCCCAGTTTTCCAACTCCAGGCACCTCACCGACGCCCCAAATCACAACCAGTTCCCATCGAAACCCTTTCCCCTCTTCACGTCCCACGCCCCATCTCACCCTTCCCATCCCCGACAAACTCCCTACCACAACCAAGGCAAAAACCTCGCCCTCGTCCGATGATACTCCTCCCACTCGCTCCCAAAAACCCCCTTCAACATCCTCTCCTCCTCCCTCACCCTCACCCCCATCATATACAGCAACGTCGCGCCGTACGCCGGCGCAACCCCCCACTCCACCACCTTCCCAACCCACTCCCACCCCTCCGGGATCCAGCACCCCAGCGCGCCGCCCGCGCGATAAAACAGCACCATGGGCGCCACGAAAATCACCGCCGCGCCCGTGCAGCTGGGATGCTGCAAATACCTATAAATCCCCGTCTTCACAAGTCCGTTTTGCGGTGCTGCAAGCGAGAAGGTGAAGGACTTGCCCAGCGTGCGGTAGGCGATGAGACGCAGGGGTAAGCCGACGCCTAGTATGAGCGCGATGGGGATAGCGGTGGAGGGCGACCAGGAGATGAGGTCGGGGTTGAGGGAGTTTGCGCCATGGCGGAGGAGCCAGGAGGGGGAGTTGGGGTAGGTCAGGGCGAGACCGACGGTGTGCAGGGCGAGGAAGCCTATGGGGGCGTTGATGAAGTTGTTGAAGGTGCCGTTTGTGGTGGTGTAGCGGAATTTGGACAGGGCGGAGGCGGAGGGGTCGATTTTGGGGGCGGTGGGCGGGGTTGGGTTGGGAGGGGTGAGGCCGATTTTGCAGGCGGCGGCGGTGGCGAGGACGGCGGTTGCGAAGGTTGCTTGGGAGAGGGAGGGGAGTTGGAATTGGGAAGACATGGTGAGTATCTACTCGAGGTTGGTTGTGGAAGGTGGAGTTGAGATAGTGTGAAGAGAGGGAGAAGAAAGAGACGGTGGAGGTTTGGATGGTGATAGGCATGGGCGGGATACCGCTTTCGTCTGACATGAATGCGGGGAGATGGGCTGACCGACTTGCATCCGCTTGACGGCCGCGGTCAGTATGCGGGCAGTATGCATGCTACTCCTGGAGATAGCCCAAGACATCCCCGGACTCCTGCAGGAGCTTCACACTTGCCCTCTTCCGACAACTAACACAAATCAGTGCTGGCCGCATGCATGGTGTGCCGAGGCCACCCCCAAAGTTGACTGACATCAACTCTAGCTTCATGTAGAGAAGGGCAGCTGTCACCAACACTGCGGGAGTATAGCGGTCTGTGCGAATTTCCATGGTGCGCATCGTAAAGTCCGGCATAGCCCCTCGTCTTTATTTCCTCCCTCTAGTCCTTCAATGAGACGAATATGTGTGTACAATCTATCGACAATTAAAGTTATATCTTCTCAATCTCCCATTATGCATCTCGGTCCAGCTCTCACCTAGACGCCCGATACTCTCGCATCTCGCCATTACCCCTCCCCATCCACCCGTGCTGTGGTGTTGCAGGTTGCCTCTCGCCGCCCCGGCCTGGTGGTGACGTCGGTGTCGACCAATCTCTCCCAACCTCACTTCCCTGCAACTCGGGTGTTACCGCGGTCACGGTAGATGCATCTAGCTCAGATGCGGGCTGATATGTTCCCTCGCTCCCTGGGTATCCTGAAAACTGCGAACCCCGTGGCAGTGGGCTCCCTACGCTGCTGTACACCGAGGATATGACCGAATCATGAGGCTTGTAGCCGGGGAATAGCTGCTGAGACGCAGGCGGAGACCCTGGAGAGCTCACGGCGTATGGGAAAGTCGGCGTTTGCGGTGCTGGATACCGGTCAGTCTCGGACATTTTCCCGAAGCAAACGCACTCACATGAAAGAGCGGTCGGCAAGCTCGGACTTCCGGCGGGCTGCACCCCTCCTGGATAGGACACCAGTCCGGCCGGAATAAAGGGTGATTCAAATGAGTCCTTCTTCTCCTTTATCCTTCTGCACCATCCACATTTGTAGATGGTGAATCCTGCAATGACCAACAAGAGCAACGCGCCGCCGACGGCAATGCCCGCAATGGATCCAGTCGATAAAACAGCACGGGCAGCCGCAGGGGGATCGCTTGACGGCGTGGGCGTCGGGGTCGATGATGGATCTACCGCTCCCATGGTCATGAAAACGGCTCTGGACGTCGCGTTCGAACTCAAGCTCGCGGCTGCCAAGTCGGCGGATGGGCATGACCCCTGAGCACACGGGTTGGTGCTACAGCAGCCGAGAAATGGTGGCAGGCTTTTCTGGCACGTATACCAAAGCGCCGACGACCCAGACCCTCCGGCGCATTGCTGTGCTGGTATTTCGCCGTAGCTGTCGCCAGAGAACGAGGCGGCTCGGAGGTTGCTCTTGGGACAGCTCCCAGATCCATCGGCGCAGGGGTTCGTGGTGCAGCAGCCGATAAATTCGGTTGCGTTGTTGGCGCAAATGTAAAAAGAGCCGCCTGTCGGGCAACTGAGTCCTAGAGAAGAAACGGCCATGCTGTGGACTGTCCTGCGATCTCGCGGATGGCGCGCGAGAGGTTGGCGTCACAAGCTTTTTGTTTCATGGAAGAGAAGTCCGAGTGAGAACGCGTCTGGTGCGATACCAACTCGTGAAATAAGTTTCACCACGTCCGGTCACTCTCGTGGCTCTTCTGTCCTGCCTCCATTGTTAGGTCTGACAGTGCTGAGCCACACTTACACCATCATCCTTCAGTCAGGCTGCAGCTACCCGGATAAGATGCAACAATTTCCGATGCATCGACCTTGGCGAAAGGGAATTGTGCCGCAAAGCCGACAGTTGCGCCGCTCCGGTCTGTTCCATTGCGCAGCGTTACCTGTCCGTGTGTCTCGACGCCGATGTCGTTCCTGTAAGGTTGAGTGTAGTTCTCTTTCGTGGTTCAGTTTCCAAGCTGTGTCCCACTTGGACCGAATTCCCGGGTCACTGCCCTGTGGAGTTCAACGACGAATCCGCTGTAGCGTGGCGAGCTGCCAATCCTCCGAAAATAGGCGGCATTTCATTGGAAGAGGGCTGCGCGAAGTGCGAGTGCGAGCCCTTTAGCCTCGGAAATACCCAGTGGCTTGCACAGCCCATTGGGTGTGAGATGATGACATGCCACGCCGGCACTCACCGCTTCCACCTTTACAGATTGCTTCATCGCACGACGTTGTATCGACAGGGCGATCGGTATCATGGCACATATTCATGTGGTAAGCGATCTTCCAATCATCATCCAAGAACCAGCAAGACTCGACAGCCAAAATTCCCCTCTTGTGTTTCCTGGCCACGCGGTGATGAGAGAATGCTGTACTGCCGGCCTTTCTTCTCTTGACGCTCGCCACTCTTTTCCGGTTTTGACAGGTTGCAGTGACACATTACAACGCAGAGGTTGTACCATGCGAGAAAATTTATGACATATGACCCGGGCAGGACTTCCGGGGAGAAGACCGAACTCGCCATGTTCGGGAGGGAGCTTAAAGATTCACATGCCTCAGCCAGAAAGGAGATTGGATAGGAAAATGAGCAAACCTAACCTCAACCCGAAATGCGTCGCTTCTTCTTGAGTCTTCAGGCTATCCTCGTTGCCGGAGCCGCCGCCCAAAACATCCCCCCCAGAGATGTGCTCGGGTGGCTTAACGAAAGAGGAAATGTAGGTACCCGAAGATAAGATGCAGGACGCAATAGTCTGACGCGAACAGGTACCGGAGGCAAAGAACCCCACCGTGACGCCGAGACCAACGCAGCACGATAGGGACCGGCACGGGTCTGCCGCGCAGTTCTCCTGCGGATCTCTTGCCTACGGTCTCACTCCCGAAGACTGCGAGTATATGGCGTCCATCGGCGTGCATGGGCAAGGCGAAAACGCGATGGAGCTGGGGGCCAACGGGACGGGTATCTGGATCGGAATCGATGGGCCCAACACGTTCACCTTCATCAACGCCGCCGACGTGCCGATGATACTGATCATGTGGTATCGCGGGCCGGGCGACGACCAGGCGTCATTCGTGAATGTCCGCGCGCCCACCATCAGCTATTCTCTTCCCATCCGGAACAGCGCCGTCGGAATATCGGCACTGAACGGAGTGCCGGGCGGGTGGTCGATGCTTTACAACCGCTCCACGCCGCTGACACAATACGGACAGGTCGACAACACCTTTGGCGAGTTCAGCACCGGCGACTGGGCTACCATCGACGTGTCGAGGCTGGTGAAAATGACGGGCAACCCGATGATCGTCGCAGTCTCGGGTGGGTGCGTGGCTGATATGGAACGGTGCGTGTATGCGTGCGACACGGGTACCGACTCATGTGGTGCTGCGGGAACATACAATCTGCTGGGCTGCGAAGGCAAGAACGCAGTGCAGGCCATTGACCCGGATGGGAATCCCACGGGAGGGTGCCAGGGGTGGTCCAATGGCGGACACCTGGACATCTTCATGATGTAGAGCCGAACTCGGGTACCGGGTTGACGTTGATAGATGTCCGGCAAGTGTTTGCTGGGCGTTTCTGCATTTTGTCCCGTTGTTTCCTCAGCACGTGGGCGGCGAGCTGGATACCAGGATAGGTTGCGTTTTTGGGGAACGGAGGTCTGGAATCATAATAGACGAGGAAGATTTGTGACCTCCCTGTGTGGCTCATTCACCGATCTCACAAGATGCTTGAAAACACGCGGTGCTGATCGAACCCAGGACGTTGACGAATTGCAGGGTACGGAAGGTGGGCTGTCTCGTCCCAGTGATGTGAGATTTGGAATCTGCGCCGTTTTTAGCGTCTTCCGGTGCGGGCCGGGGCCCCACCACGTCCTGCCACTGCCCAACGGAAAGGTGGGGGTGGCCTGTGCGACGGTGTGCATTTTTGGCTCCAGGGCTCGACACGGTCAGCTTTCACGCCGACAGGTCTGTTGGTTTCCAGTTGCACCCTGGAGAAATGTCCCGGATGTCCTTGCCTCCCGGAGCCGCGTGCCATTTTATCTTGGCCGGTAGTTTTTCCAACGCAGGTAATCTTTCATTCCTTTCCCATGAGACGAGATGGCGTGGTTCAGTTGAGGTCGCTCCGGCCGACGTTGGGCTAACCAACCTCGGCCGGGCAGCTCCACTGGAACGGTGCATCTTCGACAACAACCAGGAAGCCAAGGGTGTGATGCCACCACGAATGCGATTGTCAATGCAGATACAATCTGAAGGTTAGATCCGACCAGTGTTTGGCGGAGGCATTGAAGCCGGACGCCAAGTCCTGACCGGATTGTTGGTCTTGCCACGCACAGAACATTCCAGCGAGCCAGTCGCAACCAGACCCGCCGCTTCCCCACGATTTCATCTGACGACCACGCGCGACGCAACCGCACTCAGTCCCGTTTCTGGAATTGATCCTTTCGACCGCATTATTCGCAGCGTAGGAGCGCATCGAGGGGCGGCGTTTGCTGCGACTGATCGTCATGAGCAAGGGTCGGGATCCCGGGAGTTTGGGCATTCTGAGACGACGAGTCCGAGCTCTGACACGGCAGAACCTGCACGCTACTGAACTACCTCCCGATCCCCGAATCGGGGTCCTGGTGCCCGGGTCAACAACATCCAAATGTATTGTCACGTATCAAGCCACTCTGAAAATGTTACTCTTTTGTTGTCCGAAGAGCGTCCGTCGGTTCCCGATCACAGATCCGTACCCCGGGCCAGATGGCCAACACGGACGACCCGGGACGAGAGAGGCTGTCCCTGAAGCTCTCGCGGTTGATCCGTCGCACGACATCTCCCCACCCTCCAGACTACCCCCTTGCATTGGCGCTATCGGCAGGATCGCCCGGTTCCGACCGCGGGATCGCCTTGACTCGTCTCGTTTTCTTGTCCTTCACTGTTTACCCAAGATGGAGGGGAGCCGAGTCCGGGGAATCCATGAGAGACGGCACACCCAATATCTCGGCAGCAGTCCCACCTCCCGTCTCCAAGCTGGAAGATCGGCTCTGACGTTCTTTTTCTCCATTTTCTCCACAAATCTCGCCATCCTCATGACATTATCCGCAGGTTGGAGTGTCTCGCTGTTGTTGGTTAGGTAGGACAGCCGGAAGCCTCGGGCCTGCCGACGTCTGGACCTCATGTCTGGCCTCCTCGCCGCGAGTCTCGCAGCCGCCGACTTCACCGGCGATACCTTCATCACCACGAACCTCGCCTCGCGCTCGGCCTTTCGAAATGGTACAGGCTTTCGCGGAAACAACCGGCCACACTCGTCCAACAGGACATCCCAAAACCTCGGCGGTTCAAACTCGCCGTTCCGGGTTGCCCAGATGGAGGACTATGGTCCCCAGGTTAACTTTGTAATATGGCTCCTGACTGCGCTGTCTGCCGCCTTCCTGGCGCTGCGAGTGTACTGCAAGTTCCTGAGGCATCGCGGCTTGTGGTGGGACGACCACGTCCTCATTGCCTCATGGGTGCGTCCTTAAGCTCCAACCTGCCTCCTCTTTCAACTGACATGAATTTCAGATTTCTCTGGTTGTGTCGGATTCTTTCGTCTCAGCGTCGATAAACTTGGGTTTCGGGCGTCCATTGTCGCAATTCAACCACAAGCTCCTCAACGAGTACCTCCTGATCACCAACTTGGCGGGCTCCTTCTCGATTCTCGCGGCTTGCTGGAGCAAGACATCATTCGCCATCACCGTTTTGCGGATATCTTCGGGTTGGGTCAAGTGGCTTATCTGGTTCATCATGATCACTGTGAACGTATCATTCGGGGTTGCCGTCGCTATAACGTGGGGGCAGTGCACGCCGATCGAAAAGACATGGCAACCCAAGCTGGAGGGAACATGCTGGCCCAAAGATATCCAAATATGGTACAATATCTACACAGCCAGTGAGTGCTCGAGATTTTTGGTTTGACATTGCCATATGCTAACGTATCCCCAGTCTACTCTGGAGTTATGGACATCGTGCTAGCTGTCATTCCGTGGAAGGTCATCTGGACCTTGACGATGAACAAGAAGGAGAAATTTGGCGTTCTGGTGGCGATGAGCATGGGAATATTGTGAGTGACGTCGTCCCACGTCAAGAGCCAAAGCTAACACTGAAGTAGCGCTGGAGTTACATCCATAATCAAGCTTACGCAATTGCCGGCCATTTCAAACGCCAACTTTACGGATTCTCCCTCCCAGCTTGTCATTCTTGGCTGCGCCGAGAGCGCCATCACCATCATCGCAGCTTCGATTCCGATCCTCCGTGCCTTGCTCCGTGACGGTCGGCCACCGCCCGGCCCCGCAGACTTTTACCACAGCTTCGACTTGTACACCGGGACAGAGAATTCCCAAGGCACGGGGCGCAACTCCACCGTCATCACCTCGGGATCCCGCAGCACCAGCCGCATGAGCAAGGAATACTATCCCATGGGGCATTTCCGACAACTCAGCAAGCTGAGCCACTTTAGCGGCCTGAGCGTCGGCTTCATAACCAACCGTAGCGGTCCCAACAGCAACCGCAACAGCGAGGCGGGCATTGTGGCTCCGGAACCACCGCCAGGGAGAATCCTCAAAGAGGAGGAGATAATGATTGAGTATGAGCCGAGCCGAGCGGTAGTCATCGGCAGGGCAATGTGAGGTGTGTAATGGCGGAGGGTTTGCATCAGAAGGGTGTTTGCTGTTGGGATATTGGCGTCACGGTATTATGCAGCATTGGTAGCGGACCTGGTTTTGATTTCCTACTGTTCGAGATACCAGACTATGGGGGTGTTTGAGAGCCACGATACCCACACTTGCGCAGACGATTTGGGCGGGGTCCCAACTGGCAAGCGGCGTTGTTGTATTTGTATCACTGTCACTCTAGCATAGCGGGCGCGTCTGAATCTGAGGATGGAGTTTTGTCGGCTGTCATTCTTGACTCTCTGCAAGCTGCGTGTTGCTTGAGTCTATCCTGAGTCTATCAACAGGCGGTCAAGTGACCGCTTGACAGCGAAGCGGGTATGCCGTGTCCGGGACCTTGCATCCAGCTGATTCACCGCATGTCTAAGCATGGCATAGCAGCACTCTCCAGCTTTCGGCCTGCAGCATTGTGCAGCTGCAACCCAGGCAACTCACTGCACGCCATATGTGATCTCCGATAATTAATATATTCAGGCCCGCCTCACGGAGTCGTTGGGCCTCGCCTCCCCAATGCTCTGCGTGCAGCCGCACTGCCCAGGTGGAATTTTCTCCGTTTGCAATGATTTCGCCTCAGGGATGGACCCGAGAGCAGTGACATTCGAGTCGGCCTGGTTGAAAATTCTTCACCGGCAACCTCAAGTCACTGCTGGGCTGCGACACGCCTCGTCCAAAACTAAATGTCACACACACCCGAAATTTGCATCGACTCGTTCCCATCAGCCAAGGCAGAGACTGGCTCGACCACTGGAAACTTTTCTAAATTCAGG
This sequence comes from Podospora aff. communis PSN243, assembly GCA_033296975.1. Taxonomy (NCBI): domain Eukaryota; kingdom Fungi; phylum Ascomycota; class Sordariomycetes; order Sordariales; family Podosporaceae; genus Podospora; species Podospora aff. communis PSN243. The sequence goes on along the minus strand of MU865956.1, from coordinate 281,070 downwards.
GTCAGCTTTCGGAGCAAAGAACGCCTCCACCCGGCAGCCCGAGGGGCACAGCCGACTTCTCGGTGTGGGGTCGATCGCCCAGACGGAGCCGTGGTTGCCAATCAAGCCCGTTTGCCATCTGCGTCGCTCCGAGGGCTGAGAACCAGTCACAACCGCCAGACACCAAACACCCAATCCAACCCCCTCTTCCCTTTCCTCGTGGCCCGGGAGACTGCTTGCGAGACTGCCCTCGCTCATTTCCCACTTTACTTTGGCGCTTCGGCTGCCTTCACCTGCACCCTCCAGAAAGGACATGTCATTCGGTCAGCAAAATCGCACCGACCGCGCCCAGCAGGTGTGCAAGTCGCACGATGACCTCACGAAGGAGGGGCGCGCTGCGCTGTGGATGGACGAGGGGAGAAATGGCCCACAAAAACGGCTCAGGGGCAAACCAGGCACTCTGTCAACTTCCTCACCGCGACCGTCCCCCGGGACTGGCTACCGGGCAGCCCCTCCATCTTGCGCTGTGGTGGCTCTGCCGGCCGGAGAGGAGAGGCGGGGCGGGAGCTCATTGGACGCCGGACTGCGGCCTGCAGCAAAAGCGACGCGCAGCAGATAGGCCGTGTCGACCACTGAGGGGTAACACCACAGCTAATAAGTCGTTTTTGACCCCTGTCCTCTCCCGCGTCTCAGCCGCAACGAGGGCAGGTCTTTCCGATGATATTGGTTGTTGGTCGCACTCAGCGTCCCATTGACCATGGCCAGTCGTTGAGAGGGGGGTGGCATCGGTATAAGTGAGGAGGGAGGGGACACGCATCCTTCTGTTTTCTGTTCTGCTTCTTCATCGCTCTCGTGCCAAGGTTCAGCGTTGTTGTTGAAAGTTGTTTGCTTTGGTTGTCGTCGTCTCTGATCACTCGTTTGCAACAGGAGACTTACACTCGCTCAACACATCAAGACCCCTCTTTCGACTCGGACAACCACCGCCAAAATGCGCACCTCCTTCTTCCTCGCTGCCGCTGCGGTTCTCGGTTTCGTTGAGGCCACCAGCAACATGCTTACTCCGTACGGCGGCGTCTATAAGCGCCAGGCCTTCGACCCCGATGAGACCACCGGATCTGGTGCCAACTGCATCGAGGCTTTCGGCGAGGGCTACATCGAGTGCGTTCCGCAGACTGACTCGGAGCCCCGCCTCTGCATCAACCCCGATCTTGGCGAGACCTGCTGCAACAACCTCTGTTTGTATTCCCGTTCCAATTTCAACGGCATAGACTAACAAGATATAGGGGGCTGCCCTGGTGGATCCTTCTGCCTCGTCCAAGACCTCTGCTGCCCTGATGTAAGTCTAACTCGTCTTATTTCTCATCATCGTTACTAACAACACCAGGGCCTGGACCCCGCGACTTGCGCCGCCCAAAACGACGTTACCCTCCCTCCGGACTTCGCCGTCCCTTCGGCTACATCGCCTCACTCTGCTGGTCCCTCCGTCACTGGCCGCCCTAGTAGCATCAGCGCTCCCAAGCCGTCGGTCACACACGGGTTCGGATCCGGAAACCACACCGGTGGAAAGCCCCCTGTCGTCACGGCCGGTGCGAGCCACGAGCGCGGAGTGGCTGCTGCCGCTGTCATTGGAATTGCTGCGGCCATGATGCTGTAAATGTCCGTAATCGGGTGCGTGGAAACGGCTTGGAGTACAATGGATATAAATGGATGGGTTAATACGGGATCGGATGTATTGGATACCACTGCTTTCAAGGATGTATCTTCTGGAATATTGGATTGAAATCTGAATTTTAGCTCTCCTGTGATACGCTTCGACTGCAGGGCTGAGACATGTAATGTGCGGTGTACGAAGTGGCTTCAGCTGTGGATGCACGAGGTTGGCTGGGAAGAGAGGGTTCCTTGTTGACTCAGGTACGCCGTTTCAAAGGGCTGATGGATGAGCACGATGGAGTGTCCCGTTGTCTTGGTCGATGGATCGGGACAGATTCTGCACTCTTCAGCTCCAATTTAGGAGTGCAGCTTGTGTAACTGTGGTCTAAAAATAGGTCTTTGTTTGAGTGAACACGGCCACGGGCCATGTGAGCTGTGAACAACACTTCCAGAACAACAAGCTTCAATGGTCGGATGGTGTAGTTGTTTATCACGTATGCTTCACACGCATAAGGTCTCCGGTTCGAGCCCGGGTTCGATCAGGGATGTCCTGCCAGGACAATAAGTTTCTTTTTGATTCAATTTAGTACTGATGATGTTGCTTTTTTTTTTCTGTGGACACCATATTGGCGCGAACAATCGACCCTGGTGCAGAACTGACACACAAAGCGATTGTTTTATTCCGAGACTGAGATTCAATTGAAACTGCCTATTGTCCATGATCCGATGAACAACTTTGTTTTCATTCGGACACAAGTGATTGGTTAGCTTGCGAGCTGCCAACATCAAATGCAGGTCCCATTCCTTCGTCAGCTCATCCGTAGCATCTAAAATACAACGGGACAAGCGCTGACGCTCCCCGCATGGCCGCGCCGCACTCGGGCAGACAAAGACCCGGTACCACGCGTCGCCGGGCCGTATTAGGCCGACTCCAGACATCCCAACGCCGTCGAAGACCCGACTTCAAAAATCAACCCACATCTCACTACAACCACTGCAACAGTAAATCCAACATTGAGAACACAATGTCTCCCGAACCACCGCCCCAAGAAGAACAACCCCCGCTTTCCGACGACGAATTCCTCTCACTCCCTCAATTCAACCAAACATTCACCCTCCAACCTACACCCGAAAACGGCCTCACCGGCCCCTTCACCCTCTCCTACGCATCCATCGGCGACTCCTCGTCTCAAAATGTCCTCCTTTTCGTAAGTCCCTACAATCCCACGCCCCCAAAACCAACCCAAGTAACACCCCGTCCAGTTCGCCCCCCTAATGGGCTCCCGCCTCCTGCACACCCCCAAACACGCCCTAGCCTCCAAGCTCAACCTCCACATCCTCGCCGTCGACCGCCCAGGCGTAGGCGGGACCTCACCTGCCGCTGCGCCTTTGCGTCTGGGGATTATGCGTGTGGCGATACCTGCGTTGCTTTCGCACTTGGGGATATCGCATGTTTCGATAGCCGCGCACTCAGGGGGGACCATTTATGCGCTTGATTTTGCGTTGGAGAATGGGGATTTTCTTTTTGGGGGTCATGATGGTGGTGTTGAGGGGGGTGATGGGGGTGACGACGGTAGGGAGAAAGGATACATCGCCCTCGGCTGCCCGTGGATCCTCCCGTCGCGCACAGGTTCGGCGATGTTGAATGTCGTGGGGATGTTACCGAAGGGAATGATTCTCCAGACGGGGACGCTGGCGAGGTTCATTGCGACCAAGGCGGGACCGGCGATGGGGATGGGGTATGCGGCTGTGGGGAAGGTGGTTGCTGCGAGTGGGGGGTTGGTAAAGGTGGTTTCTGGGTCTGCGTTGACTAGTAGCAGTGATGCGGTAGAGGGACGGGAAAGAAATGAAGAGTTTGAGTTTGAGGAGAGAATATGGGGGAGGCTGATTCGCAAGATGTTTGAGGAGGGCGTGGATGGGATTTCGGAAGATGCCGTGCTGTTTATGAAGAAGGGGGAGGACAGTGGGTGGGGGGAGTGGGGGGACTACGATGTGCTGGTGCCGCGGTTGGTGGAGGGGCTGAGGGCAAGGGGGAAGAAACTGAGAGTGGATGTGTTTTATGGGGAGAAGGATCACATGATTGGTAATGCGGGATCCAAGGGGTCGGTGTGGTTTGATGGGTGTTGGACAGGTGGGGAGTATGCCGATGTCGTTGAGTTTCAGAGCAAGACGGCTAAGGGCGCGGATCATGATTCGATTTGGAGTATGGAGTGGGATGTGGCGAGAGAGGTCATGGAGAGGGTGGCGCGGAAAAGGGGCAATTGAGCGGATGATACGTGTTGTTTTTGAGCAGAACATCACGTGGTCCATTGATTCACAAATTGCAAGGAAAACCGGTATTTCTATAATTACAATTTTATTTCTTGTTTCTCAGTTGTTTTCCAATTTCGGTGTGCTGAGATTGTTGGAGTTTTGCTTTTTTTTTCTCTGACTCTCAAATGTTTTCCAATTTCGGTGTGAACCAGAGGGGAGGTAACTAATAAGGGGGACTTACCAGAAGACACTACTGGAAGTGGTGGACAGAAGAGGCAGCCGTGATATGGCCTCAGGGGCAGATGCCTATGCGAAGAGGGTCAGCAGAAGCGGAAAAGGGGCTGACATACCGTGTTATTCCACAGAATTGAGGTTTGGTTGACTCGGTATTCAGTGCTGTCTCTTCTGAATTGTCAGCAACGCCATAAAGTCTCGGGCTGGTTGTGCGGACTGATTGAGCCCCAAAGCGACTAGGAAGCCGTTGGCAAAGTTGGTTCGCTGTTCTGAGTTGATCTGGGTCTGCGGCCCTCCGTGAGGTGCGTGCCAGGTGTAGCCAACCGCCCTACCTATGGTTCCCGTCCAGAGTTCCTCGTAGTAACCCTTCCGGGGAGTATATCGGAGTCTAGACCCTCCGGTCTGGCTCTTCGCGAATACAATATGGCTCATGGCCCTGTCGATGTTGGAAATGCGAAGGGTGCCGTTGTAGGGACTATCGAGGCCCATGAGGTGCAGCCACAAGTCGTACGTGTCCTGGGGGACAGAGGTCGTCCTTTGCCACACTCTTGGCGTCCAGTTGGAGGGACCGGCAACAGCAGTTTCTTGTGGTGCTGCAGCTGCTTGTCTGGCTGCCGCCGCTTCGGCTATCCTCTTCTTCTCGTCTCGGACTCGACGTCCCTCCCAATCGTAGTCTGGGTTGCCTTCGTCGAAGGCCCTCTGAGAAGACGACTGAGAGTTCTGGCTACCCTGAGACGTTGCTGGGCTGGGATCCCTGTTCGAATCCGCAGGCTCAGCCGGTGCTTGATCGGGCGTTGCATCTTCGACTGTTTTCTCTGGTATTGCAAGCGCGGCTGATTCCTCGTGGGTGACTGAGTTCGCACGGATGGGGGAGGAGTCTTCAAGATCCAGCTCCTCAAGCTTCTCGGGGATGCCGGAAAGCTCAGGGTAGGTTAAGAGGGTCGAGTTCCCAACAGCGCTTACATCCCCAGGGGTGGCAGGGGTGGCAGGGGTGGTGAGGATGCTCGAGTTTCCAAGGGGAAGGGGGCTTGGAGTCGCAGGGGCCGTCAGCATAGAGGAGTCCAGGACACTCGCAGGCTCCGCAGTGACTAAGGCGGTCGAGTGCTCAGGGGTCGAGTCCTTTGGGGTCGTATCATGCGGGGTCGAGTCCTCAGGGGCGATCTCTTCGCCGGGTACGGTGGGAGCCAGCGCGGGACACCCCTCACTGCACTCCCTCTCCCCCATACCACAAGTGGACAAGTCCATGCCGACGGCAGTGTACAGACTCTCCAGTTCGCCGTAGTATCGCTTCTTTACCAGCTCGATGAGATTTTTCCGGCGCGAGCAAGGCGTCGCAGCGTACGCGTCGAGGCCCAGTCGGGTTAATGCTTCCTGGGTGTGGCACAAGAACTCGAAGAAACTGATGTAGGAGACGAAAACGGGCGAGTAAATCCTCAGCTCTTTTAACGAGAAGGCCTGCTGACTTCTTGCGAACAAGACCCGCTGGATGGTCTGCGAAGCAAACTGTGCGTCAAGACCAAATTCACCCTCATCGCTGTAGCCCATGTTTTGGATGCATGTCTCGATGACGGACATATCCTTGGCGCGTTCGGGAAACATGTCAGTCCTCGCACGATAAATGAGTTGGGGCAGGTGCTTGCGGGCGATGGCCGTGGACACGAGCAGTAGCTTGTCCACTTCGCGTGCAAGTGGGGAAATCAGCTGGGTTGCCTTGGCTGGGGTCTTTTCCCGAAGGGCGTCAGAAAGTTCCTGGACGTCTTTGAGGATCTTGTTTATCGCCGCCAACTGTTTCCTGGGCGTGTAACCGCGATCCGATCTTCGGTCCCAGTTCCATTGGGCGCCGCACCTGCACTTGTAGGGCGGAACAGCGGCGGCGTCTGGCTCAAGTTCCTCGGGTGTGTAGACTTCCGTGAACTCTTCACGAAGTTCGCCAAGCAGGTCGGCGAGTGGCCCCCCCCGCCTGCATACGAAGCCTCTAAACAGAAAGGCCGGTAAGCAGATGGTGGGCCAGTCTGCAGCTTTCGGTACCTGTGTTCCTGTAGTCAGAAGGTGACCGCCATGTGCCTGAAGGAAAAATGGGGCCTCCGCCACCGCTCCTGGGAAACCAGGCCATGTCGGCATCGCTCTGTATTCGGCGATGTCTTCAGGGTCGAGGCCACACGATTTCATCCATTCTGGTTCCTTGTCAAATCGATCCAGCATCTGCCTTAATACTTGTCCAAGGAGAGAGAGAATGACGTACTGCGCTTGCATGGTGTAAATGGCGGCTTTGAAACCGAATGCATCACGGCTGTGTATCTTGGTCTGGTCCCAGTCGGATACCACAATCTTGTCTCCCGCAAAGTCCACCATCTTCATGCCTTCGCTGTAACAGCCGGGCAGCGTGTTGACCTGCTGGGCCAGTCGAGAATTCCGGTGGTCAAAGCGTGCCCATTCTCGGGGCGCCATGGCCGCCCTCACTCCGACGAGCAAAGGCAGCGCTGGCGGCTCCGTGACAAGAGTCTCGAGATCGAGCCATGGCACAAGCCACGTGCCTGGATGTATGTTTTTAGGGGCTGAGCCCTGCTTCGGCAGCATGTGACAGATGCCGAATTTGGTCGGGGAGAGACTTCTGCCAGCCCAGTTTGAGGGTGTGGTGAGAATTTCTCGGCGATCCTGGTCCGTCATGACGTTCTGCCAAATGGTTACAATGTGCTCGTTGAAAATTGTTACGTGTTCGAGAGTATCCTTATATGCTTTGTCGTTTCGCTCGGCCATTCTCCTAACGAGCTCTGAAGCGGCCGCATCATTGTGCACATGGCAGAGGCTGACCGGGTAGTATCCGCTGAAGCAGACGACACAGTTCGTCAAACAAATGTCCTCACGCAGCTGGTCCGCAGGAAACGCCGCTGTTGATGTCGTGCACTGGGGTAGTACCTGTGTGACAAACGTTGTTACATCTGCATTGTCAGGTGCCAGAGGCTCTGCATGGAGTGTACGGCAATCGATACACATACCTGTCGCGGCCACGCCATTTCTGAGCTTATTGGCTACGCTAGCCCTCTCCGTGTCGCCAACCTCGAACTTGTATGGTGCCATTGTTTCCAATAACGTCAGAAATCCGAAAGATGCCTACGGTAACGGTGTTGAATGTGCTGAACTTGTTTGCTTAGTTCAAAGCCGGGATTGCTGGAAGAAGCTGCGTTGATGTATAATATCAATCTCAGGACATTGGCGTCTGGCGGATTGACCTAGCCGGATGGATGGTAGCTGTACTAGCCGTAGTGGACTCGGGAGTAGTTGGAACTTGGCAGAGACCAGAAATCTTGTCTTCAGGTCGTCAAGAAACCGTATAAGTGTACAAGTGGAGCGGGAGCCGCCGTGTACCAAGGACCTCTGCCCGAGTACAGAGACTCGAGCGAGCCGCTCTGCAGCACAAAGAGCATGATCTATCTCCTTAGATGTGTTGGAGATAGTCTGGCAACGTTCGAGAAATAAAGGACTTGAGATGCGGTGGCACCGACTGGCATTGTGCCTATTGTAAGACAACTGCTTTGGAGGATGGCAATCATGCCGCCGTCCAGTCTTGACCAGGTGATGAAGTCGGTACACGTGATACGCAATCGGAGGTCTCGGTCCGCAGTACTACCGCCAGAGGGCCGTCTGTTTGTATCGTTGAGTGTCATATCCGCAGTCGATGATATTTCACGCTCTCAAGCTAGAGGATTTCGTGATGCCAACCAAGACTTGACCCGTCCTGAAGTGCAGCACCTCACGATTGGTGCGTCGGCCTGCTCTGCGAGAGTGTCCAAGGAAGGCAAAGCAGCCAGTCACCTTCTAGAGATATATGGACCACGGGGAGGGCGAAGAGAAAGAGGATCGGGATTTGCTGGAACAATGTGAAGTCGGCAACTGAATCGCTTGCAGCTGGAGACAAAGATCCCTGCGCCGGATCGGTCGAGCCTTATCGGCAGAACAACGTCTCCAGGCTGCCAGTCGCCTCAGGCATTTCATGCCGTGAAGGCTTTGTTTCTTAGACGGTCAGAGGATCCTTCGGTTTGACGTGAGACTGCAAGCCTCCTACGTCGCGCTGTTGTCCTCGAGCCCAACTCCAGCCACCAGCAGCATCGCAGCGGTTTTGGGCAGACAGGGCCGCGCCGCCTGTGGATGCCTTGGAGCGGGCATCATGGGCAACACGTGGTTGGGATCCGAATGCTTGGGCGATGATTGACGACGTGGCTGAAGCAGTTGCCCAGTCGTCATCTTGGGCAGCGGACGAAAAGCGTCGGGCAGTTGCGAGTTGTTGTAGTCGTCTCCCAAACGGCACGTTTTGCCCCTCGATGCACCCAAAACGGGCAAGAAACGTGTCTTGCAGCCCGCACACAATGGCGAATCACGACCGCGGATTCGGATTGAGGTGTCGCAGGGCAGGCATGGAGCTTAATCGTCCACAGGCTGGTCGACGGCTATCGCAAAACGAAGAGGATATTTTTTTGCGAAGCCGAAAGGCATTGAAGAGATAGATCGATGCCCTCTATTCAGCTAAGAGTGTCAAGAATGTAAAGATGCATGGGCTAGGTACGGTACTTTAAATCTAGGGGTCGCAAACTCACCTCTGTGAGCGCCTGGATGCAAATTGCCAATTGAATGAGGGGTCGGCGAAGTCGAAAGTGGGGCTTCCAACTAAGGTAGGGTTCACGGTGGAGTCGTGGACACGATAGCTGGCGCCGCGGCTTGGCGGCACCTAACCGCAGCTAGCAGCTGTGCATTATTGGCCATTGTCGGTTTGCGAACTCACGACCGTCATCCTCTGACTTGGAGGCCACGATGTCGAATGACTTGTGACCTTCCTCGCTGACAGCAACAACTTTATTAAACACCAATTCTCCCCTTCAAACAGCTCAAGAAGCAGCCGCTACTGCACTCCGCCATCGATGCTCCTTTTACCCCTGAGCGGAGAGCCCTGAACCAGCCTTATCGCAGGGCCGAGGTTCATCTGACATCCCGGAGCCACCTCACCCCGCCCGGCCGCAGCCATGGCGGAGACACCGCTTTCGACGCCCAAGAGGAAGCACGCTCAACTCCTCGACGATCACATGACCGACATCGACACTACGACGCAATTCACCTTTGACCTACACACCCCGGTGAAAGATGGCAGCGCAAGTCCACGAACAAGTGTCGCCCATCGCTTCCGCGGCCTCGCCATCGAGAGTGGGGGCGGGGTCGTCGGCAGAGCAAGCCGTGCCTCGCAATCGCCGGGACCGAAGCCGATGAAGTTTGCATTTCCCACCTCGAAAGACGAGAGCCACGACGGGGCGCGCAAGCGTGTCAAGCGACCCGACATTGAGTTGACGCATGCCGACACCCCGCAGCTGCAGCTTCCCGTCGCGACTTGGGATGGCAGATTCACCACATCGACGTTCCAACTAGAGCCGCAGGGGACGGCGGATAGCGATGTAAAGCCGAGGAGCCTTAGCCCTCGCCAAAAGTCCCCAAGATCGGTCAAGTTCGCTCTCGACACGGCTGTCGTAGAGCAAGCAGAAACACCCGCCAACACTGGGTCCAACACCAACGCAGTGTCGTCCCCGAAACCGGCTGCCCAAACAGCGCTACCTTCGATCGAGCCAGTCCCCGAAGCCAGGAACAGGCCACGCCCCCGCGCGCGAGCAGGCACACCCCCTCCACGGAGCGACGTGTCGGATCACCCCATCATCACCGACCCCCTACGTGCAAGTTTGACGTGGCACGATGACGAGATAACCATCTACGACCCAGACGACAGCGATGACGACGGCACAGGCATCAACGGAATTGGCTTCAAGCCCACGCCGGCCATCGCTTACGAGCGCGCCGTCAAGCGCAAGCAACAGTTGACCGAATATCGCAAGCGAGAGGAGCGGGAGGCGAGGGCGAAGCGGAGCCAGCGACGCCGGGGCAGCCCCATCCCGGGGTTGGTCGAGCTCAAGGGGACAGTGGAACGACGACGCGTTCGGTTCATGGAAAGCGCCACAGAGCTAATTTCCTTTTAACGACGACCATGGCAGCGTTTTTTTTTTTTTCGCTAACACATGTATGGGTACGGATGATGGCATCCAGGGCACAACTCTAGGGGCGTTCTCGGGCTGATAGGGGCTACTTGGCCTGGTGGCTTGGGAACAATTGGCAAGCCATACTGGATGGCGTTTGGCAGGGAGTTTGGGCAAGTGTATAGGAACCTGGTTGTGTCGGTTTTCGTGTCTCCAGTCAGCTCATCGCAGTCATTACTGCCAGCTCTGTTTGCTTGCTTGAGAGAGAAAAGGATTGTCAAAACAGCACGTCGAACACGGATATCAACACTCTTATGTAGCGTCGGCTTGCTAATGAACTGAGTTCCACACATCTCAGCCACAAATACTACACAATATATTACATTGTATTCTCTTACAAGCTCCCCACAAGCTCACCAAACCTTCCACCAACTCTTCCCTCTCGCCGCCGCAGCTTCTTGTTCTCTCTCCTCCTTTTCTCTCCTCTCCCGCGCCCTCTTCTCCTCCGCCTCCGCCTTCTCCTTAGCCTGCCGTGTCGTGTACACCTCCACCATCCGCAGCATCTTCTCCCGCTCCAACCGCCGCTTGTACTGGCAGTACTCGTACTGCGCTATGGCGCCCACAGCGCCCGTGCCGACGGCCCAGTGCGCGGCTCTGGCCGCGGGCAGGCCCATTACCCACCGGCCGAGGCCGATGAAGGCGCCGATGCCGATGCCATATGTGAAGCCTTGTTGGGAGCAGGGGGCTTGGTGGACTTTGAGGAAGTCGGAGGGTTTAATGTTGGTGACTACTTCGGAGACGGAGGAGGGGCCGAGTTGTTGTGGGGGGTTCGGCGCTGGGGAGGGTGTTGCGGAGGGTGTTGACGGGGTGGGCGTTGTTGGTGGAGTATCGGAGGGCGGGGAGGCGGATGGGGGAGGCGGCTGCGCTGTTGAGAGCCATGACCTTGCTAGCCCGGAGGAGGGCGGTTGTTGTGACATTTTGAGGTCTAGGAGCGGCTGGTTGGAGGTCGAGAAGGGTTGGGTCGTCCTCGTTCCCTTGGGATTGGGTTTCGGATGGCGTGCGCTTATCGGCTGTGGCCGCGCTGCAGCTAGTTGTTGGCGATTAGATTGTGCATGGATTGTGCGAACATCCGTACCTTGCGTTCCTACACTTCCCGCTGTATGTTGTGCAACAAGGCAAAGAACTCGCGATCCCCTCCCAATTCCAGCATCAATGCTTGGAGCTTCAAAAGCTTCAGCAAAGGTCCACATGTGAGGGTTAGGGTCAGTCTGAAGTGCGGGGCATTTCGCTTGAAGATCATTGGATGCACAGTTGACGTGCCAGGGGTTGAGCGGGACCCCACAATGACAGGGGTTCGCGGCGCGTCGCGCTCTGTCGCGTCCGTTGCTGTCAAGTTTAATGGGCTCCAGTGAAGAAGATCCCACCCAAACACCGACCCCAGACACTGCCAATTCGGCGCCGAAATCTGCAATTCACGACTCCCAACGTCCCTCTAGATTCCTTGTGTTTTTATCCATGAGACTGAAACGGGCCCCCTTTCCTTGACAGCTTCTTTTTTCCGAGGGCTTGCAGGACGACAGCGGTCAAAGGGAGAAAAGACCGGGACCGCCAGATTGCCCCGCCGACCCCGACTTTCGTGATGCCCAACACCTCCTTGCGGCGGCCACAGAATGGCTACCGCCGCGGTGGCGGCAAGAAAGCCTACCATGGCGGCTCCAAAACACGAACATTCGCCGCGACCTCGAGCGCCCGCGGAGAGGCCACCTCGACCGACGAGAAATGGGAGCGAGCCGCGCTTGCGCACCAGATCGACGAGAACATGGGCTTCTCGCGCTACGACGCAGGGAAAAAGCGCGAGGGCTGGCTCGTCAACGTCCAGGCGACCTCGATTGACGACCCTCGAGTGCCCGGCGGTGCCGGGAGAGCCGCGCTCGACTGCTACTTTATCGAGGAGGACGGCTCCACGTTCAAGGCGACGGTCGAGTACGAGCCCTACTTCCTGATCGCCTGCAAAAAAGGACACGAAGGCGAGGTGGAAGAGTGGTGCAAGCGGGTGCCAGGAGGCGGCATCGTCAAGACCGTCAAGAAAATAGAGAAGGAGGACTTGAAAATGCCCAACCACTTGCTGGGGTATCGACGGACGTTCTTGGAGTTGAGGTTTCACAATGTGCAGGATTTGATGACGGCCCGGAAGGACATTATGCCCATTGCCGAGAAAAATAAGAAGGGCATGGACGCGATGGATACATATGCCGAGGTAGCATCGTGAGTACCACCTGTGCTGGAGGGGCCGCATCTGCTGACAAGCTCAGGGCGAACAACGCAAACTTTGATCTTTTTGATAACGACTTACGAGATGACGAGCGACGGAATAATGCATCATTTGCGGAGGCGAGCGACTTCATTGTTGATATCCGGGAATACGACGTCCCGTACCATGTTAGAGTAATGATAGATTTGGGTAAGTCGCGAAGGCCACCGATTCAGGGGCGACAACTAACACCCCGCAGATATTCGGGTCGGTCTTTGGTATTTTGTGGAGGCAAAGAACGGTATTACCACAGTCACACGGAACGCGGACCACCTGGCGATGGCCGATCCAGTTGTGATGGCCTTCGATATCGAGACTTGCAAGGCGCCACTGAAATTTCCCGACGCGGCGGTTGATCAAATCATGATGATATCGTACATGATCGACGGTCAAGGTTTCCTCATCACGAACCGCGAAATCGTTTCGGAAGACATCGCCGACTTCGACTACACCCCAAAACCCGAGTATTCGGGGCCGTTCATGATCTTCAACGAGCCTGACGAGAAATCCCTGATTGAGCGGTTCTTCCTGCACATCAAGGAGGCCCGCCCAACCGTCATCGCCACCTACAACGGCGACTTCTTCGATTGGCCCTTTGTCGAGACCAGAGCTAGTATCAATGGCATCGATATGTACCATGAAATCGGTTGGAAGAGGGACAGCGAGGACCAGTTCAAGTGCAACTACAGTGTGCACATGGATTGCTTTCACTGGGTGAACCGAGACAGTTACTTGCCGCAGGGCAGTCGAGGCCTGAAGGCTGTCACGGTTGCAAAGCTAGGATACGACCCCGACGAACTCGACCCAGAGCTCATGACACCCTACGCCAGCGAGCGACCTCAAACACTCGCAGAGTACTCAGTCTCCGACGCCGTTGCGACATACTATCTCTACATGAAATACGTCCATCCATTCATCTTTTCGCTCTGCACAATTCTGCCCCTCGGTCCGGACGACACGTTGAGGAAGGGTACGGGAACTCTTTGCGAAATGTTGTTGATGGTGCAGGCGTATCAACAAGGGATCGTGCTGCCAAATAAACATATCCAGCCGAAGGAGTCATTTTGGGAAGGCCATCTGCTGGACTCCGAGACCTACGTTGGTGGTCACGTCGAAAGTATTGAGGCCGGCGTGTTCCGCGCCGACATTCCTGTCAACTTCGCGGTCGACACTGGAGCAATCGACGAGCTTCTCAGGGATCTCGACGCTGCGTTGACCTTCAGCATCACAGTTGAAGAGAAGAAGTCACTGGACGACGTTACTAACTATGAGGAGGTCAAGGAGCAAATCACAGCCAAGCTGCTCGGCTTGAAGGAGACGCCGAACCGGCTCGAGCGTCCGTTGATCTACCACGTGGACGTTGCGTCCATGTACCCCAACATCATGACGACCAATCGACTTCAGCCAGACTCCATGATCTCAGAGTCTGATTGTGCGGCATGCGACTTCAATCGACCCGGCAAGACCTGTGACAGGAGATTGCCGTGGGCCTGGAGAGGAGAATACCTGCCAGCGAAGCGCGACGAGTACAACATGATTCGTCACGCGCTAGAGAACGAGAAGTTCCCTGGGAAATACCCCAATAGCCCGACACGGACATTCCAAGACCTGAGTCCGGACGAGCAGGCCGCGCTCACTCGTAAGCGACTCCAGCTTTACTCACAAAAGGTCTACCACAAGATTCACGATTCTACTACGATCGTGCGAGAAGCCATCATTTGCCAGAGGGAGAATCCCTTTTACATCAACACGGTGCGCGACTTCCGTGATCGTCGGTACGATTACAAGGGCAAGGCAAAGGTGTGGAAAGGCAAGACTGAGACTCTCAAGAGCTCCGGCGCCCCTGCTGCCGAAGTCGACAAGGCAAAGAAGATGATCATTTTGTTCGACTCTTTGCAGTTGGCGCACAAGGTCATTCTGAACTCGTTCTATGGCTACGTCATGCGAAAGGGTTCGAGATGGTATTCCATGGAGATGGCTGGTGTTACATGTTTGACAGGCGCGACCATCATCCAGCTGGCCAGAGGACTGGTCGAGCGATTAGGTCGCCCGCTCGAGCTCGACACCGATGGTATCTGGTGCATGTTGCCAGGGTCGTTCCCGGAAAACTTCGCCTTCAAGCTCAAGAACGGCAAGAAGTTCACGGTCTCTTATCCCTGCGTCATGTTGAACCATCTGGTCCACGCCAAATTCACAAATAACCAATATCAGACACTGGTGGACCCCAAGACCTTCAAGTATGAGACCCACAGCGACAACTCCATCTTCTTCGAAGTCGACGGTCCCTACAAGGCCATGGTTTTGCCCACCTCAAAGGAGGAGGACAAGAACTTGAAGAAGCGCTATGCAGTGTTCAACGACGACGGCAGTCTTGCCGAGCTGAAGGGTTTCGAGATCAAGCGCAGAGGAGAGTTGAAGCTCATCAAGATCTTCCAGCAGCAAATCTTCAAGTTCTTCCTCGAGGGAACGACTTTGCAAGAATGCTACACTGCTGTGGCCAAGGTTGCCAACAGATGGCTGGATGTGCTTGATAGCAAGGGTGCAACGCTTGCTGATGAGGAGCTCATGGAGCTCATTTCTGAGAACCGCAGCATGGCCAAGACTCTGGAAGAGTACGGCGCGCAAAAGTCAACGTCGATCACCACCGCCAGACGCCTTGCAGACTTTCTCGGCGAAGGAATGGTGAAAGATAAGGGATTGAACTGCAAGTTCATCATCTGCGCAAGGCCAAGAGGGGCTCCTGTTACGGAGCGTGCCGTCCCGGTTGCCATCTTCTCCGCTGAGGAGAAGACGAAGCGCGCATACCTCAAGAAGTGGCTGAAGGAGGAGCCGGGAGACACTGACCCCCGGGCTCTCCTGGACTGGGAGTACTACCGCGAGCGTCTTGGGTCGGTCATTCAGAAACTCATCACCATTCCTGCAGCGCTGCAGAAAGTCCGCAACCCCGTCCCCCGGATACAGCACCCCGACTGGCTTCAGCGCAGGATCAACATCAAAGATGACAAGATGAAGCAGAAGAAGCTCACAGATCTTTTTGGTCCAACCACCAAGGGGCGTCCGTTGGACGATATAACGAATCTGAACACGGACTCTCGTCTGGGCGACATGGAGGATTTTGGGGATCTGCTAAAGCCCAAGACCGTCAGCTCCGCGATCTCTGCGACACAAAAGTCGGCGGCGGCGCAAAAACGCAAGTCTCCCGAGCCAGTGACCGAAAATAAGGACCCGTTCTCGGCTCTACCGGAGAAGATGCCCTCGCCAAGCGAAGACTACCCGGCCTTCTTGGAGTACCAAAAGTTGAAGTGGAAGCTGCAGAAACAAGCGAGAGCCCGCAGGCGTCATCTCTTCGGAGAGCGGCGCGGCAATGTCCAGAAGAACATCCAGCAGACTTTCCGGAACCAGGCTGAGCTGACATTCCGCAACACCTGGCAACTCCTGCAGCTCAAGGCAACGGATACCCCTGGTGTTGTCACGGCGTACGTGCTCATCGACGCGAAGATCCACACCGTCAAGATCAACGTCCCACGCCAAGTATTCCTGAACTTGAAGAGCAAGGAGCTCCCAGACATCGAGGTCGATGGATGCCTGGCCGAGCAGGTCAATCACACCCTACCCAACGGTCACTCGTCCGTGCACCTCTTCAAGCTCACCGTCCCTGAAGACATCTATTTTGCCGAGGCGGAGAAGTTCGGGCTGCTCTTCAACCACCCAAGCGTGGAGGGCGTGTATGAGAAGCAGCTTCCCCTGAATATCCGAGCTGTGCTCCAGCTGGGAAATACCTGCACCATTGACGAGAGTCAAGCAGGTGTGCTTGGCAAGGGTCTCGACCAGGGGTTCGACCTGTCTGGCTTGAAGCGGCCGACAAAGCCGAAAGCATATCTAGACGGCGTCCGCATGGCCTACATCTACATCTCCCACGTCAGCTCCGGGGAACGCCAAATCTTTGGCATCTTCTCCACAGCCAGCGACCAAGCCCATGTCATCATCCAGCAAAAGGGCCGGGATAGCGGACAAGAGCTGCCAAACATCACCAAGCTGTACTTGGACCTCTTGGCGAAGAGGCACGAGGAGTCAGCCGATTCCAGCTGGCAGGAATGCTTCCCTTACCAAGAAAGGCTGAACATCAAGACCAGCCAAGTCACCACGCGACGAAAGGCTCTGCTGGAGATTGGAGATGTCGTCAAGAGGATGAGGAAAGAGGAGGCCGGCCCCACGATGCTGGTGATACAGTCATCACAGCGCAACCTTCTCGTGCACGAGGTCCCTGTGTTGGGAGAGTTCCCAGTTCTGCCCCTCAAGTACGACCCAGCCGACAGCTCGTTGCCCCAGCTTGGATGGCAAAGCGTTGTTGCACGTCGCTTGGTCAACCACTATCTCAGTCTCGGGTCGTGGATCACCCACTTGACAGCCCTGGCCAAGTATGGTGATGTGCCGCTGTGCAATCTGGAGAGAGACGACCCGCGCTTCCTGATCGACATCGCATATGCTCGCCGCCTTCAAGCCAACAATGTCGTTCTCTGGTGGTCGCCTAGTCCGCGACCTGACCATGCGGGATACGAGAAGGACGATGTCGTGGGACCCCTTGATCATGTTCAGATGCCGTCTGTCAACACCCCAGGAACATACGCGTCAGTGTGCATCGACATTGAAGTTCGAAATTTGGCGATCAACACCATCTTGACATCTTCTCTCATCAACGAGCTGGAGGGTGCAGACAGCGTATCCTTCAACCCCGCTGGCGATCCCAACGGCGCCTCGGACGGCAACGAGTCCCTCTTTGCGGATAACGCGTTCGCCAACGCCGGAGTGCAGGTCCTCCGCGAGATGGTCAAGTCATGGTGGGCTGAAGCATGCAAGGGCTCAACCATGGCCGATATCATGGTCCAGCATCTGGTGCGGTGGGTCGAGTCACCAGTCTCATGTCTCTACGACCGCGCTCTGCACTACTACGTGCAGATGATGAGCCGAAAGGCCCTTCTCCAACTCATGGCAGACTTCCGCCGTGTTGGGTCCCAAGTCATCTACGCCAGCGCGAACCGCCTGCTCTTGCAAACCACCAAGTCAGAAGTCGGCAACGCGTACGCCTACTCCCAGTACATCCTCAAGAGCATCAAGGGGAAGCCGCTCT
Organism: Podospora aff. communis PSN243; assembly: GCA_033296975.1. NCBI lineage: Eukaryota > Fungi > Ascomycota > Sordariomycetes > Sordariales > Podosporaceae > Podospora > Podospora aff. communis PSN243. The sequence goes on along the minus strand of MU865956.1, from coordinate 263,507 downwards.
TCCACTTTATCGACCTCGAGATCAAGGAGTACTGGGACTACCTCGTCTGGTACGACGAGTTCAACTATGGCGGCAAAGCCTGTCAGGAGGTCCTCGAAAAGGACGAACAAGACCTCCAAATGATCATGCACTGGCAGATCGCCACCTTCCTCCCCGTCCGCCTCCAGCCCGTCTTCAGCGAATGGGTCGTCGAGTTCATCGACCTCATGCACTCCATCAAACGTCCTGCCAACGGCAGCGACCCAACCGCCACTCCCCGGCTCACCCAGCTCCCCATCCGCGACGGCAGCCAGACCTCGGTCCTCGAAGGTGGCACCGGCCAGATCCTCCTCGGCAAAGCCTTCGAGAAGCCCCTCAAGAAGGAAATCGCCTCCCTCATCAACACCCAAAAGCGCGAGCTCCTCCATCCCGAACTCGCAGGCGACTACTCCTTCCCGGAACTTCCTGGCTCCTACCTCCCCCAACTCGCCGCCACGCCCATCAAGTCCCACGACAGCACCAGCAAGCGCACCGCCCGCCCCTCCGCCAACCCCATCCTCGAGCTCGTCAAGGCCCTCATGCAGGTCCTCTCCCTCGACAAAAACATCACCCTCGAAGCGCGTCTCCTCCGCAAGGAACTCCTCGCCATGTTTGACGTCCGCGAGTTTTCCAAAGAGGGTTCCTTCCAGAACCCCTCGGAGAGTCTCAAAATCACGCAGCTCAGCTGCGACTCGTGCACAATGGCGCGGGATCTGGACCTCTGCCGCGATGAGGATCTACTTCCTGATGCTGGGGCCTCGGGCAAGGATGGGGGCGTGAATGCTCGCTGGCGATGCACGTACTGCGAGGCAGATTACGATCGGAATGAGATTGAGGAGAGGTTGGTGGCTGATGTGGAGGCGTTGGTGGTGCAGTGGACGACGCAGGATTTGAAGTGCGTCAAGTGCGGCGCGTTGCGGGTGAATGAGTTTATGGAGCATTGTACGTGCAGCGGGGCGTGGGTGGAGAGCGTGAAGAGGGAGGAGGTGATGAAGAGGTTGGGTGTGTATCGGAGCGTGGCGAGGTTTTATGGGTTGAGGATGTTGGGGGATGTGGTGAGGGATGTGTTTGAGGGGTTGTAAGTGCGGATGGTCGGCTTGGGTTTCGGCGTTGGGGTTCAGCATCGGGGTCGGTATAGTATAGTGTATTAGAAAGGCGCATTTATTTTCATCATGAACAAATCCCACCCGATCTACTCTATGCATTCTATGTGAAGTGCGCCATTACAATATCCAGACAAACCCAGCCTGTGGGAAAATGTGGTGTTGTGCACCGCCCAACCTCGTGCGCCATGCGGGTATCGACAACAGTAGAAGTGAACCAATATGTCTCCTCAAAGGAGGAAGCCAGTCTGTCTGCTCAAAGGAAGAAGACGGCATATCCAGCAACAATAGCGAGCATCCCTACGCTCGCCTGCCCCGCCCTCCCAGCATTATTCTGTCGCCCTGCCCCAGTGCCATCTCCCGTCCCCGTGGCGCTCGCCTTTGCAATTGCCTCCGAGACGATGCTCGTCGCCGCCGCTAAATCCGACTGGTTCGGTGTAGCAGCAACCGCTGCGCATATTTGCCCCGCCAACTTGCTAAGATCGTCCAAATCATCGAGCTCGCAGCCGTCGTTGGCGGCGTCCGTGTCGTTCCGCGACCCGCTGTTCCCGTCGAAGAGCGCAGGCCCGCCGATGCACGTCCCTACATTGAGGGCGAGGGATTGGGCGCTGCCCGGTTTGCAGAGGCAGGAGAAGTCGGTCGGCTGGCAGTGGATTGCCTTTGCGGCGGACTCGAAGCAGGGGACTGCGCAGGGCGGGAGCTGCTCGACGAGGCGGGGCAGGCCGGTTGCTTGGGAATTGGGCGCCGTGGCCATTGTGACGCTTGGTTGTTGCCCGGGAGTGAAGGTGGAGGTGGGGGTGAATTGAGCGAGGGCGGGGCCCGCTGCAACGGCGAGGGCGCCGAGGAAGGTTTGGAGTTGAGATGGCATGTCGCAGACGTAGGCGTTTCGACGTCACTGGCGGTGGTATCGCGGCTGTTTTCGACGTCACACTAGTGGATTGGAGGTCAACGATGGGGAATGGCGCAAAACGGCATTAGGGGGTAACGATATTAAAAACGATTGAGCAGACCGGGCTCGGAAAACAGGCGCAAGGACAGGTGACAGGCGACGTCCTAAAAATATTATACGAAGAAGAGATCAGCCTGGTTGATCAAAATTGACTGACGCGGACGGCGAAGGATGGGAAAGCAAGGCAGATCGACCCTCCTGCAGAGGTGGAGCGGCGGGCAGCTTGGCAGAGACGTTGCGAGATGCGAACGCCACCGGGTCTCGTATGGCGGCGCGGCGCTGTTTCGAAACGATTTGCCCGGAGATTTTTGCGCCGTGGGAACCAGGCAGTGCCTTGGGGGTTACGTGGGCATCAGCCCGCGCGGCGCAGGCTGCGGTGCGGCACAGCAGTGCAAGTTGGTGGGATGTTGAACCTGCATCATCCTCGGGAGATCTTCGACGTTTGAGCGGTCTTGGCCAACGCCTTGGGAGGAAAAGATCAGACTCAGGGTTAGGGTTGTATGCATGCCTCCTGGTCGGGAAGCGGCGATGAAACGCAAGACGAGACGGCACTGGGAAGAGAGGAGAATTTTTTCTGTGGGGTTTTGGCAAACACACAATCTTTGCCTGACTCGTGCATACTTGAGCATTTTACGCGTAAAGAAGCAATTGCAAATGGACGATTTGGAGCTGAGCTCCGGCTCAGAAATCCAGGTTACACAGGCCAGAAACCGATTCAGGGGCAGCGCCGAGCTTCGGTGGGGGCTGGAGCCCCTGAACAAGCCTGAGCCGCCAACAACGCAACCAACCAACACAATCAAAAACGCCACCAACACTGTCCAATTACTGTTGTGGCATCAGCTACGTAAGTGTCTGTCTTGTCGCTCCGGTAGCTCTAAACTGATATCTTGGACTTGGACTCAATAGCTGCATGGCAACAGTGCGTTGAAAGAGCGACTCCTGAAGACACTTGAGTTTGTTTACTGACTGCTCCCAGGGAGGGCAACCACTTCATAGAAACCGGCTACAGGTATAGTTCATTCGTCTTTCCAATCTTGGGTGGCGTCACTTCAAACTGTCCTTTCTGACAAATAGATGTCCAGGCCTGGAGCAGAATCCTTCTGGCAGTGTCTACACAGTCTGACATATTTCCACAATGAATCGGTCAACATTTATTCACACGCCTTCGGAGCGATCTTATTCGCCGTCATACCTCTCTATGTTTTCAACACAGAAATACCGCCAAGATACATTGTCGCAACCACGGCCGATAAGATCGTTTTAAGCATTTACTTTATCGGCGTTGCAATTTGCTTTGTCTTCTCAGTGTGGTGCGTTTTTATCTCCGCCCCTGAATGTATCAAAGGCTCACGGCTCTTTGTCAGGTTTCACACCTTCTTCCATCACAGCCCCGATACATTTTCTTTACTCCAGAAATTTGACTTCACGGGCGTCATTGTTCTCATGTGGGGAGCCAATGTGCCATTGATCTATTACGGTTTTATCTGCGACCCCAAGTTGCAAGTAGCATACTGGTTCATGACTACGTCGTTGGCTCTGTTGTGCTCAGTCATCACCTTCAAGCCGCAGTTTAGCGACCCGCACTTGCGTCCGTTCAGAGCTGCAACATTTGGATGTTTGGCGCTTTCAACTTTCATCCCCGTGTCTCACGGCTTGGTGAAGTACGGCTACGAAACCCATTCGCAGCGCATCGGCCTCCGATGGATCTTGCTGACACTATTATTCAACTCTTTGGGTGCTGCCGCTTACGCTTCCAAGGTGAATCTTTCCCGTGACCTCTAATCCCCTGCCATGTCCATTGAATGGGCGCACTAACACTATGCTCAGTTCCCGGAAAAGTGGTACCCTCGGCAGTTCGATATGGTGGGTGCTTCCCATCAGCTATTTCACATATTCATTGTGTGTGCTGGTGTCATGTATGGCCGTGCGGTTCTGCAGGAGTTTGACTTCCTGCACTCCAGTGCTCCATCTGTGTGCCAAGGTAGATCGGAGCATTAGGTAGCGATAAATGTCCTTTAGGCCGCTGGACTTTGGCCTCCTAGTTGGTAATCACCTGGTCAGATTGAAAGCGTTTGCAGATTTCGCCACGATATTTTCTCGCTGCGAATCCGTTTGCTTGTGTAACACAGCTTTTGCAGCCCAGGCTCGCAGCCAGGTGCATGCCCATCTTTCATTCGCCCGCAGCTTGTTCGCGCATACTCCCGAGTCCTCTCCTTGGAAGAGGCATATAGCTTGGCTTCATACACATTGGTTGCGAGAACAACAAACGGAGAGTCGACTGCAACCCCCCCAGGCAGCCACCCGGTAGTCCAGCGCATTCGACGCAGTGAGGCCGACCAAGCCACTTGCCAGCTTCTGAGTGGCCCCAAGGTTCCTTCCCCACGACAAATCGTTACCCGATCAAAGCCTGCCCTTCCTGATCGCTCTTTCCTTCCTTGTCTATCTTAGCACCCTAACGTGGAGTCTACCAAAATCATTACCCTCGCAAGGTTCTTTCAAGCCTGCAAACCTTGTAAAGCTATTTCCACCTGAAGAAACTTCAATCTCGCTGCTCCTTCGAGCTTCCTTTGGTCCTTTTAAAGTCGTCGTCTCCTATTTCCAGCCGAAATCACTCTCGTGACTCCCAAGCGGCACCCAGGTTGTCATTCTTGACGATTTAGCCCGACTCGTGGCAGCTTCCTCTTAGCGCCGGGCCAGCCCATGATGTACGGAAATCGGTAAGAGACTTTTTGGACCCATTTGATGCTCCTGCTGAGATAACCCTTTCAGGCCCAGAGGCGGAAGGCCTCCTAGGCGACAACTCTGCCGCCAATTCCAAGAACATGGCACCTGTCGCTTCGGCCCAAACTGCAAGTTTTCCCACGACACCGGGCCTAGACAAGACGCACCGGCGACACGTCAGAGAGGTGGACACCATTCACCACTCGCGCGGCCCACAACCAACACCGCTCGTAACAACACCAACAACCCGTCCCAGAGAGGAGGTGATGGGAAACTACGCGAGTGGAAGCGCTTCCTCGCGCAAGCATCACAAACCCCTCGGCCCCCTCCAGCGGTCGCCTCCCGCTTTTTCCAACTGGGATTGGAGTTGATGGACGGGGACATCGGCGCTGCGCAAGAGACCGTCAAGTTGTTTGCTAGCGAGGCCGGTCTCTCGTTTGTCAAAGATGCGGCAGACCGCCACCTCGCCGGACCCACCGCCGTACCGGATGGCCAACTCTGGAGCACCGAATTCCAGCTGCTCTTTCAGATTATTACCCACCCCTTCGTCACCGACTCTGCCGTCCTGGAGCAAGAAGTCGCTTCAGTCTACAATTTCCTTTATGGAGTGGGCGGTGAGCGGATGAGCCGGGTTTTCTCGTTTGTAACTCGTTTGCTCTCGTCTTGGCCTGCAACCTCTTCTACCGAACTTTCGCGAATCGCCTCGGTGGAGCTGGCTCTTGCCGTCCTGTCGAGACTACTGGACTGCAACACGTCCAACATCATCAACGACAGATTCGAGGTTTTCGTTGCCAGCTTGTCCAAATCCCTCGAGGATTCGTCGCGGTCGGAGGACCAGTTTTCCCGCCTGCAAGCGTCCAAGTACATTGACTACATCCGTCTGAGACTGGGTGTTGGAGATCAAATCGCCTCCGTGCAAGGTCGCCCCCAGGGTGAGGTGACTCGCGAGCACTTTCGACTCCGACGAGACCTCCCTGGACAACTATCAGCGGATGGACCTCGTCATGACAACGACCACGCCGACATCACCAAAATCAAGATCCTGCCCACCCGTGAGGAGATTACGTCACCACGAGCTGAGTACCTGCCAACAATCGACCCATCCGAGTGGCACATCAAAGGCATCCGTGGAAGACTAGACAGAGAGTTTCGTCTACTTCGTGAAGACACAGTAGGACAGTTGCGCGATGCTGTCCGCGACACGCTGGAGTCTATCCGAAATACCAGCAGTGCTTCGCATCTTCGATCCAAGAACCACGCGCGCACCTACACATACGACTTTCCGATCCTCCAGGATGTCGAGCTCGACAGAGTTGGTGGATTAGAGTTGCTGGTTCGCTGTACCCAACCCACCGTGGTTCGCAGCCAAACTCCAGCGAAGCGAAAGGATTGGTGGATGCAAAGCAAGCGGCTTCAAACAGGGGCCTTGGTCTGCATTCTTGATGCATCGGGTGCGATCTTGTTCTGCGTGGTATCCGACTCGACGATGCGTACCGCCGATGACAAACAGGCCAGACGCCCCAAGCCGACGGCGCAAGAGTCCAACAATGCGGCCCCGCCTCCTCAGCGTCAGGCATTCACTCTTTCGGATGATGCAGAAGGGCTTTTCGTCAGACTGCAGCTGGTAGATCCATCAGCCCACGAAGTTGGCCACGCTCTCCGTTGGTGGCAAAACATCGGCCACGCACCACGCCGATATTTGGTCGAATTCCCAGGGGTGCTCCTTGCGTCCTTCAAAGACACATTGGTAGCACTTCAGGAAAAGTACAAGAAGCCTGACGTGCCATTCAGCGATCTTATTGCCCCAACAGATCCATCTGCCAATGCAGAGGTTGGCCTTCCACAATATGCGCAGTTCCCGGGCTTCACCTTCGACCTCGCCTGTGTAACACGGTCAAACACAGGCTTCAAGGTTCAACCACGCGCTCCGCCGACTCCCGAAGCCCTTTCGTCACAGTCTACTCTGGATCCCACCCAGTCCTCGGCGCTGCTGAACACACTGGTTCGCGGTCTGTCACTCATCCAAGGCCCCCCTGGGACCGGCAAGAGCTACACCGGAGAGAAGATTATCAAGGTTTTGCTGGCGACGCAGCAAAAATCAGGCCTCGGACCCATTCTTTGCGTTTGTTACACCAACCACGCACTTGATCAGCTCCTGGAACATCTGTTGGACGATAACGCGAAGTTACAGCTGATCCGGATGGGCTCGCAGTCCAAGTCGGAACGTCTTCAGAATTTGAATCTCCGTATTGTGTCGCAAAATTCCGAGCGAACGAGACCAGAGAAGAGCGGTATCTGGAGCGCAGAAGAGACTATACGCGAGAAAGTCAAGGAAGCGCGTGATTTGCTCGGCCAATTATCGCGCTCTGCGACATGGCGGACTGTCCGAGACCATCTTGCAACCACGTTCCGTCGCCACCACGACGAGCTATTCCCGAATGAGGAAGACGGCTGGCAGAAAGTGAATCACCAGCCAGAAAGAAATATCGACCAATGGCTTTGGGGGGGAGATCCAGCAATCCCTCAGTGCCGACCGCTTGAGGTTCTGCAGTCTTTGCCGTTGACGGCCTTGACCCAGGCGGAACGTCGTCTTCTCCACAGAACTTGGCTGAGGAGCATCAGAGACCAGCTGATTGGTGAACTCATTCAATGTCATCGAGAGTACATGACGGCATGCGAGCAAAGAGACCGTCTTCGGAGAGATGTTGACCTTCGATGTCTCAACCAGGCGCACATCGTAGGGGTCACAACGACCGGCCTCGCTAGAAACCTCGATCTTATGAAGAGGCTTCGGTGCAAGGTCATGCTTTGCGAAGAGGCGGGCGAAGTGCTCGAAGCCCATCTCTTGACTGCCCTGCTGCCTTCCGTCCAGCACGCGATCCTGATTGGAGATCATCTCCAGCTGAAGCCGCAGATCGCGAACTACGATCTGCAAAGCACGAACCCACGTGGAGCGCGGTTCTCTCTTGACACCAGTCTCTTTGAGAGGTTAGTCTCACCACCTGATGGGGCCGAGTCAGGCATTCCTCTGAGCATCCTCGAGACGCAGAGACGGATGCACCCGAGCATCGCTGAGCTGATCCGCCCGACGCTGTATCCGTCCTTGAAAGATGACTCCAGGGTATCAGAGTACCCAGAGGTTACGGGGATGAAACGACGCCTGTTCTGGTTCCATCACGAGGTCCCTGAAACCGGTGCGGCCGACCACGACCCCCTGAATACGTCTCACACAAACCAGTTTGAAGTTGAGATGACGGTTGCCCTGGTCTCTCATCTCGTGAGGCAGGGGACGTACACCTCGTCCGAAATCGCTGTCCTCACGCCCTATCTCGGCCAGCTTCAACGGCTACGCCGGCGCATGGAAAGCATGTTCGAGATCTGCCTCAATGATCGGGACCTGGAAGATGTCGAGGCAATGGAAGCATCAGAGGCGAACGCGCCGGGCCGGACCACGATGCATTCCACTCCCACCCGTAACGTAGGAAAGACTACTCTTCTGAAAAGTATCAGGATCGCAACGGTCGATAATTTTCAGGGAGAGGAAGCCACTGTTGTGGTTGTGAGTCTCGTCCGAAGCAACAGCCAGAACAGTGTGGGGTTCCTGAAGGCAAACAATCGGATCAACGTTCTCCTGTCTCGAGCAAAGCACGGAATGTACATCATCGGCAACGCGAACACCTACAGCAATGTACCGATGTGGAAAAATGTGATTGGCACCCTTCAGGGAAGTGGGAATTTCGGCATGAGCCTTGAGCTGCAGTGTCCCCGGCATCCGGATACACCGATTGTGGTCTCTCAGCCCGACCACTTTGTCTTGTTTTCGCCTGAGAGCGGTTGCAGCCTGCCATGCAAGAAGCGTCTCTCATGCGGACACGCTTGCAATGGACGGTGCCATTCGGACATCCTCCACGACGCCATCAAATGCCTGGAAGACTGTCCACGGTCGAAGAAGGGATGCAACCACGCATGTCCACATCGATGCGGAGACCCCTGCGACCCGAAGTGCCTGGTGCGGCTGGAAGATATCGACCTCGCCCTTCCGTGTGGTCATTCTGTGACCTCGGCCCGCTGCTGGGAGGCTCAGGACCCGGCTTCAATACGCTGTACAATGCTGGTCACACGAATTGTTCCTGGTTGCGCGCATGCCGTGACGGTGCCCTGCCACCAGGACGTTACATCGCCAACCTATCTTTGTCTTGCAAATTGCGGACATCATCGGCCATGCGGACACACGTGTGCATCACCGTGCTTCCACTGCAAGACTCGGGAGGGCGACCAGATTGTACGGGAGGATCACCGTGTCTGCGGTGCCAAGTGCGGTCGCAAATATACAAACTGCCCCCACAGTTGCCAGCTTCCATGCCACGAGGGAAGCGCATGTTCGCCGTGTAATGCACCCTGCGAAGCTTACTGTGGCCATTCGAGGTGCAGCAAGCCGTGTCATGAGCCATGCTCTCCCTGTGCTGAGCAGACTTGTCAGTCTCGGTGTGCCCACACGCAGTGCACCATGCCCTGCGCAGCCCCTTGCGACTGGGTTCCATGTTCCGAACGATGCGAGAATCTGCTGGACTGTGGCCATCGGTGTAAGTTCTCTACCGCCTATGGGACTGAGCCCACGCCCTTCTCGGTTTACTGCAAGGGGTTATCCCATTGCTAACACGCCTCTGACCCTGTAGGTCCGTCCCTCTGTGGAGAAACATGCCCTGGATCGGCCTACTGCCAAACGTGTGCATCCCAGGACATCAAGTCGACATGTGTCGACTTCATCGAGATGAAAGAGTACCATGAGGTCAATCTGGACGAAGAGCCCTGCGTCTTCCCCGCCTGTGGACACTTCATAACAGTTTCCTCGCTGGATGGTCAGATGGGGATGGGGGAGTTCTTCGAGATGGATGACCAGGGACTGCCAACTCGTATCCTCGGTGCCTCAGTTCCGTTCTCAGGAAATGATCTCGGCAGAAATGTGGTCAAATCTTGCCCGACCTGTCGCGGATCCCTTCGCAATATCTCGAGATACGGACGCATTGTTCGGCGTGGTATGCTTGATGAAGCCACCAAGCGGTTTATATCCTGGTCGACTGGTGTTTGCTCCGAACTTGCATATGAACTTCTCGCTGTTGAAGAGAAACTGCAGAACACGCCAGCTCCGAAGGTGATGGCTTCTAGCCAGTCGAAGGATTTGAGTGTTGGCGAGTTCACCAGCGCAAGGCTCAAGAACCTCTACATTCTCCAACGAATCGCGGGCGACAACAGGAGATATGAGGAGATGATCCAACTTTGGGGGAAGATTCGCAAGTTTGTCCGCAAAGTTCGGCAGGAGGAGCAACCGTTTCAACGAGTCGCCGACTTTGTCCAGCACGCCAATCGCCGCAACGGAACAGACAACGTGTTTCGATACGAGGAGTCCATCATACAAGTGAAGGGCCATCTCCTCGCAATGTCCCTCCAACTGAAGACTGAAGCTGCGGTATTCTCCGATCTCCTCGGCCTTGGGTCTGGGGCAAAGCTGCCCCAACAGAACGACACCAAGCTGCAGGTTGACTGGTCTATCTACACCAAAGAGTGCGCACACCTCATCGAACTGGCAAAAAGCACTCACAACGTACGCGACCATGTCCAAGCTCATCTATTCGCCGCGCAGTTTGCCATGTTTGCCCGCAACCTTGGCGTTAGCAACCACGATACTGGCGAACCCACCGGGCCAGAGTCCACGACAGGACCGGCAGATACCGGCGATGAGGCCTCAGAGAAACTTCACAAGGTAGCCCTCGATCACATTGCACAGGCCCGTGAGTTCATGTCGATGTACAAATCTACCGAGGTGCTCAAGGATGAGCTGGAGAGGGTGGAGAATATGGTAAGAGACGGGGTCTTCTATCAGTCAGTCACCACGGATGAGATGAAGGCTGTCTACAAGGCAATGGCGAACGAGTTTTCCGGTACGGGGCACTGGTATACTTGCCAAAATGGTCATCCTTTTACCGTTGGGGAATGTGGAATGCCGATGCAGCTTGCGCGGTGCCCGGAATGCACAGCACCTGTTGGCGGGCAAAACCACTCAGCCGTGGAAGGTGTGAGGCGAGCTGAGGATATTGATGAGTTTGCACTGGAGGTTGGCAGGTTGACGATTTGAGAAAATTTATGTCATGTGGGATCTGCTTTGTGTGGGAATGATCGCGGATAATTGCGAAGCGGGAGGTAGCTGGAAATGAGACAGAGAATCTTGGGAGCGGGTAGTTTCCGTCTGACAGCTTTCTGTTGAGATTCTAGACAATAACATACCGGAATTATGAGCGGCCATATCCTGATGAGAGCATTGAACATTCCATTCTCATTATAACAAACCAAACCCATCTATCACTGCAGGTCCTTCATCCATATATACACACAAACACCCTCCTCCCTATGTACAAGACACCAGCCAACACCGATGGGTATTATCCTCCATCACTCTACATTGATCCCTTCTTTCCCGTGTACAAAAGAAATGATGTCTGTAAGTGTATTTTTTCCAATCCCAGTAACTCCATCTTATCATGCCCAACTCCTTCTGCTCAGCCTCGGGTCGATGACGTCGACGTCTAGCATCGAGTTGTAGGCATCGGACCTGGTGCCGGCTGCGCTGCCTGGTCGAGTGGGTTCGTTGTTGTTAGTGTGGACTGTGTCCTCTTCGTAAACATGGGGTGCGTTGCCTCCGCGGGCTACTCCAATATCTGCTGCTGCTGCTGCTGTCTGCGCCCCATCCAATTTCTCGGGATCGGTCCACTCGTATGGCACGGGGGAACTCTCCTCGAACTTGTCCTCGCCTTCGTCCGTAGACTGCCGCGAGATGTCGTCGGTATGGTCTGGTACCGGCTCTGGAGAGCTCGACGTGGCGTCTGTGAGATCGGATACCGGCTCGGGGGAGCGATCGGGAGAGCGATCGATGGGGCTGCAGATGCAAATGTCTTGGTTTTGTTGGGAGGCGTCTTCGAGGGGCGCGGAGATGAGGATCTCGGGGTTGTTCGCTACTTGCTGCTGCTGCTGCTGTTGTTGTTCTTGCTGTTGCTGTAGCGCAAATGATGTATCCAGCTCGGCGATGCTGAGGTTTTCTTGCATGTCGTCAGGCGAAGGCGTTTCGTGGGCCGGAGGGGTGGCGAGGATGTCGACGGGGGTGACCTTGCCGCCGGGCTCGACGTAGTAGGCTATGGCTGCGACTTCAATGACGGCGCGCTCGTTGTCGTGGGAGTAAGTGGAGAGGGAGGAGTCCTGCTTTTCGTTGGTGGCTTCGTGCGCGGCCTTGTCGGTGGTGGGCTCTCCGGCGCAGCGGCTGGACGATGGCTTGGCGAGGTTGGGCGTGGGAACGAGCGTGGTGGCTTGCGAGGAGTCGGTGGTGCCGCGGGAGGAGGAAACGGTGGTCTTGGGCTCGGCGTCGATGACGATGGGAGGGTCGAGGACGATGGTGGGCGGGGTGCGGCCGCCGCGGAGGACGAACTTGGTGGCGAGGAGCTTGTCCATGCTATGGCGCTTGATGAAGAGGGAGACGATGAAGGCGGCACAGGCGGAAGCTGTGACGATCCAGTAGACGCCGTGGAAGCCTTTGACGTCTGGGGGGTGTTAGAACAGACCAACGAAAGGGGGTCAAAAACATGACTGTGTGAGAAAAGGGGCAGTCTTGGCGAGAAAAGATTGGGACTTACACGCTTGCATGGCGCCGACGCGCACAGGATCAAGAGGATCCATGGCTTCCATCTCTCTGACAAAGGCCTCAGAGTTGTTGGCAATTTCCTCAGGGAGACCAAGCTTGCGGAGCTCGCCGGCCATGACATTCTGGAAGGCAGTGCCGCCGACGGCCACGCCGATGGACATTCCAAGGGTACGCATGAAGGCGTACATGGCTGCGGCGCGTCCAGCATCCTCCTCACGGCTGATGGCCTGGATGCCTACGTTGATGCTGGTGAGGAGCATGCCCTGGCCGACACCGAAGACGGCGAGGATCACAGCCCACACGGGGGTTGGCGTGTCTTGGTCAAAGAGCTCAAAGAGGCCACATCCGACGCCCGAGATGATCCAACCGGCCCAGATGGCCCATCGGAAACGGCCGATGCGGGATACGATGACTGAGATGACGATGCTACCAGGGAGCAGGAAGCACGTAACGGGGAAGATGTCGAGACCGGCCTGTGTTGGGGAGACGAAGTGAACGGCGGTAAAGTAAAAGGGGACGTAGTACAACACACAGAAGAGCTGCAAAGTGTCAGTTTTACTCTTCCCAAGGAGGACAGGAAGCATACAATGAGTCCTTGGAACAGCGCACAGGCGTAGGTGAAGATGGCCGAGGTCGAGTGAAACAGTGACGGCCGCAGGATAGGCTCGCTTGCAAAGTACACCTCCCAGATGGTGGTCGCTATGATGCCAAAGACGCCGACGGCCATGGGCGCAATCACTTGTGGGCTCTTCCACTCGAACTGTATGCCGGCCCACGAGATGCCCACGAGGAAGCTGGCCATGCTTGCCGTGAAAGAGATGGTGCCCACCCAATCGACACGAGCGAGCTTGGACATGAGGGACGTCTTCTTGGTCTTGAGCTTGACGTAGATGGGCACGAGCACGAGACCGAGGACGCAAAAGGGGAACTTATGCGGTGTCAGCGTTGCGACTGGGGAAGGATTCAGGGGTATGTCCGCACGTTGATGTAGAAGCACCACGCCCAAAAGACGTGCTCGACAAAGAGACCGCCAATCAGGGGGCCAAGCACACTGCCCAGGGCCCATGCTGCGAGGACGATGGAGAAGTACTTGGGGCGCTGCCTCAGGGGGACGATGTCGGCAAAGATGACCTGGCCCATGGTGATGATGCCGCCGCCGCCGATGCCCTGTACGGCACGCCCAATGAAGAAGACGGTAAAGTCCTTGGCAATGGGCGCACACAGCGCCGTGCCCATGGTGAAGAAGAGCACCGACACCATGAGCATCTCCTTGCGTCCGAAAATGTCGGACAGGGCTGCAATGAAGGGTTGGCAGACTGCGCACGCCAAGAGATACGATGTTCCTGCCCAGAAGGCGTCTGTTGCCGACCCTCCGAGATCAACTGCGAGTGTCTGATCGAGGTCAGCCGCTGGTAAGCGCCCGAAAAGAAAGAGGTAACTCACGGGAAGCACTGAGACGAGAATGGTTGCGTCGAGAGCCACCATGAGCGAGATGATGGCCATGGTGATCATCAGGGCGTATTCCTTCTTGCCTGCTTTCCACTCCATCTCCTCCACCTCCCCCGCCTCCAGCTGAGGCCCTTCTAAGTTCGACATGTCCAGGCGACCGCTGGGGTCGACATAACGGGTGGCGCCGGTCATGGAGAACGAAGGGAGGGTCGACGCTCAGGGATTCAACGAGGAAGGGGGTGCTCGCGAGTGAAAAGGCACAAGGGTAGCAGCTGGATCTGGTGATGGAGGCAACGTAACAAAACGAGCGTCAACTCGAGGGATGTGGTTCAGAGAGGGTACAGCACCGCAGCAGAACAGGTCGGGGCGGTAGGAAGGGGGGTCATATTTACTGACAGTATTCTCCCGACGGGGTGTGATCGTGCTGAAGCGGCCGAGCCGCTGTCAGAACAAACTCTAAGGCGACCCAACCCGGCCCGTCGTATGCAGAGGAGGGAGTATGCGGGGTGGTGTAAATGCTAGTGCGCCGAAATTCACAGAGACTCGTGTTCCGCGCATGTTGGCTGACGTTGGAGTTTCGTGCTCGGCAGGAGTGCAGCAGTAGCGTGGAAAAGGCAAGTCGTGCTTTCAATACCACAGTGTTGCATTCTATCTGCGTGATGTTTGAGACAATCTCACGGCAGTCGTCGTTCTTCGTCCTCCAAAACAGGCTCCCTTGCGGCCTCTGCCTCGAAGCTGAATGAAGGGTGCGCCATTCGGCAATTCCAGCAACATCCAATGGACAGGGTTAAGCCATTTAGTTTGTTGTTGGTCGTGCGTTGGAGCGGTAGTCGAGTTGGCTCTGGGGGCTAGCGCTGTCGATTCAAGCTTCAACCTGCATAAGGCCCAACGGTCTGTCCTCGGGTCCCGAACAGCACGTGGGGAGACCGTTTGCGAATTCTTCCCGAGTGACCAGTTTCGCAACCCCATCTTCACGGCTGCGATTACAGCAGGGAGTTCGTCCGTTCCAACATGGCGACCCCTTGCACAATGATCATAGCATGGCGACTCTGTCGTTGTGATATGGCAGATATGAGCCGAATCCCCAGAGCAGGAATGATGAAAGAACCTGGCCCAACACCTGGCCGAATCGGGCATGAAGTTGCGGGGGAGAGTTGACGAAACGGCCCCGTTGGCTAGCCCCAAATCCCCTTCCTGCATTATGACATACTGGAAACACTCGTCTCTCGGTTTGCTGCATCGATAAGGCCACTGGCGAGTATCGTTCGACGACCGCGTTGCAGCCAGAACTCGCCTCCTGATTCCTAACATCTCTGCCGATGTCTTGACCCAGCAAAACTGCAAGATCTGTGTTTGTATGGCCGTAGGCGCTGCCTGTCTGTGGTGGCAACCTGACCTGTCCAGCCTGTCGTTCCCTGGCGTGCGTCAAGGCCGTACCTGAGACATCTGATCCGGAGACACCCGCTTCAATCTCGCGTCGAAGCAAAGAAGCGACGTTGATGAAATAGGAGTTCGCATCCAGTATGACACCATCGCTGACAACCACCATTCGCTTATATCTCAGCGAGCCCGAACCTCCTAGAGATCTTTCCCAGTACCTCCCACTCTTATGTCGAAGCATCCGCCGTAGGCAACTCGAAGAGCCCAGCACCCATAATTCGCCCACGCGGCCCCGGACTGACCACAGCGACCGAGACACCACTAGCAGCCACCAACCGCCCTAACACCATCATATACCACACCCGAACCACTGCCACGCACGGATTACCACAACCAACACCACACACAGACACCTCTCAACCATGGGCAAGAAAAAAGAAACCCTCGCCTTCATCCCAGGCTTCATCCCCTTGGCTCCCTCCATCTGGATCCAAGACGCCGCCTCCCTCGCCAACTCCACCAACAATCCTCACACCACCAACACCCCCTACGCCCAATCCTCCCCCTCGTCCTCCCAGCAACATCAACCCACCCGCCGCCCAGCCCTCACCTTCTCCGCCTCTTCCTCCCCCCTCCCCTTACCCTCCACCTCGGAAGCCACCTCCCACGGAACCCCCGACCTCATCCTCATCACGTCCTGGACCGGCGCGCTCCCCAAGCACATCGCCAAGTACACCCTCTCCTACAACCAGCTCTACCCCGGCGTCCCCATCATGGTAATCACCACCACCATATGGGACCTCGCCCTCCACTCGCTCGACACCAAGATCAAGACCGTCGCCCCGGCCGCAGAGCACCTCTTGCACTCAAAGCGCGAGCGCATCCTGCTGCATGCCTTTTCCGAAGGGGGCGCGCACAAGGCTGTTTGTCTGGCTCGGGCCTACCTCCTCACCTCTGCCAAGTCCGGGGGAGGGCCAGGGAAGTTGCCCATCCGCGCATTCATCTTCGATAGCACGCCCGGCACGCCGCGGTACACGTCCAACGTGGCGGCCTTCAAGCGGTCGCTTCCGCGCAACCCAGCGGCGCGGGCGCTGGGGCTGCCCATCGGGGCGTCGGTGCTGGGCGTGACGTGGGTGCTGTTTATCGTGTTTGTGGGGTACGAGAATAACGTGATCAGCGAGACGCGGAGGGCGCTCAACGACGAGAAGCTGTGGGTGGATGTGAGGGGGGCGCCGCGGACGTACTTGTTTAGTGAGAGGGACGACTTGATCAACTGGCGGGACGTGGAGCGGCATGGGGTGGAGAGCGCGGAGAAGCTGGGGGTGAGGAGCTTGTTGGTGAGGTTCAGGATGAGTGGGCATTGTGGGCATGCGAGGGGGAATGAAGGGGTGTATTGGGGAGCGGTGAGGAGGACTTGGGAGGCGTGGGATGCTGGGAAGAGCGAGTCTCGGAAGAGCGAGTCTGAGACGAGGGAGGCCGGGGAGGTGGTGATGGGCGTGAGCGCCGACAGCACCGGAAGCGGTTGTAGTGATGCGACCGGAGCGGGCGGTGGTGAGGTCGGCGCCGGACGCCACCCGGTCTTGACCTGCGTGTGTTGTGGCGAGAAGCTGGAGGATTGAGCCAGTCCGCTGGCTGGGTTGAACTAGCGGGAGTTACTCTGAGCGCGCTCTGGCTTGGGATAGACGCGGCGGGTGTGACAAGCTCGGGACGAGTCTCGGGTGGCTTGGAGTCCCGAACGGGGTGACGGGGTGGCACGTCGGACCGCAACTCAAAACTGTCTTTGCTGGCCTGGTTGTTTGTGGATCAGTCGTCATATTAAGTCTATTTGGTCCTGCCGTGAGCAGAATACCTGATCTCGATCATTCCCTGGTTGAACGCAGACCTGCCGCTCCTACCGCCAAACCATACACCAAAAATCCAAGTCATCGCTCATGCCTCCCTCCAAATCGTAACTCGTGCTCTGTTTCTGTTCGATTACTTGCGCAAACTGGGCTCGCTGCTCTCAGTCGAATCGACCCGCTTCGGCCAGGCTTGTTTGCCATTCAGCCCCTCGGCGGAGCGATTGGGTGTAGAATTGTCGGAAAAGGGGTTGCTGCCGCCGTTGGGAGCTCCGGGCCTGGGAAGGTCGTCAAACGATAACCTAGCGGGTCCCTGGGGCTTTCTCCTGGAGTTATTGTCGCCAAGTCCATAATCGCTCATGTCGAATTGGTCTGCTACATCTTCCTGCCTGTCGCGCTTCTTCTTTTTGAGGTGGAAAAACAGCATTACCGAGAGCGTCACCGTCACCAAAAGCCCGCTGTCGCAAGGGTTAGCAGACGCCTTCAAGAGGGACGCGAGGGCAGCCAAACGCACATTATAACACCGACAATGATCCATGTGACCGATTGCGTCGAGATCGCTGGCTTCTCGCAGAGGCCCGGGTTTTCGGCAGTTGCGACGCACTCGGCGCGCCGGAGAACGCTGTTGAAAACGGTGGCAGCGCGCCCCTGAATGTGCGAAAATGCCGACGCCGACGACTGCGACGGCCTCCCCCGGGAGTCCAGTAACCGGTGTGCCATTGCGCCGTGCTCAATTGAGTCTGCAGAAGTCGCGAGATTCCGATTACCCCTCGTTATGGCTCGCGAATTGCTTCGAGTCGCCGATCAGTGCCGAATGCCGCTTCTAGCGCAAATGGGGTGGAAGCCTTGGCGTGGGCGCGGCGCGACGCGAAATGCAGGTAGGGAAGAGCTGGGAACCCGGAAGGTTTAAGGGCCTGACCGATGCGCTGCGCTCAATCGTGGGGCGTCCGTTTGACAATTCGACTTCCAAACCCAAATCCCTCCGCACGACGATAGTTGAAGTTGGCAATGCCGGGCAGGAGCTTACAAGTCGCCGACGAACCTCCGCGGTATTTAACCGATTGACAATGGGCCGCGTTTTGCCAGGGGAGAAAAAACCTGCCTCGGGGGTTCAACTCCTGAAATTCAGGCAGGTGACGTCGAGCCAACAAGCTGGCCCACTGTCAGTGTCAAGGGATAATTGCTAATTATACAAGTGAAACGTGATTGGTGCATCAGGTGGAGCCCAATACCTAGAACGGCAAGCATCAATGCTGGTCTGCGTCGGCCCATTGGCGGGAGCACCTCCGTCTTGTTCCCCCAGGTTTGAGAGCCTTGTCGCGATGAGATGCGCCATCCGGAATCTGGACCTTTTGTCGCCAAGAGACCAAGAGATCTCCCTCAGCATTGCCCAACGTCATTCCGGGGTGAGCTGTTGAAGCTTGAGCATGACTGCTAGATGGCCTCACCGCGCGGGTGGGACGAGGTTTTGGGGCGCTGGATGGCAGAATTCGGCCATCACACGCTTGCGCGAAGGAGGGGAATATTGCCGCCACCGCACGAGTTATCACACCCAATCCGTCGGCTTGTCTGAGTAAGACAGCACTATCCCCTGCCATCCCCTCGCAAGTGATCCAACAAACGGTCGGAATGGGTGCAAGGGCTTTTCAAAATGTGGCCTCAGTGACCATGTTGCACCAGCGTCGTGAGCCCACATCGGATACGTGCAGAAGGACAACAACGAGTCTGGAGAAGGTGCAGACGCATGTAACCCGGAAGCGTGCGCAAGTCCCTTGTGTCAAAAAGAGGGGACCGTGTTCCTCGACAAGAATGAACTCTGTAGCGACTCAGGCAGCACCACGGCAGGGAGAGAAAGGAGCACCCCGGAGCGGTGCCGGAGCCGCAGCGGTGTTCCAGTCCGCATTATCGGAGGCCATCGTCCTTTGACAGGCAAACACTTCACTCATGACGTGGTCCTCAACGGTGGAGACTGACAACACTCCAGCCGGTAGCTTGCATCGACAGCACGGTTAGACTATCAGATGGATCACGTAGCCCCCACGCGTTTCACACGTTGGATTCCTCCCACGAAAGCCCGGTCTACACGAAAACCCGGTCTAGAAACGCCACAAAAAGTGAGGCTCAGGGGCTCTGTGTTATCGATAAACATCCATTGCCGACGGCGCGGTTGCAAGCCAAGCAGCAAGTGGCTCGCGGGGTGAAGCTCTGTGGCCCGTGCTTCTTGTCTCCGCGCCAACGATAACCAAATTTCAACCCGTGTTTTTCCTTGGATCAATTGACCGATAGCAAACCACGCACCAGCGGTCATCTGGTGGTCTCATTGGACAGGGAGCCCCAAACTTTCTGCAAAGCAACTTGTCCAGAGAAGCACAAAGCGACTTCGATCACCCACAAACACGAGCCGCGCATAGCCACAGCTGCAATGTCGGCCAACCCTGGGACGGTCAGAGGCACTCCGGGCCGCGGACAGGGCCGCGGAGCCATCCCCTTTGCCAACAGCCCGTCCGGCTCGGCGATCCCCCGACCGGTACTCGAGACAAATCATCCTACTCCTAGCAGCGAGGCCGGCGCATCCTCGATGAGCGCTAGCAGAGCAAAGCAATCCAAGCGGGATGAGGTACGTCTTGAATTTGCCAGTTCCAAATCTCGGGCTGCGAGCGAGCTGCATCTCCAAAGGCCACATTCGTCTTGTCTCCGTGGAAGGGATAACATTTCGCCATGGATGCTAACGTGAGAACCTCAGGCGATCCGTCGAAAGATGGAGACGGACCTCTCCAAGAAGAAGCACCTGACGAGCCGCGCCCGGCACTCGCGCAAGGCCCCACCGGGCACCGTCCTCGCCCTAAAACCGAGTCCCGCGCTGCAGATCAAGCCCGGCACGACCGTCGCCGAGGCCGCCCAGCTCATGGCCGCGAAGCGTGAAGATTGCGTCCTGGTTACCGACGACGATGACCGGATTGCCGGAATTTTCACCGCCAAGGATCTGGCCTTCCGCGTCGTCGGAGCCGGGCTGAAGCCCAACAGCGTTACCATCGCCGACATCATGACCAAGAACCCGTTGTGCGCCAGAACCGACACGAGTGCGACTGATGCTTTGGACTTGATGGTTCGCAAGGGATTCCGCCATCTTCCCGTCATGGACGAGAACCAGGACATCTCCGGCATTCTGGACATTACCAAGTGCTTCTACGATGCCATGGAAAAGCTCGAACGCGCCTACGCTTCCTCCCGCCGGCTCTATGATGCCTTGGAGGGTGTGCAGTCGGAGCTGGGTACCAGCCAGCCGCAGCAAATCATTCAGTACGTCGAGGCGCTGCGGTCCAAGATGTCGGGCCCAACTCTCGAATCCGTCCTCAACGGCATGCCGCCCACCACGGTCAGCGTCCGAACCTCGGTCAAGGAGGCGGCGCAGCAGATGAAGGAGAACCACACTACGGCGGTCTTGGTCCAGGATCAGGGAGCTATTACGGGTATCTTCACGAGCAAGGATGTTGTCCTCCGAGTTATCGCACCGGGTCTCGACCCTGCCACTTGCAGTGTCGTCCGAGTCATGACCCCTCACCCCGACTTTGCGCCGATGGACATGAGCATCCAGGCTGCTCTGCGCAAGATGCACGGTAAGAAGCAGAGCGATCAGAGTATTCTGCGGAATCTTTGCTAACATACCCTAGATGGACACTACCTCAACCTTCCCGTGATGAACGAGGGCGGCGAGATTGTGGGCATGGTAGACGTCCTGAAGCTCACATATGCCACCCTCGAGCAGATCAACACGATGGGAAGTGGTGACAGCGAGGGTCCGGCATGGAACAAGTTCTGGCTCTCGCTCGATCACGAGACCGAGTCCATGGTTTCGGGCGATGGCTCGCACCACCACACCAACCCCGGCCCGCGGTCGCTCATGTCGCCGGATATCTCACGTGATAGAATCACCGATAGTGTCGCACCCGGTGACTCGGCAAGCCACGCAGGCGTCGAGTCCCCCCAGCATAGCGCTGTCGGGGCCATCCCAGAGGCCTCACCCAGCGAGGTGCCATTCCCCTTCAAGTTCAAGGCACCCAGCGGCCGCGTCCACCGTCTCCAGGTCACTGCAGCCCACGGCATGGCCGAGTTTGTGGCCAGCGTCGTAGCCAAGCTGGGCGGCGAGGCTGAGGCCATTGGCGGCGCTCCCGTCGTGGAGGATGGCAAGCTTTCGGGAGGATTTGCGCTCAGCTATCTAGACGATGAGGGCGATTCCGTCTCCATCACCACAGACCAGGACCTTCTCGAGGCGATTCTTCTCGCCCGTCACGGCCACCGCGACAAGGTCGACCTCTTCGTCCACGACCCCAAGGAGCCCCCTGTCGCACCTACGCCTCCCGCGGTCGCTCTTCCAGAGCCGGTTGTGCTGCCCACGCCCCCTGCCTCTTCCGTTGTGCGTGAGCGCAGAAGACCGGTTGAAGAGGACGAGGAAGATGCGGATGCTTCGGAGGAAGACGTCTCTCCCGTCCGCCGAGGCAAGACGCGAACACGCACCCAACCGCAGCAACCCGAGCAGGTGATTGCCGGTGTCCCCAATGAGCTGCTCCTTCCTGGCGCCATTGTCACGCTCGCGGTGGTGATTGCGGGCGTGTTCACAGTTTCTAGGATGTCCAACAGGTAAAACGCTGGCTCGGCCAGAATAGACCCTTATTGCGAGCAGACTGCGGGAACAGGTGCCGGGAAGAGCCGGAGGGGCAAAGAATTGTGTTCCTTTTCGGTGGTGGGATAGGGTTGGTTGTAAATTTGTATATCAATGTAATGACCTGCCTTTGTTATCCACTAGCCTTAGACTTATAATTCATCACTTTGCGATCTGAACCACCTCGATTTGCAGAAGTCTTGCATCAACTCGTTGCTGACCCTTTGTTGACAGGGGTCAATGAGTGAGTGGGTCTGGCTCCAAAAAATGTGCCGCGGAACGCGGTCCCGCACGGGCCAGCTCAATTGAAGCTCTGGTCTGGAAAAGTCGATTGAGCATCCATCTCTTGCTGAGGATGGGCGCAGCAGCAACAATTCCACAATGATCATACGAAACTTCGGCGTACGGCACAGTAAGCAGTGGGATTGTGTTTTCAATTGCTTCGTCTGCTAATCTTGAGCGCAAACAGGCCGACGGGCCCTCGCCGCCCCAGTGCAACGGTCATGCCTCCGAAGTGTCTGGACCCAAAGGACCACGCCGGCGCCGACAGCCGTTGCGGAGCCCAGCGAGGATGAACCGGCTGAGCTTGCTGCTGCCTTGGCCTACAAGAAGAAGCGCGCCGAAGAAGCCAGGCTCAAGGAAGAGATCGCCAGGATTCCCAGCGACCGCGCAGCTTTCGCCCACATCGCGAAGTACACCGCCAGCCTCGGTTCGAGCTGGGTCCGTGAATACGAGCCCGATGAGAATCTCAACAATCCTCCGCAGGACGCATCGCTAGAGATGCTCATGGCAGCCCAGACGCACATGGGCCACAACACGGCCCTGTGGAACGTGGACAATGCGCGCTACATCTACGGCATAAGGGACGGCATCCACATCATCAACCTCGAGACGACGCAAGCGTACCTTCGCCGTGCCGCTCGGGTTGTCGAGGAGGTGGCCTACCGCGGTGGCCTGATCTTGTGGGTGGGCACGCGCAAGGGGCAGAAGCAGCTTGTGGTAAAGGCGGCCGAGATGGTTAAGGGATGCCACGTCTTCCAGAAGTGGACACCAGGCGCCATTACGAATCGCGACCAGATTCTCCGAGCCGCGCCGATTCGCATGGTTGATATCAAGGACGAGGGACTCGAGGGGTATACCCAGTGTATCCAGGACATGCGACCGCTCAAGCCTGATCTAGTTGTGTGTCTGAACCCGAACGAAAATTATACGCTGCTGTACGAGGCTGGGTTGGCCAATGTGCCCACGATTGGCATCATCGACACGGACGCCAACCCCACTTGGGTCACGTACCAGATCCCCGGCAATGATGACAGGTGAGAGCTCATCCCCTTGGAGGGCTGCGTGCAGATTTGCTGACCTATCTGCGACTATAGTTTACGCTCAGTTACACTCATCTCTGGCGTGCTTGCTCGTGCCGGAGAAAGGGGCCAAAAACGGAGGTTGGACGATGCTCAAGCCGGCAAGTCAGCGTGGGACACCACCCCAGACGTCGTGAAATACCAGCGGAAGCAAGAGCAAGCGCAAAAGGAGAAGCAAAGGAGGGAGATGGGTGGAACCGCAAGTCCGGATGGCGCCGAAGAGGCGGAAATGGACACGCGAACACAAGATTATCTGAGGCACACACTGGGACAGATGGTCTGAGATGTGCCTCGAGGGAGAGTTGGGGGTTGTACATGTCACGATAATCTGTAGAAGACGTTTTCCTGTAGAATACACCACTGGCACAGCTTAGAGTGCCACCTGAGTGAGAATATGCATGTACATTAGCAGCCTCACGCTCATGATCGACTGTTGGAAGATAATTCTTAGGGGGTAACTCTCAGGAGGTAACTCGCTGTCAGACTGCGCTGTTTCAGCGGTGCAGCGGAAACGGTTAGCGGTGCTTACCAAATCCCCGTTACGCGAGGTTTAGCCGTCGCCAACAATGACCTGAGGTCGCGGACCCAAAACTTCGCCTCCTGCGAATTTCCCCTCACCGGCAGAAACTATCACCACGAACATTTCAGCACAGCTCCCGCAGGCACGCCCAAGTCACGTCCCTGCGCCCGCACCCTGTCGTGTCCGCAGCGCAGCGCATCACGTCACAGCACGCAAAGTTCCCCTGATTGGTGCCGAGGCCACAGGCCGGGTGCCAGCAGAATTGCAGCCCGTTCAGCGCCCTCCAGCGGCCCTGAGCGACATAGTTTCGGCCGCCGAACGGGAGAGCGCCGGGCCATCGGGACGGCCATCCCTTTCCCCTATTTGCGTCGCGGGGTCTTGGGGTAGAGCGTGTTAGTCGCGCCTTTCCCAACCGCCCGGACACGCACCAGGCACCAGGTACGGAACGGTCGTCAACGCCACTCCACAGTGCGCCCTTGGAGAAACAAGGGACACTTGGCTATAAATCAAGCGCATCGCAGTTGAACACAGTGCTGATAGTGCTATTTCAGGATAAGACGATCGTTGCATCTTCTGCCATCTGTGCCTGGTAGTCGCTGAGTAGAAAGTGTGTTGGAATTGCAGTGTTGCCGACCTCGATACCGCCAAGATGCCGCCTCCGGCTATGCTTGAGGACCCGTCTGCGGCCACGATTTACCGTGTCTCGGGCGAGGCTCCCTTTCCGGACCCGGCCAACCCGGCTCTGCCGCCCGGTGTCACGCCTCGCCGTGTAACTCTCCGGGACCGGCAGACGGTTGCTACCCTGATCCCCTTTGCGTCGCGCCACCAGGTCCCAGATTCCCTTCTTCGCTATCTCAATGACCAGTTCAACCAAGAGATCGATCGCGGCGACACCTACCCGATGTTGAACACCCTACCCCTGGAAAAGTTCGCCCGATATTGGTTCCAGAACTTCGCCGGCATCATGGTCCTGGGTGACATCGAAAGCGCCGAGGATCTCGTCGAAGGCAAGGATTGGTCCAAGGAGTGCCTGGGTACCTTTTACATCAAGCCCAACTACCCAGGACGCAGCAGCCACATTTGCAACGCCGGCTTCATTGTCACCGACGCTTCCCGTAACCGCGGTGTCGGTCGACTGATGGGCGAGACGTACCTCGAATGGGCGCCGAAGCTCGGGTACACCTACTCCGTCTTCAACCTTGTGTATGAGACCAATGTGGCATCCTGCAAGATCTGGGACGCCCTCGGCTTCAAGCGCATCGGGCGTGTCAAGGGAGCTGGCGACCTCAAGAGCCACCCGGGCCGGCTGGTGGACGCCATCATCTTTGGCCGCGATCTAGGCGACGCAGCTGGCGGCGTAGGCAACGAAGAACTTGTGAGTGAAGAACGTTTCGACAAGATCAAGTTCTATCTCAAGTATGGCCGATACCCAAACGGGGCTGACCGAGCCGAAAAAAGCAGACTTCGTAGCGCCGCCATGCACTACAAGCTGCTCGACGGAGACATCCTCATGCTCAAAGACAAGGAGGTCATTTCGGATCCGCAGCGCCAGATCGAGATCGCCCGCAAGGTGCACAACCAGAGCCACGCCGGCATCAACAAGTCCACGGCGACCATCGCCGAACACTACCACTGGAGTCGCATAAAGGAGACAGTCTCGGAAGTAATTAGACAGTGTCATGAATGCAAAGAAGTGGGCAAGGCCTCGGCCTCCCAAGCTCAGCAGCCGTCCATAGCCAGTGCAACCAACGGTCTGAAACGACCCAACCCGGATACCACTGCCGGTGCGCCCGGCTCCAAGCGCGCGTCTCCGAGCCCGTCAAGCTCCGCGCCGCTGGCCGATTCCAACAGCACCGGACCTTCCCGGCCGCCGTTGTCGTCGCTGCCGGACCCGGCACATCTGAGCCCCTTTTCTCTGCAGTCTCACCACCATTTTGCCGATGCTGGCGAAGACATGCCCATGATAACACCCCCCGCCCACTCATTACCGCGGACTGTCGACCCCTCTATGCCGAGCCACCACGGCACCATTGGCGCACACGTGCACAACCCAATGCTTCAAGATTCGTCCTCCTCCCTCAGCCCTCTCCACCCTCCGGCTCACCGCCAGCACCATCAACACCACCACCACACAAACCACCCGCCAGTCGCGTTACCACCTCTCTCGGATCCACACGTATCCGTATCCGTACCGGTCCCGGTGTCGGTCTACCAACCCATCGACCCGCAAATCATCAGCCAGCCGCCTGGCACCAGCGATCCCCACGCCCATGCCCACGCCAACTTACATCCCAATCATCATCCCCACCATCATTACACTTCTTTCGACGACCACCCATCCTCACACCACCACCATCATCACCACCACGCTCACGACTCTGACCCCGACACCTTCCAAGCGCTCCTCAATGCGTCGGACGAGGACATGGTGGGCGTCGGTGTGGGTGTCGGCACGGTAGGCGTAGTGAACTCTGCCGGCACTTCCACCAACCATCACGGCCTCCACCACCCCAGTCACGACCACCACCGGCCCAGGACACAGGAAGAAGACGATGCCGAGCAGGCAGCCGTGGATCGCGACATGGAGATGCTAATCGAGCAACCCCAAGATGAGGACGACGAGCAAGGGCAGCCGCAAAGCCAAGGCCCAGGGCAAGCATCTAATCAACAGCAGCACCAGCTTCGAGATATACAGATACCAGGGTCGGTAGCCATGATGATTGACAGCTCAGGACCAACAAGCGACATCAACCTTCTACTGGCCGGCGGCTTAGCCGGTGGAAGCGCAAGCAACGGGGTCGGTGTAGGCAGCACGAGCAGACCAGGAGGCGGAAGTGGCAGTAAGATGGACGTCAGCCACCTGCTCTCTGCACATAGTGACGACGATGACAAGCACGATGGGATACCCAAAGGGAGGACGATATACGATATGAAGTATGATGGAACGGGTGCGTAGGTCGCACAAACTTGGGGGGTGTAATGGACGGATGTAATCAGGTATATAATGGTTTGATGTAATTAGTAGGAAAATGGAAATCGGTGGCGCCCAGGCCGATAACATGTTTTGATCACGACGTTGCAGAGACAGAAAAGAGCGGATTGATATGCAGGCAAATGGAGTATCGCAAGGCACCACCCTTCCTTCTTACATTATGATACAGCTTCAAGTGACACAATATTAAGATGTAGTCATCATCATGATCACGAAGCAAGGGTGACAGGGAGTGCGTTTCTATCGCTCAGACAGGGCTGATGTTTGCAGGGGGTTTCTTTTATTTTCATTCATCTTGTATCACCTACAAGATCCCTACTCTCGTCTCTTTCAGCCTTCTATCGTCTGGGCATCCCCCGTCCACGTCCACGCAACGCCCTCTGAGCAGCTCCGGGAGGGAGCGCTCTACCGGGAGCTTGAGGCGCCTGGCTTTGCTCGTTCCGGATGGTCTCATCGACACCGAGAATGAGGCACGCGGCCTCGGTCGCGGCCTGGAGCGCATTGATCTTCACGAGGGCGGGCTCCCAGACGAAGCGCTCCATCATGTCGGTGACGCCCTCGTTCTGGAAGTCAACACCAGCCCAAACATTACCCCGTCTGTGCTCCACACGCAGTCGGTTGAGGATGTCGGTCGCATCGAAACCGGCGTTGTCGCACAGCTGTCGTGGGATGATCTCGAGGGCCTTGGCGAAGCTCTTGATGATGGCTTGTTGCTTGTGGGGGACGTCGCGGTCAGCAAAACGGTGCAGATAGGCAGAAATCTCCATCTCGCAAGCACCGCCACCACCGACAATGGTCTTGTTGCGGATAGCACGCTTGACAATCATGATGGCGTCGTGAAGCGAACGCTCAACCTCAGCAATGAATTGCTCGGCGCCACCACGGAGCACCAAAGTGCAGGTCTTGGCCTCCGGGCAGTCCTCGAAAAAGTTGAAGCGCTCGCCACCAATTTGGCGCTCATCAAAGGAGCCGCAAACGCCGAGGTGCTCGGGCCGGATATCGGAGCAGGTGCTTTGGATGGTGGCACCTGTTGCCTGGACGATGCGCTCCATGTCGTCGCTCGAGACGCGACCGGCGCAGAAGACATCGCGGTCGGCGAAGAACTGTGTGGCCAAATCACCGATCGGAAGCTTGGAGAGGACGACCTTGGCGCCCGTAGCGTGGACGGCCTCGAGCTTCTTGAAAATAATCTGCCACTCGGCGTCCACAATAGCCTGGTACTCGGAGACCTGCTCGACGCGCACCTCGGCGTTGTCCTTTTCGGCCTTGAGCTCGAGCTCGACGTTGAGACAGACGATCTTGGGCTTCTTGAACGACTTGGGTTGCTGCTCGAAACCCGCGTATGAGAAAGTTTTCTTGAAAGCGACACCGTTGACGAAGAGCGAGTCGGTAAGCGAACCGCCGGGGATCTTCTTGATGCCTATTAACTTTTCGTTGAGGTCTTCTTGGTCGAGGGAGAGGACGGCATCGACGACCACTGCACAACTTGTCAGTCCAGTTGCCCTACAACAATCGCAGAAGGAAGGGCTGCGCTAACTCTTTGTAAAGAACTCGGTATTCCTCTTGATGAGCTTGCTCGTCATGGCGGTGGCGGCAAGCTTGCTCAGCGTTTCCCTGCGGTTCGACTCGCTCGTGTTGACGGCGATTTCCTTAATCTTGTTGACGGCCATGGTCGATGCTCTCCTCAGGCCCTTGATTATGATCTGTGAGCTCACGCCCTGCTCGACATGCTCCTTGATCTCTTTCAGGATCTCTCCTGCCAAGACCACGACCGACGTTGTGCCGTCTCCGACTTCCGCATCTTGTGACCGGGCGATATCGACGAGGATGCGCGCGGCGGGGTGGACAATGTCCAAAAGCTTCGCAAGGTCAGTTACAACGGCCCGACCCAGAATATTCTTCTCGGCGGCGCGGGGCGCACCTTCATCACCGTAGCTCCATCGTTGGTAATGGTCTGCCTCCCGTTCTCGTCAACCATTAATAGGTCGCCGCCATAAGGACCCAAAGTAGACTTTATCGTCGCTTGGACAGCCAGGCAGGCGTTGATGTTGGAGATAATCTGTCCCTTGCCCTGGGAGGCATCGGTTCCTGCAAGGGCGGGGAGTCAGTACGGAAGTGGGCGCGCGGCAAGGAGGGGATGGAGGGGCTACTGACCCTCTTTTAGGACGATAATGGTGGGTGTTTGGCCGCCGAAAGACATGTTTGCGAGACGACTAGCAAGTTGGAGGGTGGTGCAAGTCGAAACAGAGCTACGGTCGGTCTCTGCAAACGTGAGGTCGTGTGTGGGGGGAAGCGGAGAGCAGATCGTCAGAACTCGCGGGCGGTGGGCTGGAGGAGCTCCCAAAAAAATATTGAAGCCTTCGCACTGCTAGGCAGGAGCTTGCAGCGCTGCTGCGTCAATGGTCCGTGCGCTCTTGGCGCACGTGGATTTTCCCGTGACACCCTTGAGACGGACAACGGATCGGACCCCTACGCCACACCTTCGACGTCGCTTCTTCGTTGATATTTTGATTCCTGGGCTATTGAAACTGCTCTCGAGGTCTAAGGTGTTTCATATTTATCTATCAAGACAGCGACTTCACTTTCCGCCGAGGAACAATTTCGACTCTGACCCCTTCAACATTGAAGCCAGAACTTGAACTCAATGAGACTCCACGTTGGGGACTGCCCCTGGGCTACGACAAGCAGTACCACTTGGCATGTACACAGCCAGCTATTTCTGTCGGCATAAGAGACCTTGAATATAACAGAATGTGACCATCTTCGAACGTTCTTATATTCAGTTCATCTACTACTTGAACCAAAACTATTTCATGTTGATTTTGAGGAAATCACTGCAACTGACATCTGCCGCTGTCTAGCCTGGCGCATTTGCGTCATCGTTCCCTTTTGCTTCTTCTAATAACTCAGCAGGCATACCTCGGCGAATTTTCAGACACCAGCTTATGCATTTATCAACTTGTCAAATATTACAACAGGAAACAAGAGGATTATTTTACCAAAAAGACAGTCAGTCTAGAATGGGACGTCACTTCAGACCCATCGGGCATTACGAACATACTTCTCTAGAAGACATCTCACCCCGAACCAAGGTCGAAATCACCCAGCCCGGCCTGTGGAAAGCATCGCCGTGACTGTACCAAAGCTGAGAAAACCATTCATTGGTCTAGGACGGAGGCTAAAATACCACGGAAACGGAGACTGCCGAGGGGAAGGTGAAATTGAACCGCAACCACTCATCCAGACAAGCAGTATCGAAGCAGAGAAGTATCCCCTGTCCTAACCCAGAAAGGTATTAGGTATGGATGTGTTACTGCTATAGAGCCTCTGGCAATGCTTTGACCGGTTTCTGGAGGGGACACCAAACTTGGGGACCCAAGCTCAAAGCCACCGAGGCGTATGATACGATTCAGATCTAACAAACCAGCAGACTAAGACGTGAAAGATCTGCGTGTATGGACAGGCAACTCCCAGGTTCCGAGTCCAAACAATGCTTGACGATACACGTTGAGGAAGGCTTCTTTCATCGTCATGTCCAGTCAACATGGCGCGAGAGTCCCTGGTCTAAACGTCCCCAGTTCCTGTGGCGCGTTTATGCTTCCCCTAAGAATTTCTTCCCAGTCATTGCAGAATATAAGCTAAAATACGGCCCAAGAGTTATGGCCCGTGAACTGTGCTACCTAATTTTGGCGACAGCGACTGGTACATCCAAGGACGGAGGCAGAGCAATTCGACGGAACGGGGGAGGGAGAATCACAAGTCTGGAGATCAAGACACTGTCCTGGGCAGGCAACCGCCTACTTGACATAGAGTAGCAAGAAACTTTCCAAGCCTTCACAGCCCGTCTGTCGGTATGGAGATCCAGAGGGACGGAGCTCAGATCCAGCGCTGGTGTAAAATGGGGAAGGTCGGTGGTTCTCTCAGACGTTCGTCATTGGGCATCATGGATGCAGCCTCTCACCGGTGGCGGCAATTCGAATGCAGTGGCAGAACAGGAGTCATTGGGATGAACTCGCCGGTTCGGATGTTCGATGAGCAGCCACTCGGTTCCTCTGCGTGGGCGTCTGGGCAGAGTAGTTGGGTCACGTTCGACAAGAACGAGTTTGCGCTCTTGACGGAGATTCAGCAAGGAGGATCAAGGTTAGAAAGTAAGGACAATGGTGAAATGTAGAATCTGCCCACAACAAGTGCTAGAATTGGTGACTATGGTCTATGATCCCATATTACCGAAGGAATCCCATTGCCGTCCCGTTTTCCGTGGTTGCCAGATTTGCCATGCAAAAGTCAATCATGATCTCATTGCGAAAGGGACCGTCAACCCGCAAAAACCCATGCCAACCGAGCACAAACGCCAAGAATGAACCGTCGCCTCTTAAGTGGTCTTAGCACCCTGAGTCGGGGTCACCTTCTTGCCGTCCTTGTTGTAGCGCACACGCGGGGGAGGAGCACGGTTGCGGCGACCCTCGGTGGAGCGGACACTAGATAATCTCTGTCAGCGGACGAGTTCTGTTGTCGGGGTTATCGGGTACTATGCGGCGGAGGTTCGACCAAGGATCTTCTCAGCCACCCGCGTCGCCGAGAAGGCAGACGCGGTTGTCCCCGCCAGCAGGACAAACGTACCGGACAATCTTGCCGTGAATGGCGCAAGAGACGCAGTACTGCAGCTTGAGGTACATCTTGGGAACCGTGTACTCGGAGAACACCGAAGCGTCCGAGATATCACCTGTGAAGGAATGAGTTAGCGAGAGGTGTTGCGGAAGCGGGTTTTTTTGTCGCATCAAGAGGGCCGAACTGTGCCGAGGATGGCATTGGCAGGTACGTACGGATAGCCGCAGACTCAACCATGTTGCGGATAGTGAACCGCTTGATGGCCTTGTCCTTAGGGGTGCATCGCGAGCAGTTGGAGCATCGGATGGGCTTGACGTGGCCGCGGCCTAGCGAGGGACTTGTCAGTATTGCGGTCAAGCAATCGATGTTGTCGAGGCTGGAGGTGCTTACCCTTCTTGTTGCGACCGTTGTTCTTTCTCTTCTTGACCATCTTGACTGATTTCCTGAGTGCTCTGAGGTTCTCAAGATTGTGTGAAGGAAGCAGATATTTTCAAGCGATCGGGTTGCCCACGAAAAGATTGGCGTGGGAAAGTGCCCCACCTTGCCATCTGTGGGTCCCAAAGTGGTCAAGTGAATTCCAGGGCAAGGCCACAGAGAAACCCTAAAGACGAGGGCACCAGTCAGCTGACACGCCGCCTCCAAATGTGGGGCGCCCGCCAAAAAGTTCATCTTGATTGCGCTGCCACCGAATTTCGCCCTCTTCCATCAAGCACAATCTTCACAAACATCACAGATTGCTGAGGAAGACACTCGTGTCTAGGTACGTCTGCGCGATGTTTCGATCCCCTTGTGCTTCTATTTCCCGATTCCATCATCATCATGATACCCTATCTTGTATTCGCATCTCCCACCCTGTCGCCGCGCGCGATTCCTCCGGACGTTTTGTGCGCGGAATTGGCGAGGCGGCGGCGGCAACACCAGGAGCAGCCAAGCGGCTGCGCAACCTTCACCCCTCCAATCCACGCCGCCCGAGAAGAAGCTTTCCCTCCTTTGCGTCTAACAATTCCTCACACTCTCAGTAGGCAATCATGCAGATCTTCGTGAAGACCCTCACGGGCAAGACTATCACCCTTGAGGTGGAGTCGTCCGACACCATCGACAATGTGAAGTCCAAGATCCAGGACAAGGAGGGCATCCCTCCGGACCAGCAGCGCCTCATTTTCGCCGGCAAGCAGCTTGAGGACGGCCGTACCCTCTCCGACTACAACATTCAGAAGGAGAGCACCCTCCACCTCGTGCTGCGTCTGCGTGGTGGTGGCAAGAAGAGGAAGAAGAAGGTCTACACCACCCCCAAGAAGATCAAGCACAAGAGGAAGAAGACCAAGCTGGCTGTCCTCAAGTACTACAAGGTCGACTCTGATGGCAAGATCGAGCGCCTTCGCCGCGAATGTCCCAACGACACCGTAAGTTTGGTCCAGATGGAATCTGAGAGAAGGGGCAATTGGCTGACAATTCGCTCGCAGTGCGGTGCCGGTGTCTTCATGGCTGCCATGCAGGATCGCCAGTACTGCGGCCGCTGCCACCTTACCTATGTCTTCGACAAGAGCTCTTAGATGTTGGACGGGTTGCTTGGTGTTTGAGGGTTGCTAGGTTTGGGTCGCGCATTGAGCTGGGACGATTACGGTCAGAAGGTCACATCTACGGCGTTTATGTACCAGGAAGGGAATTCTCTGGTTCTCCCTAGCGAGGAAATGCAAAAGGGACGGGCAACTGCGGACTTCATGACACTTTGGTCTCTCTGCTTGAATGTGCAAGTGATCTTCTTGTTTCTGACTGCATCACCAACGTGATATCCGGAGCCTCTCCTAATTGTTCGGGAAACCGTTTTTCAGGTTCTCATACTTGGTGTGGGGGTAGGTGATGCAGTTCTCCTCGAACTTCAACGCCTGCGGTCCTCCAAGGACCTCGACGACATTCCCAATGAGGCTGTCACACCCCGGCTTGTCCGCGCTGCTCTCCCACCACATGCCCCCTCCCAACCCGCGCTCTTTGATGAACTCTGCCTTTTTCCTCGCCATCGGCACCGTATCGTAACTCACCATCACCCTGCGCCCAGGATGGTAAGAGTAGGTCGCCCCGGCACTATAGTCCTCATACACCGTCGACCCCTCCAACGGCAGCTTCTTGTAGTCATGCACGCCATTCTCCCACGTCCCCTCGCCCACGCCACTATACCCACATCCCGGCCCATCCGTATTCTCAAACGCCCGCCCGTACAGCGGCATCCCCATCACAATCTTGCCCGGCGCCACCCCCCGCGAGACGTAATACTCCACCGCCTGCACCGTGCTAAACGGCGTGTCCTTCCCCCCGTGCTCGCGACAAGGGAACAAGTTCGCCTGATGTCCCGCCACGCTGTCCCACGACCCGGCGTAGTCGTAGGCCATGAGGTTCCAAAAGTCGAGGTAGCGATCCATACCCGCGAGGTCGAGCTTCTCGTAGTTGGAGGCGCCTGCAGGAGAGGCAACAGTCAGTTCGAAGTGCGGACACCCCGGCACCGTCGCGGCGTAGGCGTCGAGCGCGGATCGGCACGCTGCGAGGAGGGATACGTAGTCGGCTGCCTGCGCGGCGTTTTGCGGGTACTCCCAGTCGATGTCGAGGCCGTCGAGGCCGAGGGTGGCGAGGAGCTGCACGGCGGACTCGGCGAACTTGGCGCGGCCCTGCGGGGTGGATGCGGGTGCGGCAAAGTTGGAGGAGTAGGTCCAGCCGCCGATGGAGAGGAGGAGCTTGAGGTTGCGGTTGCGCCGCTTGAGGAGGTTGAGCTGCTTGAGGCAGCCGTAGAGGTTGGTGCCGACGTCGTTCCAGCTGTCGCCGTCCCAGTGGATGTCGGTGTCGGCCCAGGGATCCGTCATGTAGACCTCGCCTGATTCGGGGCGCACGTTGGCGAAGGCGTAGAGGATGTGGGTGAGGTTTTGGACGGGGAGGTCTTGCGGGCGGTGCTGGCGCGCGTAGATGGCCCAGTTGACGAAGTAGGCGACCGAGCGGTAGCCCGGGGAGTAGCCGCCGCCCATGGTTTGTTGTTGGTGTTTGGGGGGTGGAAGGGGTTGCTGGTCTGGTGGGGGCGGGGTAGTGGTTCGAGAGCTGAGGAAGGCACCAAGGATGAGAGCTGCAAGGGATGAGGTGACGAGGACGAGGGTTTGTCGTGGTGCAAACGGCATGGGGAATCGGATGTGGATTGGAGACGGGATATAAATACTGCGGCGGTACTTGAATCGCGGGGCAAGGTGCCGGTTACCGAGTACGGAATGGGAGGGAGCTGAGTTGCCAGACCTGGTTCTGGGGCGATGCTAGGGATGGAGCTTGGGGAGCTGCTAGCTGAGGCGGAGGGGAGGCCCCCCTATTTCACTTGGCAGAGGGGCAGTGTTTGAAGGTTGGCGGCGCCCCAGCGAATCCCCTTTTTGCTACGAGGCTAGGCCAATTGGCTTGGTGGTGACAACGAGCCCCAACGTGCTGGCATCGTTGTTGCGGACCTGGGCAGCGGTGATGGCGGCCCAGTTGGATAGAACTCGGATCTAGTCCTGAGGTGCGGCCGCCTGATGACGTATGGTGTCGCCAAGAAGTCATGACATGCAACACATCAGAAAGAATGTAACAACAAATCTGAGAAACCAGAGTAACGTCTCTAGAAGGCCACCTGAGGTAAACACCTGCTCATATCAATGCAACATGGACAAAAGCGAAGGACGGATCATTTCTTTGGTGCTTCTTTCAGATCTCTTTCCGGTCGGAGTAATGCAGCTGTTGACTGCTGCAGGAGCCAGCTGCGCCGGCCCGACAACAACCTTGGAGACTGTCTCCCACATTCTCTCTCCTTCAGCGAGCTCCTCACATTCACAAGGGTCTTCAAGTAGGTAGGTACAGTTCAAAACAATTACAATTAAATTCTATCTCATCCATTACTCACTCCCATTAAACGACGGCGGCAAATGCTTCCCCTCCTTCCAGCCACACTCACAAGTCCCCTCCCCATTCTCCCCCCAAAAATACCCCGGCCCATACGAAACAAACAGCTGCCCTCCCCCCTCCAGCTCCCTCGCCGCCGTAAACGTCACAAACAGCACCCCTCCCACCATCTCTACCGTAGCCCGCACATTCGGCTCACAATGCGAATTCACAAACCTCGTCCAATTCCCATGCACCGCTGCATCAATCGCAACATCATTCCACCGATGCGGCCTGTCCTTGGAAAAGAGCTGATACACGTACCTACTCCCGCGCACGGCCTCGTCATCGTAGGGCATTATCTCCCCGAGGTACAAGCCCAAGATCGTGCCCGTGGGGATGGTGTTTCCCTCCTTGAGGTAGACGCCGTTGCCCATGGATCCGGCGGGGCGGATGTCGAGGAGGGACTTGACGGGCTGGAGGTGCTGTTCGTGGAAGCGCAAGTAGCAGGTTTCGTCGCAGGTGGAGGGGGAGGCGCCGACGGCGGAGCCGCACTCGAGACAGGTGCGGCGGGAAAATTCGCCGTTGCGTCGGGCGCGGAGGAGACGGGTTGCCGTGGGATGGAGGGTGGGGATGGTTGGGGTGCGGGAGCGGAGGATGCGGGGGGTGGTTGGGGAGGGAGGGCGGGAGTAGGGAGAGATGCGGCAGGAGGAGGCGGAGCTTCTGCGCCGGACGGGGCCGGTGGTTTTGGTCTCGGTCTCGGTCTTGGTCTTGGACTTGGACTTGGGTGGAGGGGATTCGGGCCGGTCGGGGATGGGTTGCCGGCGGCGGGGGTTGGGTTCGCGGTGTGGGCTGAGACCCCATCTTCGGGGGTCGTAAACGTAGTGCTCTGCGTCGATGACGCCGGGGATGGACTCACCGGAGGTGTGGGCAGCGTCGTGCCATGTCCAGAAGCATCCGTCGTTTTCGTCTTTCTCGTACATTGTTGTCTTGGGTTTGTAGACTCTGTGTGTCTTTACCTGTTGACTCTAGGGAGGTGTATGCAGTAGTATACACTGTCTTAACTGATGGCAATGGGCCGATATTCGAGCGTAGGTGGGATGCTGACCAAAACAGAGGAGGGGACAGCATGGATCTCACCAGAGCCTTATACGAGAAGAAGTTTATTGTTCTCGGCGCATTGTTGGCGTTGTATACAAAGGCGTGAAAGAGGATTGTTGGCCTGCTTGAACAAAACAGGTTTGTTTCTCTTGTCCTCAACATTGCTATTGTGAGATTCTGCTGAGAAAGGCCCTTGTCAATAGACAATGAGCTGTACGGTCACAAAAGAATCCCGGACAGAGCAGGAACCCGAATTACTTGGGAGCGGTAAGTGAGGTTCCTCCTAGAACGAGCCAACGATATGTACACTAGCCGGACAACACACTCTTAGGGAGCGAAGTCTCCTTGCCCCTGACTGCTTGCAGCGCAACTGAACTAGCGACACTTTCAATCTCCACTCGAATGTGCATTACTCGAAGCTCCTTACTACACATCTAATCCACGTCTTTTGCTTATCACATTACTCTCCATCATCACTCGGAAACTCCAGGACGCCACACGAGCCGAGCCATCAAAAAACCCATCCAAACAAACCGCCACTATTACTCAAGCGTCAGCCCATATCGACCCCTCTCTCTCATCCTCCCTCCCCATATCAAAAACACCACTGGAATCGGTACCATAGCCAAACACCCAAACGCCACCACCGAGCTCGCCCATCCCACTCCAAGACCCTCATAAATCGGGCCAACCCACAGCGGAAACGAAGCAGCCACCAAACTCCTCACCGCGAGATGCCCTACCAACGCAGACTCCGCATGCACTCCATACGCCTCAAGCACGTATACCGTCCCAGACGCAAGAACTAGCACACACCCAGCACCAATGAAAAACGCCCCTATAACCTGGGCAAACCAATGCGTCTCAGTCGTCCATCCAAACCAAAACAGTCCCAACGGGAGGACGCCAGAACCGAGCACCATGGTAGGAAGGACTCGTGACTCGAGCGTTTGCTCGACGCCAAATCCTCTCCGCCAGAGAGAAAAGACTCCAGAGAACGGGATGACCGTTGCTATACCTGCTGCCACACCGCCCAGCGCAACAGCAAGAAGAGGGAGATGCGCCCGTGGCGTTTCCCATCCGAGTCCCCGGGATTGAAAAGCAAAAGGGACGGCGTAGAGAATGAGGTAGACGACACCGTGCACGATGCTAAGATGCAGAGTGAATAAAGCGAGGAGTGGCTCCGTCGTGAGCATGCGTGTTGGCTTGGAGAGATAAGTTTGAGTTAGCATCCGCCATTGGATAAAAGGGGCTTCTTCGCTTTGGGCGTGGAGAGCCCAGTTTCCAGTTTCGAGACGGAGGCGGCGGGCTTTGCGTTGGAGGAGGAGGGGTGTTGAGGTCTCGGGGATGCTGAAGAGGATTGTGAGTGTTGATAGGGGTGCGGCGAGGAGGAACGTGAGCCATGAGAGCCAGCGCCAGGGCGGGGATCTGTCTGGCGGGGGGGATACGAGGAGAGAGGCTGCGGCGATGGGCGAGAGGGTGGTCCCGAGGTGAAAGGCGCTGGTGAGGACGGCTAAGGATATGCTTCGCGGGATTGGAGAGTAGATATCTGTGTAAATACGCGGGACAATGAGGGCTGCTCCTGAAGCAAATACGCCGGAGATGGTACGGGACACGAGTACAGTCTGGATATTCGTACCGAGGGCCGCGGGTAGTTGAAACAAGCACAAGCCGAGCATCGATATGGCCAATGCGACTTGGTGGCCAAAAATATCGGAAAGGGGGCCACAAAGGGGAATTGCAAGGACCCAGAGGGATACCGACAACCTGGAGACCGGAAGACTTGCGCCGAGCTCCAACAATAGAGCCGGACCTGATGGAGCAAAGACGCTGCTGCCAAACCCGGCAACAAAGGCCAACAAAGACGTCGACCAGACAATAAGTGACTTCCGAACAAAGGGCCAGTTTCGGGGGCACTCTTTGTCATCCGGGCCATCCCAGTTGACAATCACAGAGGCCTCGGAATGCGCGATGATGACTTCGTTGCTTCTCCTCCGACATCGATGACAACCGTGAGCAGAAGTGCTGGGCTCGATGAGAGCGGGAGGACCAAGTTGGCTCTGTGGGGCGGCGTGTTCCACGTGTGAATGCTCCGTCTTTTCCGTGTTTGGCTGTGAGGAGAGGTCTTCACCTGACATGGCCAATCCATTGTGTTCTGGATTCTCGACTTTGGCGTCGGCAATAGTTGCGGCTGTGGACGCGTCTGCAGTAGCAAGCCCATCACCCTCAACCGTTGCATCGAGGGCGCCGGGAACGGGGGCAAGGCGCGGTGTTCCGCTTGTGGCATTGCCTTCTGCTGCAATGTTGCCCGCTGCGATGCTGTCCATGTTGGCCTCTTCCCTTAGCCATGGAACAACCCATAAAGCCGCTGATGAAGACTCGGTGATGTCTGTAGAGACTCGCTGGCACCGGTCCTCTGGTGTCCGATGGCCGACGTTGCCAAGTCTCAGGACTCTTGGGTCGCAATCGTGATCCGGTCAACTGGATAAGCTTCGAGCGTGGCGTTGGGACTGGATATCCCATGCCACCTTGATATCGTTCGTAGCGTTCTGGATTGACGGTCGAGTGAGGAAGGAGGTATGCAGCGAAAAGGGGGTGTCACGGAGGGTTAGATTTGATGCTGTGACACCCATCTTTGGCTAAAGTGCTGCCCAGCAACCGTGTACTTGGGTACATGCACGCCATCAACTGACCCATTGCGCCGGAAGAATCTCTCCCGGGTAGCATCGTGATAAGCGAGAGAATGCCGGGAAGTCGGGATGTGATGTTTCCGATGTTGAAATTGTTACTGCGACTACATGACTTGGCTTTATACCGTATTGACTCGCAAAATTGGCCTTTATTCTTGCCCTGTGCACGCCCTGAAAACTTGCTGGCGCGGCCTCGCAAAACCGCAAACCGGCCTGTGTGTCCACACAAAGGCCTATTGTATTATAATAAACGCGTTGCCTGATGATACAGAGGCCTATACTATCGTATAAGGGCGTTAAATTGCTTTACGGAAGGCCGCTGAGGAAGCTTTTAAGGCATGCACAGGGTAAGAGTGAAGGCCAATATTGTGAGTCAGTACGGTACGGCGCGATTCGAGCGCCGTGCAGCCGCCGCAAATGTGGCCTTGGGAAACTCCAGCAGCTCCAGCAGCTGTGGATCGCCGCTGAACACGCCTTCGAGGAACGTGCATAGAGCCGGTCCTTCAGCTATTGCCCTTCTCCATATCCACCAATGCTCTGGAGCCAAGATTTTGGCATACCAATATGCCAGGAGAAGCATGGCAGGGGGATCTCGCTGCTCGAGAAGGCGGAGGAACCTCGGGTCCGGGAAACCGACAAAGGAAAGAAACTTGTGGATATTTTTGCGATCGCAATCCAGCGGCATGACTTGCGCCAGGATAGTGGCAGCGCCATGGTACGGGTTGCTCCGGGGCGTGGATGACTCGTCCAGGTTGCAGATTTGGATGAACTTTGACGGCAGATTCAAGACTTCCCTGCCGATACGCGCCGATGGATCCAGAAAATGGTCGCAAGAGGCGTTGAAAACGCTGCCGGGTCGAATTGGGTTGGTGATATTGTATACGGCTCGCTTGCCACCGGTCATCTTCAGCCAGTCGAGATCGGCAGTCTCGTAGGAGGTCAGAGGCCAAGCCCCTGCTGGATCTGTGTCTTTGACGTCGGCAAAGGCGGAAGCCCCTGTGAGAGCAGCAGCGGCCCACAAAGCATCTTTCTCAGAGTGCTCAACTGGCTGGGAGAGCTTCGCGTTGAAGAGAGACACGCCGTGGTAAAAATGAAAGGCCAGAGCAGCAGTCTCTTGCTTGTCCTGGCGACCAGTTGTATGCATGTCGTAGAGCAGGGCGATGGCGAGGATCAAGTGCGTGAGGAATGGGCTCTGACTTTTAGTTAGAAATCCTGACTAGAAGCGAGCGTTGAGCAGGACTGAACCAACCTTGATGGAGAATTCAAGGGCGTGAGCCTGGAACACTAGGGCCGCATCCTTCGGTCCGACCGTGAGTACCACGGATTCTCGGAATTTTTTGAGGAGATTCCGGTGGAAGGAAGTGACTTGGTAGAGCTCGCCGGACGTGCCAACCAGGGGCAGGTAGGTCGGCAAGTCGGGCAACGATCTGGGGAGGGGAAGAGAGGCGGGAGAGTGTGCCGAAGGGCTCATGTCGACTCTGAAGGAGCCAAAAACGTCCAGCTGCATTTCTGATACCCCGGGTTCGTAGCTACATCCGACGCCGAAAGACACGCATTTCAGACAGCGGGGTTTTGATTCGTCACACTGATCGAATCTTGTTAGCCGGCCGTGAAAGACATGATGATGATGGGGGTGCCCACCTTGACCCTTCTGATTTTGCAGTTGGCGCAGCCATACCTTGATTTGCGGTGGGACCTACGCATGCGAGACTTTGGCTCCCCCAGCTCTGGCCCGGGCTGTGTCCTGGGCATCAACATTTTTGTTGCCATTCTAACTGCTTCGCAAGGTCAACGGGGTGGTTGCGACTTCTCGGAACACCGGGACAATTGGGTCTTCGATGGGGGAATGTGACGGTCTTCGCCTGAAACTTTTTTCTGCGAGAGGTGGAAGATGGAGTGCGAGAAGCGACAATCCAGGCATTCGGCATTGCATCATAACGGCTGGGTGAAAGACTGGGGGCCGCTGACGGCTCGCCGTTGCGTATCCCTCCAGCCAGTGACTTTTCTTGGCAGGGTTGTACCTCATGCACCTTCAAATGGCGCTAACCTGCTTTCGTATTTGCCCTTTCTGGCCAATCAGGGCCCTTTCATTGACAGGGGTATCTCTCTGATGTTGCTGCAATCTTCAATGTCCGTTTACCAAAACACAATTTCTCGGCGCGCCGCGAGGGACCGCACAGGACCCATGACTTTGGCTACCCTCAGTCCGAGAATCCTTAACTCCATGGATACGGCGGTTTTGCGTCCTATATCCGTCAAGGCTTGGCACGGAACCAGGCATCGACAACATCATCCGAGTCATCCGAGTTGACCACGACCTCGACATGGCGCCATTCCCAAGGCATAAAAGGACCTTGGTTGATTTTAGAGGGTTTCTTTGACCATCAGTTTCACGTCAAGAACATCATCTCGCGCAACACCAACCGCAAACTTGCCCAATCTCCAGTTTCACAGCTAGAAATGGCCGCCTCTGCGCCTGCGATCCCCGCTACCATGAAGGCTATCGTCAAGGAGAGCCCTCTTGGC
Organism: Podospora aff. communis PSN243; assembly: GCA_033296975.1. Lineage (NCBI taxonomy): Eukaryota > Fungi > Ascomycota > Sordariomycetes > Sordariales > Podosporaceae > Podospora > Podospora aff. communis PSN243. The sequence continues at coordinate 222,022 of MU865956.1, read as the reverse complement.
GGCGTTTCTCTCAAAACCGTACCTACTCCCGAGGTTCACCCAGGGAGCGTTATCTGCGAGTCGCTTGCCTTCTATTTTAGCACTGGGGATGTCAAACGGCTCACGCCATCCGACACTCCGTCCATCTTTACCCATCCTACCCCCTTCGTTCCTGGCGGCTACCAAATTGCCCGAGTTGCTGCTGTCGGACCAGACGCAACCACGCTCAAGACTGGCCAACTCGTCCTCGTCGAGTGTTGGGTCCGCGGTCGCGACAACACGGATGCGCAGATCCTCTGGGGCATGTTCGACGGCGTCACCCCGGCATCCAAGAAACTCGCAGCCGATTATTGGCGAGATGGCGGTCTTTCAGAGTACTTCCGCTCGCCGCTAGAGAACACTTGGGCTCTCGATGAGTCTCGCCTGTGCGGAAGCCCCTCAGACGGCGGTCTAGGCTATAGCATTTCCGAGCTAGTTGCCGTGCCTGTCTTCTGCGTGGCCTATGGAGGTTTTCGCACCGTCGACCTCAAGGCTGGAGAGACAGTTGTTGTGTCTCCTGCCACAGGCCACTTCAGCATGTCGGCTGTGGCAATCGCGGACGCCATCGGTGCCAAAGTCATTGCTGTGAGCCGCAATGCAGATCGCTTGAAGCAGTTGAGAGATATCTTCCCGCGCGTCAAGACTGTCGTTCCAACAGGCGACGTTGCCGCAGATACTCAGGCCATTGTTGCCGCAGCAGGTGGATATGTGGACGTCTTTGCGGACGTCTCCCCCGCAGCCGCCGTGGGGTCGAGACATCTTGAGAGCTGCATCGGTGCGGTGAAGCAATACGGACGAGTGTGCCTCATGGGAGGCAGAGGTGATCCCACTCTTCCCGTCGGCTACTTGACAATGGTGATCAAGAGCCTTACCATTCGAGGCAGCTTCATGTATGAGAGGGAACACGTGAAGGGTCTTATCAAGCTGGTCGAGTCAGGGAGACTGCCCATTGGAAAAGCGGGAGGCTTTCCCGTTGTCTCGGAGATTCCTGTCTCGAGGTATGAAGAGGCTTTCGCAGAGGCAGAAAAGGATTTTGGAATTGAAGGAATGGTTACCGTTGTGCGGGGATAGACACTCATCCCAAGGTAGTGCCTCGAACTCCGCCACCGTCTAGTTGTCAGCAGCTCAAATCGACGTCCTCATACTCTACTCCCTCTCCTTCATCTTAAACCACTCCTTGTGCCCCTCCACCCAATCTGCCACCTCCCCACAAGGCGCACACCAAACCTCACCGTCCTCCGCCAACTTCTTCAATATCTCATCCACCACCCCCATCTTCTCCTCACTCGTTGTCAGAAATGGATGCGCCAAGATCGACAGGTACCCCCCCTCCCTCTTCACCTCCTCAATCCTCCCCATCACCCACTCCCTAAACTCCCCCGGCTCCCTCACCCTCCCACCCCCGTGCTTCTCCATGTAATAAAACGCATCCACACATTTCCACTCAAACGGCAACACTACCACCCCCTCTTTCCCAACCCCAAATTCCCCCTTATCCACATCACTCACATACCTCACCCCCTTCTCCTTTAACATCCCCCACGTCCGGCCATTCACCTCTCCCCCTGGCGGCCTAAAACCCCTATACTCCACCCCCGCCTCCTTCGCCGCCTCAAAAGTCTTCCGAAAACTCTCCCTCTCCTCATCCTCGGTAAGCGACTTCCACACTTCATGCTGGTACCCATGCCACGCAACCTCATGACCTCTGGATCTCAGCTCCTTGATTACGTCCGGATACACGGAAAGAGACCAGGCCTCGACGAAGTAGGTCGCGCGCAGGGAGTGGGAGTCGAGAAGGGAGAGGAGGCGCGGGAGTTGGGCGGTTATGGACGGGTGTGAGCCGATGGGGTGGGGCCAGCGGGAGTTGAGGACGTCTTGGGCTTCGCCGAGGTTGTCCATTGTGAAGGATATGGCGCAGCGGGCGGAGTTGGGCCAGCGGGCTTGGGGGGTGGGCATTTTGGGGGAGTGGGGAGGTGAGGGGTAGGTTGGGAGTTTCTGAGATGACAAGGTAACTATAAGGGGAATAGGACGAAGGTTCTACGGCGGGGTGATGTGAATTGGCACGAGCTGAAGATTGATGTCGATTTGGACGTGAAGCGATTGTAGACTTTAGCACGGGAAACATGAAGGGGGAGGTGGAGTGACCAAGCCGAAACCCAATCGCATTGGTCTGCGTCATAGCCGGGCTCGGCAGTTGTCTTCCGGCCGTCCCGCCGTGGAGTGGGGTTGCGGCACGGGCGATAGCGCTTGTATGATGTATCAGCTCAAACAGGTTCTATTGAATTGGAGTTCGAACAAGACATTGTCATAAATCCCCGATTGGAAAAGGTACCGCAAACGGCAACCGTATGGGATTCCGCGCATAGAAGTGAGACGGGAAGCGGACGATTCAATCAGACCAGCAGAGTTTTCATTGTGTGCGGAGCTGAAAGTCGGGCGAAGAAACATGCTCGATTTCAAGTGTTGGTCCTCGTCACAGCCAGAACGTTCCAGGGCTGTTCTTTGTTGGGTGTTGTTCAACCACAAAGAAATAACAAAGGGTTCAGCCAGACATCTTGTTTCAATTTGGAACACACAACTTCACAATTGAAACAGCAACCCAGACAGTCCAAACAGCCTCAATGTTGTAGCCCACCTGGCACTGCGTCGAAGAAACCGATGATACTTAAAAGCCAGTCGATGGACGGGAATTGAACGGGCCGCAACCCATCCCACAATCTCTGAACTTGCGCTCTAGCTTACACACCAAAAGCTCAGTGAAACTCGAAGGACAATCCCCTGAAATTGGCAGATCAAGCTCATCTTCCGAACTGAAAGAAACTTCACAGTCATGGTAATGGCGGGAGAAAACACCAACATGGTCAGAGAGCTCAAGCCTGCCCAAGAGGCTTCCTCAGCTGTTCCGACTACGTTTCACCAAATCCTGAGGAGGTTTCCTCGACGGGCGTTTGATGATCTCTTGGATAAGATTGACGCCGAGGCTGCTGCTACTGCTGCTGCTACACCGGCGAGCAGTACCACGACCCGTGATGATTGCGAGGCCGCCTCTGCGAGCAGTACCCAGGCCCACAGGCATCCCGAGGATGCCTCAACAAACAGTACCAAGGCCGGTGATGATCCCGAGGAAGCAATCACAACCCCTGCAGTAGCCGGCATTAGCTCCCTCCCAAGCCGTGTTCCCACTGTCAAGCTCCCCCCATCGTTCTTCGTCAAGCTCTCGCGACAGATGCTAGCGGATGATCCTTTTGGTGAGTCCACCGAGACTGACGACGACGCCACTGGCACGGAAAACACAGAGGAAGCAGAGCCCCTGACCTTTGTGCAGCTTTTGGCCGAGCTCCGCCAGTACCAGAAGGACCTCAAAGATCTGGCGCAGGCAATCTCCACCGAGGCTCCTACAGCCCCTGAGGCATCTGAGCGGAAGGGGGATATCCCCGAGATCGCTCCTGCGTCCTTTTACCAGCCCCTCGGCAGTTCTCTAGCGCTTGCTGTTGAGTCTGACAATGGGACCGCTAAGTGAGCTGTCTGAGGCCGCAGAACGCCCAGCGATTGAGGCGATGCCCCTAACTCGACATAATCCTGCGGAAATGAAAGATAATTAGATAAACTGATACATACCTGACTTTTTCCCAACCTTGTTGTTCGTGATAATAATATACACCGCATATGCAGCTAGATATCTGACGAAGAGCCTCTCTTCCGCCAGAGCACGACATACAACCCCTGCTAGGGTCCCCCAAACAGGGCTAGACTCGACCGAGCAGCAGCTGAGTGGGACGAAGCACCGCTGCGGAGCTTATGTACCTGCCACTTCAATCCCGAACCCACGCATTGCATCGTAATCCGTAGAACCCGACTAGAGAGACTCTCGGAAATTGCTTCTTTGCCAACACGAAGAAGCCGTCAGTGCTGTGCAACGGACCCCAACATCGAACCACCCATGCATATCGATGCACCGCGTTTAGTTCCAGACCTCTAGTCAGGAACGCCTCTCGGAACGCCGCTCCAACGGCGAACTTCCGCAGAACACCCTACACCCTGGCCTTGACCGGCACCACCCCAAAGACTCTCCAAAACTCCCTCGAATCATAACACCTCCCCAGCGCCTCCATCGACCTCGGAAGCGCCTTCACCTTCTCCTCCTCCATCAGCTCCCCAACCCACTTCGCCTGCTCGCTCACCTCCCCATCACTCCCCTCCGCCCACCCCGCCATCAACGCCCACCAATCATAGACAAACCCATCCGTCAGCATCCACCTCTGCCCCTTCCCATGCTCCTCCCACTTCCCCCCGTCACACCTCACCACCTCCAACAACCCCCTCGCTACATCCATCCCATGCACCAAGTGCAAGCTCTTCTTCCCCTTCACCTCCTCCTTCGTCTTCGCCACGCGCGGCACCCAGTTCCGCGGCTCCCTCTGTCCCCCCCAGAGTCCCGCAAGATTGAGCACGCACCCCCCCAGCTTGAGCAGCTCATCCTCCGCTACCGCGCGCGGGTTGGCGCCGTCATAAGACGAATGCCTATCCACCCACGGCCCTTCCTCTGCAAGAGTAAACGTCTGTCCGCCCTTGCCTTGCCAGATGCCCGTGCTGCCCAGCTGGATGAAGCGAAATGTCGAGTTTGAAGCTGCAGATGCGGATTGGTGCGTGGAGGTGTAACCTTCTACGAGGATTTTGCTTGGTCCCGGGCCGTAGAGGGGGAAGGTGACTAGCACGGTGCGAGCGCGGGGGAGCGCGGCGATGGCGGAGGGGTCGTCCGGGGTGAAGCGGAAGGGGATGGTGGGGTGGCCCGCGACGGGCCGGCCGGTGGTGGTGGTTGCGGCGAAGGAGAGGGCGTGTTTTTGGAGGAGGGGGATGAGGAAGGTGGCGGTCCAGCCTGCGCCGAGGATCAGGAGGTCGAGTTCCTCCATTGTGGTTGTGAATTGAAATGCGAGAAAAGCGAGTCGGTGGGATGGGCAATTGGAAGGGTGGTGCGGGGCGGGATGCAAGGGAGCGAGAGGCGGAAAGGGGCTGGTTGGTGGATTGTTCTGGACCAAGGAGGGAATTGTTCCTGCAGTTTCGTGTGACGCAACTTGAGCGAATGTGTGATGTTGGTGGAACGCGAAAATGCGGAGGTTGTTGACGTTGAGCGGGGATCGAAGCGACCCCTAACCCTGGAGTGCGGCTCGATGTGACATCGCCACGATTTCCGGGTTCGCCGTGGCGAGAAAAACCTTATTCCTTCGCCAAGAAATAAGCTTTTGCGCTCGACGCCGCTCCATCGGCTCCGAGTGCTTTGCAAAAACGCCAAGCAATTGAATTCTCACCGCCAGCGATGCCTGATTCCATCGCCACCTCTCACCCTCGAACCCAGACCGGTGACAGTGCAATCTGTTGGAGTCGGGTGCTGGCTGCCCGACGGCGATAGGTCAGGTTCCACGCGACCAAAGCACTGATCAGCAGTGTGCATGCGATTTTCGCACATCTCGATGCCTCCGGGCTGTGGTTGGAGGAACCACCGAGACCTCCCGGCAGTCGGGCCAAGGAGAGGCGCCACGCTACCGGCGTCGTGATTCACCGGCCGCACCGCATCTCGGGACATGAGTGGATGAGCAGTCGCTCAGCTCCTGCGTGCTCGCCTGGTATTACCGAGAACGGTCGAGCAAGGCAAAGGCGACTCGCATTTCACGGAGACTGAATGCGAGGGAGGCATTGGGTCTTAACTCTGATGCACTAACTGCTGATGGGCCGCCCCGACAGGATCACTCGTAATGTGCAAGCGGTGAGAAATATGGACGCGGTCGCGTTTTGTTGACCAGCAACAGGAATCATTCATCGAGATGTCCATCAATCGCGGAGCTTTCTTGCGCAAAGGAGTTTGAGTTTGAGGTGGCTGCTGACTGTGCTGCAGAATCCCTCTCCCTCTCCTCTGCAGCTTGTCTCCGGGGCCAGAGGCAGGGCGCTTGGGCCTGGCGGTCGCTTCTGGGCTGTGCTGAGGCTCGATATCGCGGCTGGGAGCTGTGTGGAGGAGGCGTTGAAGCGCGATAACCATCCTGGCTCCTGGGCCCTTGGCATCCGAACTCTCTGCAGCCACCGCCTTCACGCAGCTTTGACCAGTCGCCCGGTCGGAGCTGACGGGGTCGGCTCCGGGGGCTGGGCAGCGGAGCGAATCACTGCACAGCAACCGATCCATGCCGATCCTCCCAACGCGCCGGCGCCCCCTGCGGATTGGCCCAGCGATGGACGCCCGCAGACCGGTTCACTGGCTGTCGGTTGGCCATCTAGCTGCCAGCGCTGCAGCCAGCAGCAAGGTCTCGCGCCGAAAATATCCAACGCGCTAGCAGCTGCACTGCACTGCCTTCCTGTCTTCCTGGGGTGGTCGGAGGGCTAGACCAGTCACCGCTGCCATGCATCGGTGAGCATGTGTTCAACGTTGTCTGTGTGTGGACGCCTCAACCACCACAGAACCAACTACATAACCATGCGTCCTCCTGCGCAACATTGGGGAATATCACCAACAACGGAAACGGATCTGCAAAGCACATAACTACCCCGTCAGCCTATACGAGCCCTCTGTTTTTGGTTCTTTTCCCTTTTTCTGTTTCCCTTCTCCTCTTTCTCAGCCTCAGACCAATCAGCATCATGATGTGGATGACCCTTTTCACTGTGGCTCTTGCCACCCTTCCATCGGCGCAGGCACGGCCCGGGGTGGGCCAGGCTATGGCGGAGATCTTGGAGAAGACGGAGAGGATGACGGAGCGGGACGCGATGGCGGTTCATCCCGTGATTCAGAAGAGAGCGTTCGGAAGCACCGCAACATACACCCCTCCTGGCCCCAAGGATTCGGAAGCATGCGGGAAAGACACTTGCTGCATCTGGAGCTACATCGTTGCCGACATGACGGCAGCCTTCACCGATGGCGCCAAGTGCTCCGCCCTCGCCCGCGCTGCCATCCGACTCGGCTTCCACGATTCCTCGACGTGGAACTCTTCCCTCCCCTTTGGAGGCGCCGACGGGTCCATCCTCTTCTCGGGGGAGCTATCCCGGCCCGACAACAACGGCCTGCAGGCCATCGCCGAGAAAACAGTGGCTTGGTTCGACACTTACAAGAAGTATGGTATCACTGCTGCCGACCTGATTCAAGTCGGGGCAAAGGTTGCTACCGTTGTCTGCCCCGGCGGCCCGCGCATCACCACCCTCATCGGTCGCAAGGACAGCTTCGATCTCCCGCCCACCGGCCTGCTCCCGTTGCCGTCGCAGTCCGCCCCCTTCCTGCTCGAGCTCTTCGGCGCAAAGACGATCAGCCCAGCTGAGCTGGTTGCCCTGATGGGTGCCCACTCTGTCTCTCGCCAAAACTTTGTCAACCCTCGTGCCGCTGGTGCTCCCCAGGACTCCACTCCCGGTGACCTCGACAACCGCTACTACAGCGAGACGTCGGCTACCCGACCTCCCAGAGGCGTGTTCCGCTTCCGCAGCGACATCGAGCTTGCCCATGACGCTACCACGGCACCCGTCTGGAATGCCTTTGCCGCCAGGGACGCCCAGGCTCCTTGGGCCGAAGCATACGCTCAGGCCTACCTGAAGATGAGCTTGCTCGGTGTCAAGAATGTCGCCGACCTGACGGACTGCACTGCCGTTCTGCCGCTGCCGAGGTAATAGGTTTCGATGGATGATGCACGGCAGACAGAAGGGAGATGTTAATGGCTGTGGTGTTGTGAGCTACCTTACGCGAGATGGTTATGTAATTCGGGGCACATGAATGATTTTGGTTTCGGTTGAATGCATTGCGAGGGATACCTTATTGGAGTACAGGGGTTCGGGTACATATAGAGCCTCACGGAAAACAAGGGCTGGTTTTTGTTATAACTATACCTACGGCAATTATTAGGCTGAATATATTAGACTCAACTTCTACTTTCTGCGTTGTCGTTTTGGAACTTCGTTTTCCCCTGTGAACTCGACTTACTCCACCCAGGTGAGCCAGACGCAATAGATAGAACAAACTTCATTGAGCTGTTCAAAAGCCAACGCATTTTGTTGACAGGTTTCAGTATTGGTTGTGATTGCGTGTTGCAGATTCGCAGGCCAGGACAGGCCAGGGCTTTGAATCAGCTCCGCGTCAGATTCGAAGCCAGCGCCCGCTCCCTGCACGCTGGCGGCCGCCTCGCTGACTCTGGGCGCGTGAGGTGAGACGCCAAGCAGCAAAAGTGACAACCCCAACTTTCGAGAAAAAACGGGCAGAGCTTTTTGTTTTCACGATGTTCTCGTGCCGGGGATGAGGGGATTTTATCTCGTCATAAAACCGCCTCAATCGAGACGTTGATGGCTTTCCCTAGTTTTGTTGTAGCCCTGAAGGAAGGTGCAGCTGTATCGCGGCTCCAGATTGCGCTGCTGCACTGCGGGTTGGCAACAAAGGAGGCTCGATCGGTTAGATGGGAAATCGGGAAACTTTGCAACGCTGCCAAGCGATTCAAAAAATCCGACAATGCAGTTTCTACCCTCAGAAATTTGTCTCTGCCTTGAGCTCCTGCTGGACATGCTGGACAGGAAGCTTCAATTTTGCCAAGACTCTTTTTCGAAATCTGCACCGGAACGCCAATTTTCAGATTCTTTTCCGGGTTGGTTGCGGGCACACACTGCCGGTGGAGCCCTACCATCGCTGCCTCATTCCATGGAAAGAAGGAATGTTTCAGAACCGCCAAGTTCCTTTGCACGACCGCCCAGTCCTTTTGCAATGGGACATTTCTCGCCGTCGATCACGGGGAGTGGCAACCAGGAGCGTTCTCGACGCTTCAATGCCGACATGCGCCGTCGGAACCAGACTTCCAGAATCCCACGGGCCAGGGGGGACCAATGGCAGCACAGCAAAACGAATTCGCATGAGGTTCGTGGAATCCTCGCTGGTGGATCAATTCTAGGGTGCGCGTAGCACTAATGAATATCAATGTGACGCTCTCGGTCGGCGGTTCATAATCAGCGAACCCCTTTTCGACTACGCTGCCCTCGAGGAGCGATCCGAGATCTCTACAGACATTTCGACACGTTCGCGCCGCCATGGGACGTCTAAAGTTCTACTCTGAACCTCAAGAGGTCGATGAGAATTGGCAAGAGAAAGATCAAGTCACCGTCACCGAGGTCACCTTTGGCAGGGCCGACAGCAGCTCTCCAATCTCCCCACGGCGGTCAGAATCGACGTCATCTGTCGAGAGCAATGGAGCAGCCAAAGTGCTCGAGAAGCCGAAACCGGTCGCCAGCACAAGAAAGACGGATTTCTTCCGGCGTGGAATCATGTTCCACCTTCTCCCGGTGTTGATCACCGTATTTCTCACGATAATGTACAAGCAGCAGTGGCGATGGCCATATCCGGGGCCGTCCCCAGAAATGGAAGCGGGCCTTCAATTTGCAGCCAAGCTGCACGAATTTCTCATCATCATATCTCTGTCCAGCATCCTGTTTCATCGACTTCGCTACATGCTGCTCGAATCTGACGGCGTCCCACTCGGTCTTCTCACGGCGTCTTTTCAGCTCAACAACCCAATGTTCTTTCTCAGTCCCGAGTTCTTCGGTGCCTCACGGAAGATATTCTCTACCCTCCCAATATTCTACACGTTCATCCTTGTCCTCGCGGCGGCGTTTCTATCGCTGGCGGCCAGTCCGTTCTCGGCTATCGTCCTTATCCCCCGGGAATTGCGACTGCCGCTCAAGGAGTCACATTTCGTCATGCCAAAAGCTACGCGCCGTTTAGAGGGCAAATCACTGGAGTCTGATGGCTACTATCTGGGCGCAACTCTTGCCATACCAGAGAGCAGCCTGTATCCAATGTCGATCGGGCCGGACCTCGGCGTCACATGGAGCTGTCCGTCCATTCCAGACCGTCCAGGAAATTGCATCTCAGAGTTTCAAAGGCTCTTCATCAATGCTTTTTCGACACTCCTCACCACTCATGTTACGAACCGCGGCCCGGAGGTTGCGCTGGAAAATGGGCCGTTCTATATTGGGGGAAGCAAAAGGGTGATCCGGATTGAGCACACCAACTTTGCTGTCGAATCGGCCACGACGGAATTGGTCAACCAGATCACCAGGGTTACGTGTCCGTTCCAAATGACAGGGCAGCGCCTGTTTGAAACCAGAGACGGCATAATCAACGCTATTCAGTCTGCGTCTATAAACGGGACGGGCGAGACATATCCCATCATCGTTGCCTCTGCATTAGCGGCGGGAAGCAAGATATTGCCGGATATGCAGTCACAAATCCTCACCCACAGCTGTATCAGAACCATCGACAACCGAGAGTTGAGTGTGGACTACCTGGTGTCCTTCCCGTGGGGGACGACTGAGGGCAGCGACCAAAACCTAGCGCAGACACCATGCTTTGAGACGGGCCCGTACCCAGCCTTTGAGTTCGCCATGAACAGACGTCTGGCAACAGAGCTGATGCAGCGGAACTGGACCAAGGGCTTTACGCACTTTGTGGATCTCCAGGATCATGTGCCGTACCCGATATCTGGAGGCTATGTAGCGGTTAGGCCAATACCAAAACCCGACCTAATCGGCGGCAGCCACTCGAGCTTTCCGGATGGCCGTTATTTCCAAGTCATCGAGATTGGCTACGTTGTAGCGCAATGGGTGAAAGCCCAGCCTTCCACAGTTCAGTCGATCAACAGTCTTGTTGCGGACACTGGCGTACTTCCGGGAGAGTTGGAGCAATCCTTCGGGTCAGTTCTCAACAGAACAGCTTCGACTGTTGGGCCTATCGTCAGTATGGACGCTGCGTGGCTCAACTCCCTGGACATATTTCCCTTTGAGTTCGTCTCAACCGATGGGTTCCCTCGACTCGATGACAACGCCTTGTCACTGTTCGAGTACCTGCCGAGGGGCCGCGCCGAAAGCGTCATTCCCATCCTCTTGGCTGCGGTCATGTCCAACGTCCATCTCAGTTTTGCCGCATTTGACCCACCGGGTACCATGTGCGTAAGCACGGGCGGGCTTACCGGCGATGGATGTCTGAGACCGGACGAGAATGGCGTCGGTCCAGTCGTGTACGAGTACGCAAAGGCCTTGTCTGCTGAAGACGCAGCTTTGCCTGCGAACCAGGTTCAGATCCGCATCAAGTTCGAGGAGAACGCATACGGGTACAGTTTTGAGGGCGTCACAATCTTCCTGGCGTTTATCTTTCTGTACTTGCACGTACTTTTGGTCCTGGTCCACCTTGTCGTCATTGCATCGAAGGGCTTCTGGAGCAGTACAGCTTGGGCGAACCTCACGGACTTTATTGTACTCGGCATTGGTTCAGCGCCGTCCGACCTCCTTCAGAATTCTGGCGCGGGGGTGGGAAGCTGGAGGACGTGGTCGTATCTTGCATCGGTGCGGAGCGTCAAGAGACAGCAGAGGTTGGAACTGGTAATTTGCGACCCAGAAACAGATGAGTACAAGGGGGTGCTCGGTAGGGAGAAGCCGCACTGTGATGCGAAGTATTCATGATGTTCGTGCCTTGATAGATTACTTGATAGATAATAGACCCGGAAGAGATCTAGCAGAAACTTTGGCGGTCTCGAAGGGCGAAACATACCGTGGAGGCGCGTGGTTCTTTGCAGGGGTGAATCGACTGTGTACCGTATTATTTCGCAAAAGGCTTTTACTCGGAGACCATACACGCCTCGATAGGTTTATCAGAGGCCTTATGTAATGCAGTAAGCTGGCTTATTTTAACTGCGCAGACCCCTATTTTGGTGCCGTGAAGGCCTTACCGAACACAGCTGATAGTGTATTTATCGTGTAAGGAGCGCTTGATGGCTTTGCGTAAAGCCTCTGATAAACTTATCGAGGTATGTACGGTCTCCGAGTAAAAGCCAATTTTGTGGAATAATACGGTATCACCCAAGTCAAACCATTTCCTTTCCCTCGAAGGGTAGTCCCTCAGCCCTTGCCCATTTGCACAGGCTGCGAATTTGCCCCCTCTGCGTCAGCACGGCCCAGAGACCAAAGGTGGCTGCAGTAAGTGCGACGGTAATACCCCAGTACATCTCAAGCGTGTTGTGTCCGCTCCGTTCCGCAAACAATGGCATCGAGAAGAGTGTCGCGAGAAAGGTAGCCGGGAGGTATACCATGCCCAGCACTGCGATAGTCTTCATTGATGAGCTGTCCCGTCTGGTTGCTTCGGCAAGTGTTCTGTTGGCGTGAGCTACCTCGATGTTGATTTTGGAGTCTTCGTGGGTCAGGAAGGCGAAGAGCTGGAGGAAGTCAGCGTCACATACCATGGTTGAATCTCGTGTGAAGGGAACTCACAATTGACATCTGATTTCGAACCCGCGATTGCAGGTATTCGCATTGCTTCCCTGCACTCGAGGCCTGGCAGCGAAGTATCTTGGCAACGACAAGGATGCTGAGGTTGGCATACCGCACTTCTTCACTGCCGATTTGCCCCATCTCGCTGAGCATGTCCGACATGGAATCAACGGTCGACTTGATGATGCTCGTGTGCTTGGCTGCGTCGCTGACAAAGTTGCTCACCAGGGCCAGCCTTGACGTCAGAACCGGGATCGACTCCCTTTTCTCTTGGAAATGGCTTGATCTCCATCCGCCATGGCCCGTCCTCGCTTCGATGATTCGGGCGTCGAGCCGACCTTCGAGCACGTTGTTTTCAACCCAGCCGAGCGTAAAGGCGCAGAGAACCAAGGGCAGGTAGAGGGCTGAGCTGGATACCGCATTGAAAGCAGCGGCACACTCGATCAGGCGCATCGGACCAACTTGGGCAGGGGAGTGCCGTGCAGTGCTGGTTGGCAGGCTCGAGGATTCGAAATATGGGGATAGCACGAGGCAGTCAGTGCTGAAGAAGTTGGAGCCTCGGTGATACGTTGTTGTCCATATGTACCACGCAAAGGATGTGCCGAGGAAGTAGTTTGCGGATCCATCGTCGTTCAGGTTGCCGAGCTGGTGAAAGCCGTATGTGGATGTGCTGATGAGATGCGCAGCCCAGGAGCCCGCCCCGATGCGAGATAAAACGTCAACAAAGACAGCCTTTTCGAGTTTGATCGTTCGAGTGTCATCATTCATAGGAACGCAGACGAGTCGAAGGGTTGTCTCTGTCCCGTGCACTTCGCTGAAGAAGTTCCGTAGTGCAAACGCCCCTTTCAGAGCGGGACCAGTGCCTTGGTCGGGGCCGGAGCGCTCGATGTTGCGGCCGCCATCCTGATCAAGGGAACTTCTTATCCAGGGGAATTCGGATTCGTGTGATGCGGAGAATTTGAGAGGGAACTTGAGCGACGGCGAGTCGCTGAGGGAGCGCAGTCCATCCATGACGGCATGTTTTGCTTGGCAGGTAGGGCCTGAGGTTTTGAGGGGGTAGGGAACCTGGTGTTTTATGGGGGAGGCTCTGGGTGGACAACCCAGCGGAGAAAACCCATCGGAGGAAAACCTCCTTGGTCGTCTGCGAACTGTGTGGTGACCGTATACCTTCCGCCCCCATGGAAACTGAGGTGGTGCGGCGAGTCGCAAAATTCGCTGCCGTGTTTCCGCTGTTTGAGGAAGTCGCGACCCGGTTTTCCCCATGGACACCCGCATATGGCACCCGCTCACCGAAGATTAGACTGAGTTTAAAACTTTCTCCTTCCAATTATTCTAGCAAACATTTACGATGGCTTCATTCCTCGTCCGTGATTTGGCGCCTCATTCCCAAGGTGCAGGCACCAGCCATTCAGTCTGTCCAGTACATTAAGTGATGGGGCTGCACCTAGCAACCATTCCAGAAGTTTAAGCGAGCTGTGAAACCTTGTATTTCCTGCCGAGTTCCCTGCTGAGCAATCGGACGGCTTCCGGCCTCCAGCGACGCAAGGCTCTCGGCAGCCGACATGCTGCCACAGCCCAATGGGGCGTTCCAAGGCTCCATCCGAGGTCGGTGTGTTCTTTCAGCTGCTCTCCGACCGCCCCGTCTCTCGGCGATGTTGGGGTCGCTCAGTCTTTGGTCTTTTGGTGAGGCCTGGCTCTCCTTCCCGCTTTATTACCTGGCACTCTTTTCTTTTCGGCGTTAGCGGCACTTTGTCACTTTGTTTCCTTTCCGAGCTTCCTTCAGGATTACCTACCCATGAACGAAAACGGTCGTTGCTACCAGCATAAACTCCTATTCGTTCCTTGATGGCGAATCTCCTGGGGCACGTGCTTGTTGCCATCTTTCTCCTCTCGCCGGCATCCGGTCGCACCCCACCACGGCCACGGGACGACGCTCCCGCCAATTCTGGCTTCCTCAGGCGCACCTCTGCCTCAGCAATCGTCATTGGAGCCGCCCATGTTTACATTGACGGGGGCGAACTATCCCACTTGCAGGACGGCAACAGTCCATCGGGTCGCCCCTCGTTCGCTGTTAACGAAACCATTTCCATCTCTCTCGAAACGTCATGGACGAACGCAACCGTGGCATTCAACCGCGTGGAAAAGCCCCAGTCTGCTCCTCACCTCGGCCGCCAGGCCATTTGGAAGGACCCCAATGGATCGGGGTTCTATGTTTGGGGCGGCTCGACATCCTATGCGACGGCACCACCGCCGCCTGAGTTGTGGAAGTTCTCTACAGACGGATCTGGTGGTGGATCATGGGCAAAGCAATCCTCAGATTTTGAAGGCGGGAACATTGTGAGGACTACCGACGGTGCATGGGCTCAGAGCAGGGATGTCGGCTACTTCATGGGCGGCAAGGCGACTCAGAACACCGACCTGAAGGTGGCTAGTGGCAACACATTGGCGGTGCCGGGGCTTTTGGCATTTGTCATGACCACCAACAAGCCGTCAAACCTCTCGTCCGTTGGGCTAGGTCCCTTCGGCACCCTGGTGGGTGGATCGGCGCATTTCATACCCTTTGGAACGCCCGGCGTACTCCTGTTTCTGGGGGGGAGTACCTCGCCCATCTCAGCCACTGAAGCCGGCTGGGTGTCCATGGATTTTACCACGTTGACCTTGTACGATCTGAAGAGTAAGTTTACTTGTTATTGCGTTCAAAATCCGCGAGCGCGCTCAAGCTGATGCTTACATAACAGACAAGCAATGGCTCACACAGACCACCACAGGCGCCCGGCCTACGCCTAGAGAACGCTTCTGTGCTGTCGGAGTCCAGGGAACCAACAACACATATGAGATATTCATGTACGGTGGCATCACAACAGATTCGTACAAATCGACTGACGAGGTCTACGTTCTGTCACTCCCGGGATTTGTCTTTTTCAAGGTGACGGCCCCTGGGTTCTCTACCAAGCGCGCCGACCACACTTGCGTCTTTACCGGCCGTCGACAGCTTCTCTCGGTGGGTGGCATCGACACCGATGTGAAGTTTCCTGACAATTTCCTCGATCCTGATCCGTGGGCCAACGGACTTGGAGTCTTTGACCTCACTGACTTGATCTGGCGTGACCGGTACGATGCAGAAGCTGCGCCGTACCAATCGCCGGCGGTTGTGCGAGAATGGTACTCGAAATTCGGCGTGGCTTCCGTGAAATGGTCAAGCGATGCTGTGACCAGATTGTTCACCGAGTTGATGACGCCGCCAGAGCGGATTACCCGACCCACCGGACCGCACGGGGATAGCCCCAGCGGGACTCCTGGGGGCCTAGACACTGGCTCGAAGATTGCGATCGTTGTTTCTGTATGCAGTGGTGTTGGGATATCAGCCGCCATGGTATTCTGCTACTGCAAAGGCTGCTTCAGGTGTATCCGACCCAAGAAGGAGGGACAAAAGCCCATTGACGCCACACAGCCACAGGAGACTTGCTCCCACGACAATTGGACACCTCCAGGACGGTGGCGGCAGGAGAGCGATCTTACCACAGAGGCTACGAGTTCCTCTTGTTTGCCGTGAGGGTACTTTGAACTGCCTAGCACATATTTAGCCACAAGGGCAGTTTCATGGCTGATCGAGTTAGATGTTGGCAGCAAACTGGTCGTCCGAAGCAATTCAGGGGTTGCATGTGAAGCAAATGCAGGGCAAGCACCCTCGCAGGGCCCTTGAGTATTATCAATATGTCCTTTTTACATTTCTGGTACGCCTCATTTGATGCTTGACCTGCCTATTTCTGCATTTCAACATGCGATTCTGCATTTGCATTTCTGATACGCCTTATTTTTTGAACAGGGGGCGTGGTGTGAGCTTTTAGAGGCCTCCTCAGATTAGGAAAGGGGTCTCTTGTCTTCTCAGGGGCCTAGTGGAGCCACGACACAGCACATCCCGGGCCCCATCGGATGCCGAAGTGCACGGAGTGGGGCTTGTGCAACCACCGCGGCGGGATGATTCCGGCCAATGATTTGCCCCGCAATTTCCCGCCCCAGCCACCAGGTGCACGGCCCTGGGTCCCGTGACCTTAGCCGCCATCCCCCGTCAACTGAACGTCATCAAAACAACGTCCATTCCATCTCACTTCCATCCATCGATTGGGGATTGACACTCACCAAGGGGGCCAAGCATCTCTTGGGTCAATTACCGGGTCTACTGAGCGAGAAAACTCATTCATTTTCGGTGCAGGCACCACTTCCGTCACACATCTGTCGAACCTCTGTCAAACGACGACGTCAACATGGACTCGGAGAAGGCCGCCTTGATGGGCGCCGATGACCATGGCGGAGATGTTCCTCAGACGCGCCGCCACCGCTGCCGTGGCCGTCGGGGCCCTCCTCCATGGCCTGTGAGGCTCGCCGTCTTGTCGGTTGCGGGCTTCGCAATCTACAATTGCTCCCGACTCATGTCGAAGCCTATCCCACCGGCGTCCGACCCATCCGACCCATCCGACTCATCCACGGAGACATGCTTGACGCCGGCTTGCATTCACGCCTCATCCGAGATTTTGTACAATCTCTCGCCCAAGTACAAGGAGCTCGACCCCTGCACCGACTTTGAGGAGCTCGTTTGCGGCGGCTGGAGGGAGCGCCATGACTTGCGTCCCGACCAGGGTTCTGCCTTCACGGGCACCATCATGGCCGAGAACTCACAACTCCTGCTCCGCCACATTCTAGAGGCTCCGTACCCCAAGTCTTCCAAGCACAGCTTCTTCTCCCCAATGCAGCTTGCTGCGACCAGCCACTCGGTTGATGAGGACAACTTTGAGAAGATGACGGCGGCCTACAACGCTTGCCTTAACGAGGACACCATCAAGGATCTTGGCATTGCACCTCTCTCCAAGATCATCGACGAGATCAAGGCCTCGTACCCCCTGACCGCTGCCTCCGACGATGCCCTGAGCAACACGATTCTGCTCCTCGCCAAGTACGGCATCTCTGCTTTGGTCTCCCCTGGAGCTGGCGCGGATGATACGAACCCTGACGTTGTGGTCGTTCAAGTTGGAGCCCCTTGGAGAATTGGCCTGCCGTCCAAGGAGCGCTACGAGGATGACGCCCTTGTGAAGAAGTACGAGGGTGTGGTGGTCGATGTTCTCTCGCAGTTGGCTCCAGACGAGGACAAGGACGTTTTCGCCAGCGTCGTGGAGTTGGAGAAGAAGCTCGCTGCTGCATCTCCAAGCACCCAAGAGCGCGAGGATGTTACGGTAGGTTATTTTTGTCCTTTTTCAGGTGCAATCAGCTGACTCTGCCAGAAAACGTACAACCCCATGTCCTTGAAGGAAGCATCAGACCTTACGCCCAAGATCGGTCTCGCCAACATCGTCTCCAGTCTCTCTCCCTCTGACTTTAAGGTGGACCGCGTTATCGTTGCTGCGCCCAAGTACTTGAAGGAGCTGGAGGGTATCATTGAGAAGTTTGACCCAGCCGTCCTGCAGAGCTACTTCATCTGGAAGGCAGTCCAGTCGCTGCATTCCTACATCGAGTCACCCGTCGTTCAGCCATACAAGGGTTTCGTCAACGAACTCGCCGGAAAGGACCCCAATACCAAGCCCGAGCGATGGAGGACCTGTGTCGACCACGTCGATGATAGCGTTGGGTGGATTCTCTCCCGTTTCTTCGTCGAGAAGGCCTTCTCCGCAGCAGCCAAGGACTTTGGAGATCTCATCATCATGGACATCAAGCGCGAGTTCATCAAGAAGCTCAAAGCCACCGAGTGGATGGACGACGAGACAACCGACAAGGCCATCGAGAAGGTCCACAAGATTGTCCAGAAGATTGGCTACCCTACCGAGAGCCCCAATATCATGGACCCTGAGAGCCTGGCGTCTTACTACAAGAAGCTGTCGATCAACTCCAAGACTTTCTTCGACAACGTTGTGGCCACCAGAGCGTTCGAAGTTGAGGATGAATGGTCCGCTCTAGGAAAGCCCGTCGATCGTGGCCGTTGGGTATGTCCACTTGCTGCTATCCCCTGCGCCTTTGCCCCCGTTCCCCTGCTGTCTTCGGGGGAGAACGGTGTGCCTCTCTGGAATCTTAAGAATACTAAGCTAAGCCTAACCCTGAAAAAGAGTCTCTCATCTTCGACCGTTAACGCCTATTATAATCCATCAGGCGGCGAGATTGTTGTAAGTTTTCATCTGGAGCAAGAAATCATATTTATGGAGCTTTTCTTCTTTTTTCTTCATTTTTTGCCGATTTCTTTGGTTTCCTTTTTTTCCCCTTTCCTTTCCTTCCTCCTATGACGAGGACACATCTGACATCATCGCAGTTCCCCGCTGGCATCATGCAGTTCCCTGTATTTGACGTCAATGTCCCTGCCTACGTCTCCTACGGCGCTTTCGGCTCCGTCGCCGGCCACGAGCTCTCACACGCTTTCGACTCAACCGGCCGTCACTACGATCAGTATGGTAACTACACCGACTGGTGGAGCAACTCGACGGTCAAGGCCTTTGAGGAGCGTGCCCAGTGCTTCATCGACCAGTACTCCAACTACACTGTCCCCGGGCCTGACAAGAAGCCCCTTCACGTCAATGGCCGCCTGACCCTTGGCGAGAATATCGCTGACGCTGGTGGGTTGTCGGCATCTTTTCAAGCTTGGACTCGCCGCGCCAAGGAGAAGCCCAACGCCCACCTGCCCGGTCTGGAGCATTTCACCCAGGAGCAGCTCTTCTTTGTTTCTTATTCCAACTGGTGGTGTGGCAAGTCGCGGAATGACGAAGCTATCAACCGCATCTACACTGACCCCCACTCGCCGAAGTGGGCGCGCATCTTGGGCACGATGTCCAATAGCCGCGAATTCAGGGAGAGCTTCCAGTGTGAGAGCAAGAAGCCCACGTGCGAACTTTGGTAGGTAAACTCTGGCTGAAGCGGTGTGCTCGATGAGTGCTATTCCAAGGATACATCATATTCAGGTACAAGAGTATTTTCCTTTTCATTTGCTCGGCTGGGTCTTTGTACACTACACACACAACATTCCTTCGCGTTTCATATGTATTACCAATAACAAGACTATCGAGTCGCAATGTCGGCCTTGACTCTGACCCCGTGCACGCCCTTGAAGGCTGTCAGATGCCCTGCAGGAACCTTTAAAGCCCAGTATCGATGAAGTAAAGGACTGTATTAGCTGTGCAAAGGCCTTGCCCGGTGAAGCAAACGTCCATGTTGTCATGTGAGGAGCGCTCGGTGGCTTTGCGTAAGGCCGCTGGTGAAGCTTTGAAAGGGCGTACGGGACAACAGTAATGGCTAATATTACACGTCAATACCGTGTAGGCAGACCCTTGCGCAGAGCACGTGGCCCACGTGTTGACCTCCCTATGTTGCTCATCATCCATTGTCTTTGAGTCCAGTCCCCACACTCCTTTCAGCCCCCAATCAGTGCGTCGAGGTAGATCATCTTCGGCCCTGTGCGCCTCGCCAAGGATTTCCAAACAATCGAAACAATGCTGTTCTTTGTTGCAACCTTCGATGGGTCGTCAAATATCAGATTGTTTATGAGACCATCAGCGAGTTTCGGCCCCAACACCAGGCCCAGGTGGACATCTCGGGCCTGCACGGTTCTGGCAACATTTGTTATGCTGTCGGGCTTCAGATTTGCACTGGGCACGCCGCCAGTTTGCGAGGAGACATGATAATGCCAGGATGGATACATTATCACTGACGTACGTGAGTGATGGAAGGACATATAAGAGGCTCTATTCCCAGACTGCAAATCCACAACTGGAAGCTTGCAAGACAATACAGCAACAGATTCACAGCTGAGCCTATCACATCCTTATTTTCACTCCCCAAGCCACCGCTTCTGTCCTGCCTTCAGCCTACGCTCGACTTTGAACATGAGCCGCACGATCTACCAGGTTCTCGACCCGGATGGGGGCTCAGAGACACAACAGTACGATCCAGTCAAGTATCGTCCTTTCAACTCGCCAGAGCCAAAGCCCAAATCTCCTTCCAAGATCTCTTACACTATCAACGTGGTTAAGGTACGGCCTATTGTCCATTTCTCTCTTGTGCGAACCTTACTGAAACCATGGCGTATAGAAGGTGCTGCGGTACTTGGATAAAGAGGCCGGACGACGATTCCGATCTCCCAAGTTAGGTAAATCAAGTGCTTCGACGGGAGGCCCCCCTGAATTCAGCCCCACCTGTGAGACTTCACGGTGCTCGTGTGGCAGGGGATCGAGAACCGACTCATATCACCAAGGAGGCGGATCTGGCTCGTCAAGCCCAGCTGTGTCGAGTATCAGCCAGTTCGCGTTGGATGAGAACACTCCAGGGAGCCCTTCTGCCACTGAAGACGGCATCGCGGACTTGGACAAGGACGATTGCAGCTCGCTGCTTTCTTTTGTAAGTGCTGCATCACCCCTTTTTTGCCCATCCATTTTCCCCTTTTCTCGTCCACTAACACCCTTCTTCCAAGGAGTCCTGTTACTCCCTCCCCGGGCTCACACCGGAGCACCTCGATCCCAAGGACATGAGAACCCCTTACTCCTTGAAATTCCGCTATATACGCGCCTCGTACGTCTACTACCAAGCCCGCGAAGCTCTCCCCACCGAAGGTTCCCACCACACGGGATATCCTCATCTCTTCCGCGGCGCGCGTCTCTCGTTCCCGCTGGTCCCGCGCATGGACACCTACCAAGGCGGTCCGGGTAACCTTCCCGGTCCGGCGCGGGTGGTGTATTGCGGGGAGGAAGATGGACGGAAGTCTAAATGCGAGGTCTGGTTTCATGATCCCAGGAAGCCGAAACAGAGAGACGGTGATGAGCATCCTTTTACGATGGCGGAGTATAGAGCGGGTAAGGGCAAGTGAGAGTTCGTCTTGAGGTGTGGTGCATGGGTGGGTTGGTAGCCTTGGTGGGTTTGCTTCAAAGTTGGAGTTGGAGATCGGCAATAGATGGGTTTGGATTCCAGTTTAGATTGAAACTCATAGATAGGAATATATTTGCGGTCAAATAGGCGCTCATGTTTCAGATCACAAACAGTTTTGTGGAGAATTCCTCGGTGCACCCTGTAGGTTCCTGTTTTTCCTCCCTGCGCATGTCGGTCATACATAGGGCGGTCTACCTCCCCCAGATTCCACCCAACCAGCTACGGTGGATGCTTCACATCCACAGTTCTTCCGTAGTATAGTGGTCAGTATGTGAGCTTGTCAACTTCCAGTCGATTCGCTCGAGACCCGGGTTCAATTCCCGGCGGGAGAGAGTACCAATATTTTTGTATTCTTTTTGCCCGGCCCTTATCAAGTGATACCAGTTCAAAGATTTATAATTGCCAGCATTGAAAACGAGGTTTATCTCTCCCAACTATCCGCGGTAAAAGTGAAAATTTTTGACCTGATTGCCACCCGAGGCTGTTTATCCTCCAACTTCCATATTGAGGCATTATAACCGCCGTCAACCGACCCCCCATCCGGGCCCCTTGCCCAATAATGTATTTCAGGTTTGGCTAACGGTGAGACAACTCCATCTTGTGGGTTGACTGCGCTGAAAGACCGATCATAGCTTACTTTGTCACTCCATTCCTCCTCGCTCGTGGTGCGATAGCATTTCAGTAAAGCGACCTTTCGGCCCGGCGGATCCCCACGAGAGTTGAGCTCAACCTGGGGTACTTGCTGCGACGGGCGCTAGCAACACTCTTGGTGGTCCGCTTTTTGGCGTTTCACTGGCGATGGGCCGCCATCCGGCGCGTGGCGACTGCCAAGCTAGGAACAAAGGCATTCACCCACATTGGTCTTTGTTTAGATTTCAGGGGCTATTGCGCTAGGGAAGCTTGGACGAGGCCAGGGTGAAATGATAGCTCTGTTTTTCTGCGGAGAAGCGGTCAGTATTGAACGATTGTTTGAGCCGTGTTTGACCTTGATGGAATTGAGAGGCCACTTGGCCATGTAGACATGACCACCTGGTTGGAAGGTAAACGAACGGGCATCACATTGTGGTCTTCACAAACTTAGCCATTGCTCACATGATGCTAACGAAGTCAACTAAGGGCTATCATATTTGCAGAGTCCTCTTGTTGACGAGAGTGGCTTGGAAACAATGGCTTATAATGCTTTGAAACCGAGTAACCGCTTCTTTTGTTTGACCCTTATTTCCGACACAAAGTCGGCCCATCATATTGAATAGAGTTGCGATAGACGCTCAAGCTCTGGGAGTTCAATGTTTGCACGTATTACTAGGATGTTGTGAGAATGGGAAGTATATATCTTCAACTGTTCCCGTCTGCTGTTCAGAGTTTATGACATCCCCATTGCTACCGACATTTCAGTTCTCCGAAGGCTTCTTCGGCAACTCCCGACACTCTCAGCTTGAACCCAAGCACATCCTTTTCCAGCCGCACGACCTCTTATACTTACTTACTGGTCATTACCTATGGATACCCTGTCCTACAGCCCGGCTCTCTGGGGCAGAGTAGTCGACAGCCCGAACATCCGCAGTATGGTTCTTTCACCCGCAGGGTTTCCTGACGACCACTCCGAGCGTGGCTCTTTTCAACTAGACACTGGTCGCAAGTTTGACAGTTTCTTGAAATTCGATACCGGGAGCCCCAATGGTAACACTTTGATTCTTCCTGGTCAAGAGTCTGAACGATATGGATTCAACGAGACGCAATGGCGACCCGAGTCTCACCAACACCACGAGATTCATGGCCCCGGCGGTGCTCAACTAGATGAATCTCCCAGATCCAGAAGCGTGTGGTCATTTGCAGTCGTCTCAGTGGTATGTTGCATCGTGTTTCTGATAAACTCCTACAGCTACCACGTGAATGACTAAGTGCTAACACGTGCCTTAGAAGCTGAAGTCTATCATCAATAATCTCAACAGCGCCGTCAAAGAGGCCGCAGCCGCCGTCGGTTCCAAGAGACACAAAGGTGGCCCAGGAGGAGGCAAAAGCTCCAACAGTGGCGGCCACACCGGTGATGGTGACAAAAGACTCCCCCCTGGAAGGCCCGAGGCCGAAGAAGATGATGGAGAGTGGACAATGGTATCCAACTCTCGAAGCATGACACGACTGAACTCTATCGATTCATATGTAAGAATATCTTTCAACCTTCCATTCAATTACCAACGACTGTCACACCATACTGGACCCTCCGTCTTCTCGACAGCATGGGTCCCCAAGCCATCTCTATCGATCAAAAACACCACTTTATCCCGGCCTTTGAGCCTTTGCTGACCATGAAATACTCCCAGTATTCCTGCGAGGGGCTGCGGTTATTATCCCCGAGCAACGGCCAAGCGAACCCCGATAGCCGCCTCTATCATATCAAGGCAAGCAGAGTAAGGGAGAGCGTTTTGCAAGCCACCGGACAGCACCCTACTCTGCACTCTTTCCGCGGTCGATATCCGCGCCCGTTTTATAACAACGAAGGCTTCACAAGTCTCCTGTCGCAGTCACCACGGCTGGAATACCCCATCATCCATGAGAGCGGCGAACCTAACCCTGGCCCCGTTCGCGTTGTGTACAATCCGAACCAGACACCCAGCAACACTTTCACCCCCGGCCAGCCAAACACGTATGACGTGGTGTACCACGACATCAGGAAGGGCCTAAATCCCAGACGCAACTTCAGCCTAGCAACATACCACAACGGAAGGACTCATGATTTGGCGGCTTAGTTGTCCCGGGAACGTTTGGGACCTTTGGTTTCATGGAACATGGGTTATCACATATGGTGAATTGTTGTTTGGGCTTGGGCATGTTTGCGCGGGGCTAACTTGGAGACGATGTGGAGTTGGGGGTGTTCTGTGCTGAAATATATCATATACTGTGAGATTCCAATCCGCAGTGTAATCCAATTTTTTCCATTCTGGAGCGCTTTGTATAGGTAGATATGCTCCGTTCTGTTTCCTTGAAAATGGTTTGTTTGTCGGATATCAGGATAAACTCGGGCTGGCATTCTGTTTTGCACTGAACAAGGTTCGCAAGCTCATCCTGAGGCGAGTCCTCAAGGGCGGCAAGACGTAGTTTGACTTCAGTCCCACCCAAGGTACGAAGAGGCTTCAGTAGATACCTAGGTAGAATCCCCAGTCAAACCGGGCGGTGCTGCTACTTAACTGCAGTTCAAACCCACCCGCAGGCTGATCCACCACCACATCCTTGTCGGCGCCCTCGCGGATCAACAGGTCAACCATGGAATCCAGGCCATGCTGCTGTGCCGCAGCCATGGCCCACCCGCCAGTTTCGAGAGTATCCAATCTCGCGCCGTGCTCCCGCAGCAGACGGAACATGGGCATGTGCTCCTTCAGAATAGCAATGGCAATGATGGCCGGCTGCTCATGATTCGGGTCAGCGCCTAGATTCAGGAGATTCCTGGCGATGGGAATTCTGCCCTTCCACACGGCGCACCGGAGGAGGCGGGAGAGGTCTTGTTGAGAGAGCTCCACGCCAGTGTTGAGGAGGAGCGTCATCATTTCCTCGCTGCCCACATGCACGGCCCGACAGAGTGCGTGTTGGATGACACGTTGAAAGGCTTCTTTCCCCAGATCGGAGTTATCGTTGGCCGCCACGACTTTACCGAGGCAGTGCCGCGCCAGATCGAACTCGCGGTCGTGGATGCTCATTGCAAGCCGCCGACTGTAATCTCGGCCGGGTTCCGTCCCGTGGCTTAGTCTTCCCAACAAGGACACCGGCCACTCAGGCCCGTGGCTTAGTCTTCCCAACAAGGCCACCAGCCGCTCATAGATATCAGGGCATGGCGTTGACAGTCCGTGCTCGAGAACGAAGATGAGGTCACTCAAAGAATGAAACTCGGCCGCGTTCAATAAGCTATCGACAGCAAAGTCAAACAGATGGCGGTGGCCGTAGCTGGCGGCAAAAGCGAGGAGATAGCAAAGTTCGAACTCGTCAGGGCGTCCTGGTGTGCCGTCTTGTTTCGGTTTCCGTTGGAGGACGAGGTTTGCCATTTCGACGTTGCCAGAACCCACCGCTGCCATAAAGGCGCCGCCAAAGGCGCTCCCCGCTAGATTCTGGACAAATGCAAGACCCTTCTTGGCTACCAGGCGCTCGACATGGGCCATGCGGGAGAGGTATATAGCTGCGACGTCAATGTCATGCTGGAGTTCGCATTCGGTCGGTGCGTGTAGCTTCATGTCGGGTGCTCGGCGCAGGATACTGGGGTGACATAACATGGCCAGGGGGCAGAGGGCCCTGACACATGTTGCGACGGCTTCTTCGGTTGCATTGCCGTCTTCTTCGCAGAGTGCCTGGGCAGCACGGTATATGCGTCCAGCGTGAGACGTGGTGCGGCGTTCCCTCTTGGCTTGATACGCGACGTACGAGACGACGTAGTTGCGCCAGCCCTCGATTGGCCGGTGCAAGCCGCCAACAAAGGCCACGTCAAAATGGTTCAGGAGACGGAGGCGGAAGATGGCGTCGTATGTGTAGTCGCGAAACTGGCCTGCCGATTGTTAGTAGTTCGTGACTCGAGGTCTTGGATAATTGATTTGGCACGTACGGCTGACCAGTCGGAGACGCATGACTCGCGCGAAGCACTGCGCGATAAGGCAAAGGCTTCAAACAGTTGCCCCACAATCTCTGGCGGAAACCGCTGGAAGGGATTCATTATGGCGACGGGACAGTCTTGGCCAAAAGGCGGGTGGGAAGGGTTGATGGTTCAAAAACAGCCTTCAAAAGTCGGCAGCCTTCAAAAGCAGGCGTGGTGGGGTTTTGGGTCGAGGAAATAGAAAAGTTTTCTCAACATGGAGGCAGGCGACAGGTTTTTGTGCGTCGGGTCGATAAAGTTCATGATTGCCGCAGCTCTCGGGCTGTGAGTCAAAAGTGAGTTTTTGGTTCAATTCTAGGTTTGGTGACGTATTGGCAGCGACAAGGTTTGCAAGGCGGCGCACAGTGTAAAAGCAGCTGTCGCTGAGGAAAAGAAGGTCCTGGGGTTTGCCACCGGCCGAGGTCTACCGGTTCACTGGCATGATGAGGGCGGGCTTGCTGAAGGGCACCTCTCTTTGGTTTCCGGTCGGGGTTTCGTCAATGTGATTAACTACTACTATATTAACTATGAATATTAACCTTTACTCTTACCCTATACACACCTTAAACGCTTTGTCAGCAGCCTTCCGTAAGGCCATCTGACGCCCTATATACGATAAGATAGGCCTTTATGTTATCGGATAAGGCGTTTATTATAACACAATAGGCCTCTGTGTCAATACACAGGCCGGTTTGCGGTCTTATAAGGCCGCACTAATAAGTTTTCAGAGCGTGTATAGGGCAAGGGTAAAGGCTAATATTGCGAGTTAATACGGTATACCATGACCAACTTGGGCTACCTCTGTTACGTTTCGTATTCCTGCGGCGGGAACGGCACCCTGCTCGTCGAGCTGGACAAGAACCCAAGCATTGACAGGCCCGAGGCGGCGTCAAGTCCCTGGTTGAGTCCATCTCCTCTGCTGCCACGGCCACCACCTCAACCTCAGGCTCAACTTCAATTGATGTTCCACTTCGACCACCGCTACAGCTACCAAAACCACCCCTACCAACAACCCGACTCTCACATCGGCCATCACGGTTGCCTCCTTGTTTTTGGCTTGAATTCCATCAGTTGGCAACTCGCACAAGACATTCTATTCCTTTCCAACCTTACGTTCCAGGCTCTCAACGGTGATATAATCATCAAAGTTGTCCAAGTTTTTGCCCCTTTCCAAGTACATCCCATCTCTCAAAGCCAATATCGCCCCACGCATCTTACTTCTCTTCCCCATAGCACCCTAGGCCGTGGCGCACTGGTCGCAAATAGCCTTTGCAGCCGATGTGAACGAAGCGGAAGCATCAGTGCCGCACGATGACGTTACACACGGCCCGGCCACCGCCTGGAGTGAAGAGGAATGGGAGCATTGACATGCAATGTCCATGACGCCGGTGCAGTCAATCAAGGGAATGGCCGAGGCGATGCAGGGAAGCTTGGGGGTGTTGTGTTAGTCTTGTTTGTTAGGGTGGGTCCATCGGTGGATTCAGGGGTAAGTTTAGGGGTACATTCAGGGGTTGGATGCCGGGAGTCAGGGGCAACGACAAAGAGGGAATTTTTGACCTGACAATGCTATTATGCAAACTGAAAACGAGAGGAAGTCGACTTACAGCGCAAAGAGGCATGAGGGTGGTTGCAGCGCAGTCGGCCAGTCCGTCTTGGCCGTTGGCGATAGCCACCAGGCATGCGACGGCAAATGCAAAGGTCTTCATGGCGACCGCTGGGAGAAATGTTTTTGGGGATGCGAAGGGAATTTTGTTGGGCTTCAGCTGTGCTTTTTCAGATCGTGTGTATGGGAAGGTCCGTCGTCCCTGTGCCCGTGCTGGGAGCAAACTTGCGGATATATCCCTCCATGGCGTCACATGTGGTGAGGTGCCCATCGTCACACACAAGCAGTTGTGCATGCGAAACAGCACCTATGAATCAAGCTACACGGCTCCCCGATGACCGCTCTTCCGCTTCGGTGTGCTTCAGACCCGTGCACAACATGGGCTGTCGGGCGCTTGGAGCGTCGAGGCTTGAGCTGTGGTGATACTCGCATCGACATTCTGCAGGATTGACACCGGATGTCACGCTGCACATGCCAATAGAAAAGACGGTGGGTCGGGTGTCATCTCACTTGAGCTACTTTAAAGTCCAGTTTCGACGGCTTCCCGCAGCCCTTTTGTCAAGAGTCAACACCTTGAAGGTCTGGACGGTGTTCGCCACCGTACAACGTAGAATGAGTTTAATCAAGTCCACTAAGAGTACTACGTATGGGGAACGTTACCGTCACAACCCGCGCACCGATTAATGATGCCGACGGTAAGAAATGCGCGTAACAGACGCGTCACAACACCATGTAGGAGCTTTGTACAACACGTCAACGTCCCAGTTCTACGACAACCGGGTGAAATGCTGATCTGCATCATACTACATGTTCATCGCACCTTGCAATGACTGATTCTACTTGTATTTTCCATTAATGAACCCGAAACAGCTGCTAGCATGCAGACAAAACTTAAGCCCCCGTTCCCCTAGGCCAAAGCCCGTCATGTAGCCGTCCAACATGTCCGGGGGCATGCGAGGGCAATCCGGCCACTCAGAGGCATCCACTTAGGCTACTCGCCGTAAAACATTTGATGTTGGTCTTGCACGGCATCTTGCCCAACTGTGTGAAATTTTCGACACATGCGCTGTAAACTCCCACTACCAACAGTACGTTTACCTCCTACTACCTATCTTCCTCTGACGGGACCTCTGCCATCCCCTCTTACAGCTGAGGAGTTATGACGACCGCGCGCACCTCGACACTTCGCCTCGGTTTCGCCCGAATCTGGTCGGCATCATGTAGTTGGCCGGAAGAGTGGAAGCAGCCTGGGAATTTGGTAAGAAATCGAAATTCGCGGCCGGCCCAGCCCTTTGACGAGACGCATACCCTGCTGGTTCTTGGCCGGATGGCTGTCGTAGCTGCAAAAGATCAGCGCCTCATTGACCTCCTAGTCGCCGAACCAGAACCACCGGTGCCTCTCCGAGTGGTAGAGAAACACCGAGTTGCCGGCGTAATTGCTGGAGACAACGTCGCAGGGGGCCATGTCTTGGGGTTCGATCGAGCTTGCGTCGCACAGAAAGAGCGGTGCCGTCTGCACCCTGTGATGTGTCGGCTTCTAGAAGCTTCGGCAAGAAGTACGCAATCGCCGTGGTTCGTGGAAACTATCCCTTTCCGGTTCCGAACAGCGTCCACCGACTAAGCCTTGGGCACCAGGGCGTTGCACCTCTCCTGGCTTCAGCCTCAAGCGCCGTGGGTGTCACCGTTCCGAATTGACCGTTCTCGAGGTTCGCCAGGCGCAGCTCGACCCGATGCACTCGGAGGTTGCCAACGCGCTCAGCAACTCAGCACTTTCGATGGTCGGGTGCGGACAACATCTCCCACAGGCCTTGAGCATGCTGCACCGCAGCCTCCAGATCCATCTCGCCAATCCCGCAGAGGACCACAAGAATCCATGTAAAAAGAGACTGGGCTGTTTTTGAACCGTCCAACCTGCCAGAATCGCCGAGGATACGAGTGTTTTGGTGTACCATCTATTAACGAATGCCCCCCTCGCAGCGAATTCCGCGACCAAGCCCGAGTCATTTGCCAGATGGGTGAGCGGGAAAAAACCGATAGCGGCAAGTCTGCTCGGGTCATTCACAAGCTCTCCCAAGCTTGCTTCGCCGCTGGCGATGTAGAGTCTGGCCGGAGGTGGGAGCGGACCGCTGATCAGACATACCGGCAACTGATGCAAACGGGTGAGTACACGATGTCAAGCCACATGCGCAGGAGCCGGACAAGTGGGATTACCTGGTATGCCTCAAATTCCGTTGACTTTTTGGCTGGTCCAGTTATTTCTCGATAAGTTGAGGAGGCGGTTTTCGTGGGGGGAACGTTGCCTCCCATGCACTCAGGACCTTGGCTGTGGGGGGCGTCTTGGCCCTTGCCGGCGAGGGCAGCGAGTCCCAGCGGTCGGCCGTTGAAATCGAGGTACGAGAGCGGCATGCCAGCCACGGGGTATCCTGCGAGATTCATTGATCAGAATTCCATGAAGGCATGATGAAATGGGAGAGGACCACATCTTACCGCTTCCAGTTGCAAGTGATGTGATAAAACTGTCCGCCGGGCCAATAATGACGTCTACATTAAACTCCTTCAGGATGCGATCTATCCCGAGGTCCCGGGAGACGTGAGTCAGGTGCTTGAGGTCCCTTTCATATTCCCCCTCCGAAAGTTTTTGGGCCTCGGTCGTATGGAAAAAATCCTGGTTCGCGTGGTCCATGGTACAGGGACTTTTGTTAACAGAAGAAGGGGTGAGCACATGGGGGCAAATAACGCGGAGGGAGCGCCTTCTCGGAGTATTGTTTGTTGAAATCGATGATGTCTTGTAGGGTCCTGACCTTGGCCTCGTCCAGGCCCTGGAGGTAGGCCTCCAACTCCTTCTTCAGGTCCGCCTCTGTGACGTGCTCAGCTTTCAAAACGCTACGCCTCTAGCATTGCTAATTACTCACTTGTGATGGTGATCTCGGTCAAAGGCATCTGTCGTGATAAAGGGGGCATTCTCGACAAACGACTTGGCCTTCGACTTGATGACCGCGTACGCACTGCGGATATCACGTAACTAGGATCGAAGAGTCAGCGCTCCGTTCGTATACAGATTACGAAGAACCATACGAACGATTTGCTCTGTCGCGGTTGACACAGGCTTCACGAAGCTGTCGGGAAACTTCCACGTCTCTGGATCCAGGACGGCAACGGCAATGTCCTCCCAAGACCCGGTCAGGCTCTCCATGAACGAGATTGAGTCTTTCTTTGGGATATTACATCTAATAGCAGAAGGGCCAGGTCGTGCCAGTCTTGGTCATAGGACCAGCCGAGTCAAAGTTCCGCGATACAGGAACAATGCCGGCCTGAGGGACCAAGCCGATGGTGGGCTTGATGGTGTAAAGCGCGGCCCGACCAGCAGGGCAGATCAGTGAGCCGTCCGTTTCAGTCCCAATGGACCATGGGGCGTAACTCGCAGAAACGGCGACGGCTGAGCCAGATGACGACCCAGAAGGGCTCTACTCAAGTCAGCAAGACGGAGATCGTAGGAGACATGGCAAGAGTGATTCCATAGGTACGCTGTGACCGTCCTTGATGTCGTTGGGATCGACACCGCCGCGGACATAGGCAGACTGCGTTTGCCCACCCACCGCAGACCAGCCGCTGGGGAGCATGTCACGCCTTCCTCAGTGTTAGGCTTCCGTAGAACTGGGGTGCAGTGGAGGATAAATAAGCGGAGCAGCAGAGGCATTGTGGCCGACAAGACGCCTACTCCTGGAGCCATCTCGGGCTAGTCCCATGCCCACCTGCGGGGGTGACCTTGAGAGACTCACCGGTAATTTGAGAACTCCTGCCTGATATGTCAGAGGTGGCCCTCGTGCCGGAAGAGCACATGAAGGGAAAGGGGGACGGGGGCAAGGGATAACTTACACTCAAATTTGATTTGCCAACGTTGATACTCCCGTTTCCGAGAAGCTTGGAAATTTAGCATGGTCGTCCTGCATCGGGAGGCTGTCGGGGACTGACCATCTCGACGAGTGTCGCGCTTCGGCGCGGCTCTGACCCAAGGAGCGAAAGGCTGCCGGCGGTGGTGCCTAAGCCGAGGCTAGGGTGGATAGTTATGCTGTCCTGTTTATTAACAAAGTTTGGGTTAGTGGTTTTCTAGTATGAGATGGGTGCTGGCGTGCCTTGATAATGATGGGGATGCCGTGGAGTGGACCACGCAGCTTCCCAGCCTTCCGCCCGCCATCAAGCCGATCGGCCGTGAGCAAATCGAGACTGAGCGAGTTGCCCATCCTTGGCGAGAGCATCCGAAAGTTAGGGAGTCCTGCGAAGAAAATGTAGGGCCCAAAAATAACGGCGCCAGCCCATAGAATGTGCCGAAGCTGGGAGTCGCGAGCCATTGTGGAGGGACTCGTGAGCTTGAGGTGGTCCGCGGCCGGTATCGCGTCGGCCGCGGAGGAATTTTTGTCCAGGGCAAGAGACGGTGCCAGATGAGCAGGCCTGGAGTCGACTAAGTGAACAAAATATGCTAGGAGAGTGGAGAGAGCTTGTCGGGAGGCTGTCCACGTCGGGCGTCGAGGAGAGCCTCCGTCGTGAGGGGTCTCTCTGGCCGCCGGAATTTCTCGCAACATGAAGCCCTTGCTGCCCAACGGCCCGGCCCAAAACGAGCCTCAGACTGCTAGTAGGGTGCTCCGAAGTACCGGGTATAATGCAATTGGCCCCCAACCATGTCGCAGTACCTGGAAGGCGCCATTATGGGGTAGTAAATACAGGTATGGTTGCTTGACTTCAAAGATTGGGGCTGTCTTTGATGAATGATATGTGGCCTTGAGTTAAGCGATTAGGCTTGGTAGTCGTCATCTTGACTGGTGTTTACAGTTGCTAATGAGGCGGCGGTCTGTTATGGCGGGCCTTTGGGACGTTGGAAGCGGCGACAGGTGAGGTTTTAAACCCTCATGTGGATGGGTGACGAACTAAGGTATCGTCTTAGTTAGCCCGTCGCACGCGCGGAAGGCAAAAGGGGGTTGGCTCGTTAGCGAGAACAGCGAAGTGGGGGTTAGGAAAAGTGTGTCTCCAGGTGTGCTGGGTACATCCCCACTACCTCACAGGGTCCAAAGGTACCGTAGTAGTTCGTAACATTGGCCTTTACCCTTGCCCTGTGCGCGTCTTGAAGGCTGCATCAGCAACTCTACTAAAAAGCAATCGAGCGCCCCTTGCGCAACGATATAGCCATGGGCTTCATGAAGCGAGGCCTTTACGGTTTAGACATGGGCCACAAAGCTTTCTGTCAGGGCGCGCACGGGGCAAATGTAGCGGCTTATCTTGCGAGACGTTACGGTACTCCGTTTGGTCTGGTTGAAAGGGCACCGTTCACAACTCTGTTTAGAGATTTTTTGGTGGCACAACGAAGCCGCACACATCTCTTCAATGCTCTTCACAGCCTCTCTGTTACCCATCCAACTCGAGAGAAATGCAATGGGGGTATGGCACCCGAGCTCTTGTGATTGTGGTCGTCGTCGTCATTAACACCCTTATTTAGCATAAAACATTGGCTCGCTGAGAAATCAGCTCGCAGTGTTTTGACAACCTCTCTCGTCCTTTCGTCACAGATGAACCCAAAACACTCTGCCAGGCCACGGACATGGCTGGCCAAGAAGCCCTTTCTCCTCGCGATAGTCAGAGTTGACAAAGCGCCTCTATCATGGTCTCCAGTTCGGCATCAGGCGTGACCAGACCCTACTTGCGGCCAGCTGCTTTGAGCAAGGCCCCTGTTGAGAGACGAGCGCTTCCCCTGGCCCATCCCCATTGCTTGTCGGATGTTATGGTTCAAAGAACCTTCTGCCGACCCTCCGGCATTTTAGCAATTGTTACAAGTCATCGAGCTGATACAATTGAACAAAGAACGACACAATGCAGCAAGTCGCCTATTGTTTCTGCAGGCATTAGGTGAGAAGCACGGGGTTCAGGTGGTCTAGTCATGACAGCTCACATTGCGGCCATTATCTTTCCCTGTGGCAAACCGCCCCTCTCCCACAGCAGATTTGTAGAAATGGCATGAACTGACCCCTGAATGAATCAAGACATCCTTGCAAGAGGGCACCGCTCCAAGTAAACGTTCAGCTTCTCATTTGCAGTAAAAACACTATATCTAGTTGCTAGATCGTTCATGTCTTTCAAGAAAGTGGTATCACTGTGTCCATATCGAAGTAGACAAATTCGTCATCCAAAAGTGTCAAAGCCATTCATGGCTCCAAGCCCCAGACATCATCTACATGTTTTTATCCAACGCCAAACGCCATGCAATGCTTCCTCCTAGCTGATGTCTGACAGTATAAAAGAAAATAAAAGAAAATAAAATATATCCAAAATCCGAACTCTGCACATAACATGGCACCTCATGTCGATCCGATGACCGGGGATAAGCCAGTCTTGCCTAAAACCTCGCTCCTCTCCCCATCGGTCGTTCTCGCAGACCCAATGAGCGGCGATGGTGGCATCAATCGTGGACTCGCGAGGGGACTCGGGCTCAGGGATTGCGGACGGGCCGGGTCGAAGAATCTGCTCCCCTTCGCGCTCACGGCGCTGAGCGGGCTGACGAGGTCCTCCTCCTCGCCGCGAATCTCCGGGGTACTCCGCAGGGTTGCGTGATCTTCATCCTCTGCACTGTGACTGCTATTGGCGCTGCTTCCGTCTGTCATGCTGTCGACCGAGCTGGCGCTTGCGTCGCGCGGCATCAGTGTCACAGCGCCCAGCTCAGGCTCAGGTTCCTCGGCTATCGCCCCAAATGCCGGCAGACTGGGCAGCTGTGGTGCCTCGCGGGAGACTGGAGTCGGTGCAATCGGGTTGATGGTGGGAACGTTCGTGGTTACCCGAGGTGACGCGATGGGCGAAATGAGCTGCTGCATGGCCGACGCAATTCCTTGAGCAATAGGCGAACCCGGATTGCTGGATGGGACTGTAGGGGTTGTCGGGGTAGAGCGGGTGACAGTGCTGGCCAGTCGACGAATACGGCTGCCCAGTGCAGCGGTCGAGGAGGAGACATTGATGGTGGGCTTCTTCCGAAGAGTGAGAGTCCTCGCAGCGTCCGAGCTCTTGTCTGCTTCCTTCTCCTTCTCCTTGCCCTTCTGCGGCGGAGCTGTCGAGAGTGCCTTGATCTTCACCGCGATGAGCTCGAACTGCCTGAGCATGGTTGGGTGTGAAACGATCTCCTCCATCGTGACCCGCAGTGACTTTACATCGATGCCCACCTGGCTGAGCCTGAAAATTTCACGGTTGAGCTGGGCCGTCAGCTGGGCGGCTGGGATGAGACTTCCCCAGAGGTCGAAGAAGGCAGCGTTGTGGATCTGGTCTTCTGGGACTCCCAGCGCCCGGGGGTTGAGCACGGCGGTCCATGTCTGCGCAATCACGGCTTGGATCCCCTGCACCTGATCCTGTCTGAGCGAGCTGATAGCATCCATATCGCCCGAGGTTATCGCCGGCGTCATGAGGGACGCATCTGCGGGTAGCGGCATCGTCTTGGACATGCCGCGATACTGGTGGCCAGACGGAATGATGGGCTGCATGATGCTGACGCTGGTAAGCAAGCTGACCGTGGCACAGAGCATACGGAGCGAGTGCTCAGCAAAAGCTTCTGGCACACGGTCGGCGCAGAAGGAGATGGACAGCTCGATCCGGCCTGCGCCACGGACAATCGACCTCACGAAGAGGTCGGGCAGGTCTTGGGCTCTTGACTCCATGACTGTAAACTTGCAAGAGGCCGCTCCAAGGTGGAACGACTTGGGTTCGTGCGGACTGATGGCGGTATCCTCGTATTGATGCTGAACAACTGTGCTGAACCGGGTCCAGTAAGGCCAGGGCGTGCATTTCTCCACCATCTGCAGCGTGCCGAGATTCTCAAAGGGAATGCTGGCGATCCTCTGACCGTGGATGTACTGGAGCAGATTGAGCGGCGTCAGAGGCTCGTCGGGGAACTGCACACGGACGGGGATGATGTTGATGGTCGGTCCCATGGCCCCGACAACCGAGTGCCCTCCACCGAGCCTCACGTTTCGGCCGTCAATCAACTCGCCAAAGACAATATCCGACGAGGCCGAGAGACTGGCGAGAACCATGGCCCATGCACCCTTCAGGACGGTCTCAAACGAGATGCCGAGGCTGGAGAGCGACCCGAGAGGCATGACATGACGCGTCGTCTTTGCGTTTGTTGAGACTTGGTAGGGCTGCGTATGGCCCACCACCTGGGTGATGGTTGAGCCCTCGAGCAGCGCCCTCCAATACTCTTCTGCGCCTTGCGAGTTGGCAATCTGAGCAGATCGCACAAATTCGCAGTACGTTGGCCGTCGCGGAGGGTTCTGCGTGTTGTCATACAGCCGTTTCAGGTCCTTGACAAGAAGCGCGATGGACAGATCATCGTACTGGGCCTTGGAGAGTCTGATGACCAGAGTGGACTGCTTGCCGGCATCGAGGAACATGAACTTGGTCATGGGCGAGCAAAAGGCGATTGGTGCAGATTGATCCTTCCGAATTGCCTTCTCTGTCATGTTGGCGAGCCGCCATGTTGCGCAGAACTGCTTCTTGAACTCGATGGTAGGAGACTTGAGAACGGCTTGATATACGCGGCGGTTGTACGGAACGAAGGCCGTGCGAAGAATGGAATGTATCGTAACGACAGTGGTGCAGGCGTCCTCCAATCTCTTTGGATCAACCGGCCCTGTGAAATTGAAGATGAGGTAGTTGATGTTGGCACGGCCGCGGAGCATGCCCGTTTCAATGTTCCGAATCTGGATGGCAGTCGCCTCCGCTGCGTCCTTGATAGCCCCGGCCTCCACACCAATCTTGGGAGCGATGACCTTCTCGATGAATGCTTCCTTCACCGAGCTTGTGTTCGTGGGCGACGACCCGGTGGTGGCGACGGAGGGAATGGGCGATGCCTCGACAGTGTTTCCATACTCGGTCATCACCACGGATCTGCACACCTCGGTGAGCGTTGTGCCCTGAAGAATATCGGCAATCGAGACCGAGAGCCCCTCATGGCGGCAGGCAGCAACCAATTGCGTAGCCGTGATCTCGTCACCTCCAACGCCAAAGAAAGTATCCAGAGCCCCAATCGCTCCCTCTTCAATTCCCAGGACCTTGGCCCACATGGTCCTCATTTGATCCTCGCTTTGCGTGAGCGGCAGTGGTTTCAGGTGTTGGAGTTTGGTCTCCCTCGACTTTGGAAAGGTGGAGAGAGCGAGGAGCTGCTCCTTGGACATGCCATTCACCATCTTTGCCAGGCGTCGTCGATTGGTCTTGAGAGACGTTGTCGCGGGAAGATGCTTGACTGGGATGTAAATGGCGGGGATCATAGCCGCTGGCAAGACGTGCTTCAACCCGGCTTCAACGATCTGCTTTGCCATCGACACCTGTTCTCGAGTGGCTGGGCTCAATGATGCGAGGTCCTCCTCCCCCTCATAAAGCTTATCGCCAAGTTCAATAAAGGCAGCAAGGACGCGCTCTGTGGTTGTCCCCCGGAAGGCCATGGTCTCCACGACAACGTCCAGGCCTTGGCCAAGGCACCGTCGGATGTATTGTTCGACGTCTGTGATGCTGACCGATTTGCTGCTCATCCTAGAGTCCACGTGTTGAGATGATGAGATGAACTCCATGAGGCCCCCTTCGGTATATCTGACCCTGTGACCGGTCCTCAGGTATCGGCTCTTCACGGGGTGGGCACCAGGTGCGGTGCCAGGGGGAGTTATGGGCGACATCATCGACTCTCGGTTGGGATAGTAGGTTCCGAGGGTGGGGCCCTCAACAACCAGTTCTCCAACAGCTCCGATGGGCATGAGCTTCTTGTGGTCCTCGGGGTTGACGATGAGCAGGCTTCCGGAGAACGGCCGACCGAGACTCTTCAGCTGGTGGGGACCGAGCGCTTCCAGGAAGCTTATCCCCAATGGACAAACGTCCTGTGGACCGTAGGCCAGGATGACATTGACCTTTCCATGCCAAGAATTGAACGTGTCTTCATCCAGGCTCCGTGTGCGGAAGCAGACTGCCTTGAGTGACGGGACCAGGGCGGCATCGACTTTTCGAGAGAGCAGGGGGGTCATATAAGTCCAGTTGACCTGCATACGGGCGATGGCGGCAGCATAGTCTCGGAGGCGCTCGGTCGGCGACGGAACACAGACACATCCGCCGTAGACGAGCGTCGTGAAAATCTCAGTTATGCAAATGTCGACGTTGAAGGATGAAAGTTGCATGACACGGCTCGTAGATGTAATGCGGGCCGCGGGACCTTGGCCAAGAAGAGCTGTCGAGAGCGCGGCGTGGCTGAACGATACTCCGCGCGCCTCGTTGGAGGATGTCGGCACGAAAATGATGCATGCTGGGTCCTCAGGGGTAGCCATCGACGTCAACGAGCTAGTGTCGCTGGGAAGACGAGTCAAGGTGTCGTTTGTCAATGTTACCACCTTGTCAAAGAGGTTGCCGAGAACCTGGGATGCCGGCTCGGATGCAATCGCAACCTTGGAGTTGAGCCGCTCAAAGATGGGCTGGATCATGCCAAGCTCTGAAGCGTCAACAGGCACAAACGCTGCGCCAGACTTGAGGACGGCAAGCATGGCCACGGGCACGAGTCGGCTCTTGTCCATGACGACGGGGACCACGGCGTGCGATCCAACGCCCTGGTCCACAAGGTGGTGGGCGAGCCTGGTCGCCTCCCTTTCCAGCTCTTCGTAGGTGAGCGTGCCGTCCCACGAGCATACCGCCTGTGCGTCGGGTTGCTTCCCAGCCTGCTTCGAGATGAGCTCGTGAACAACACACATGGCTTGAACGCCAGTGCTTTGTCTGGACTCGGCGTCCCAAGCCAGGATCTGGGCGTAATCGCGGTCAGTAAACAGATCGACGAGCCCAACCGTGGTGTTTGGCGTCGCGAGAATGGAGCGGACCGCCTTGCCGAACGTGTTGGCAACGTTCAGCGCATGTTCTGCAGGCATAATCCGCTGGCCAATGTCCACCGCCAGTTTCCCACTACCGCTGGCGAAGCGGGTGTTGATGACCACATCGACGTCGAACGTTTGCTGCAGAGAGACAGTTCGCAACTCAAAGTTCGTCCTCGTCGTGAACTTGCTGTTCAAGGCACCCGGCTCCTCCGTAAAGGTCAAGCAGGAGTTGAAGAAACGGTCTTCGCCCTTCATACCCATGCCGTGTCGCAGTTCGGCCATGGTGAAGTACTGGTGCGGTAAGCAATCGGCCATTTGACCGTCCACCATCTGCAGAGTGAGGGCCAGGGGGCTGGAAGGCGGGAGTTCAAAGTTGCAGGCGATCGTGTTCGCAAAGCAACCAACCGCTTGGCGCACACCAGAAATCGAGTCGTCGCGTCCGGCCGTCTGGTAGCCAAAGCACACACTGTTGGAGCCGGTAAAGCACCGCAGGACGAGGCCCCACGCAAGACGAAGCACAGAAGCAACATTGACCCGCTGAGATCTCGCAAAGGCTGTCAAGTCGTTCTGGGTGACTTCCAGCTCCAAGCAGCCATTTCCAAACCGTTGCTCTTCGGGCGACACGGTGAGCCGGGGGAAGAAGCAGGGTGCAACACGGGACAGCCTCTCGCGCCAGAACTCGAGACTCTGCTCTTGGCGGGCAGACTTCAGAAACTGGAGGTATTGCGGATACGGAAAGGGTGCAATGTCGACGATGGCCCGCTCGGTAGCGTATGCTCGCCTCAGATCGTTGATCAGGATGTAGATGCTGGCGGACTGGGAATGGTCAGCGAGATGGTTCGAAGGAACGATGGGGCATACCTACATCACAAAGGGCTGTGCTGATGTCCAGCTTCACAAACGTCCTTGTTGGCGCCTTGCAAACTGTGAGCCTATGAAGCGGCTTTCCGTCTGACGCCCGCAGGTTGGGGAGGTTGCCGAGCTCGTACACCGGGTCCTCCGCCGGCGCAGTGTCGATGAACAACATCTCAGGGGACGCCCGTCTGAGCACAACCTTATCCCAAAGACCCGTTTGGCTGACGCTCTCGGAGAATACAGTCCTCAGAGCGGGGTGGCGCAGCACGACTTGCTGCCAAGCTGTGCAGATCCTCGCAGTGTCGATTGGGTCGCCATTGGGAGATGCAAACTCGTAAATGGCATGCAGATAGCACGCGTCTGGCCGCTGCGCTTGGCTGATCAAGATGCTCTGCTGCACAGCTGTTACCGGATATATGGTCTCCAGGTCGCGGACTGTGGTCATGCCGAGAGCACCGAGTCGTTGCTTGTTGAATTTGGCCAGGCCCTCGTACGTGACATCGAGATGCGGCACATCCGACAACGTCAGCTCCTGCGGATGGTATCTCAATCTCCCAATCGCCTCAAGGAGCAGATGCTCGTAATTCTGGATCCACTGCGAGATTCGGCCCTGGTCCTTTGAGAACCGGCTGTAAAGGAACTTCACCTTGGCGCTCCCCTGGTCGACCATAGCACTGACTTCAAACAGTGCAATGCGTCCCACGTTGGACCCAATGTCCGAGGTCTTGGAAGCGAGTGTCCTGCCGGGTATGGCAAGCTGCTCCATCACCCCGTTGTCGCGCTCCAGATGCTGCAATGACCCGGCGTAGCTGAAAATGATCTCGAAGGGCCAGTCCTGAGTGAAGACCTCGTTCCTCCCGTGGCTGTAAAAGCGCGACGCAAAGTATTGCGCGCCACGTGTTGGGATGAACCGTCGGATATCCTTGAGCCGGCGAAGGACGCTGATGAAGTCGTCGGTTGTCTCAACCTTTTGGCTGATGGGGCAGAGGGAAGTGAACCATGCAACGGTCTCAGAAATATCGACGTCCTGGCTATATGGGTCTCTTCCATGTTCCTGATTCCATACTACAGGGACGGGTCTGTCATGGAAGGTCTGGGCAAAGGAGAGCATGAGAGCGGCAAGGTAGATGTCGACAGAGTCAGTCTTGAAGACTTGGTTGCACGAGCTTTGTAGAAGAGAGGTCAGCTCTTGGCTCAGAGTAAAGCTGACCTCCACCGCATCGCCGTAGTTGTTGGGGACGTTGTGAAGGCCCCAGTAGGAGTAGTCGCCCGGTTGGATGGGGTATGGAAGCAGGTCCCTGGGTTCAACGCCCTGGACGGATGCCTTCTGGATCTCGACCCACTTGTAGAAAGGCATTGACCGCTGGGATAGGAGGCTGCCGTTCTCTAGTAGCTCGTCGAGGTCGTGGATAATGATACGCCACGATGTGAGATCAACGGCCAGGTGGTGGGCGGCGAGGTACACCATGTGCTGGCCGTCGTGCGTGGTGAGATAATCGACGGCAAATACGGGGCCCGTTTCAATGTTGATGGAGGTTTGCGTGTTTTCGATGATGGCGATCAACTCGCGCTCCGACGAGATGGCGGTATGAGTGAGACTGTATGAAGTAGACACATCAGGTAGTATCCTCTGCACCCACCCTTGGAGACCGCGGCTGAAACGGGACCTCAGCATCGGGTGATGGCCCACAACAGCCTCCATGGCGGCCTCGATGTCTTCCACCGTGAACTGCTTTTTGAAGCGAAGCAAGAGGCTCTGGTTGAAACGGTAGCATCCGTCGGTGGGAGCTCTGCGTTTGAGATCGCCCCCCATGGCCGTTTGGAAGTAGAGATGCTGCATTGGCGAGAGATCGAAGCAGTCCATCGTCTCTTCATCCCACTTGTGCGCCAAACCGCCCCGCGAAGCCGCAAGCTCGGCCAGCTCAGACAAGGTTGGCGTTTCCAAAACCTCTGTCGTACTGAGGTAAATCGACTCGTGTTTGCACCGAGCCACCAATTCCATCGCCGTCATCTCGTCCCCGCCGAGCTGGCTGAACGACAGGTTGACACCTATTTGCGTCTGCGGCAGGTCCAACACCTTACTGACGAGCCTCTGAAGCGATTTTTCCATCCCTGTTGTCGCGGGTTGCAGTGGTTCCTGGTTCTCGAGGCTCAGCGCTTGCTGCAGGACGTCATTATTGATGTTTTGGGCCCATGTCCGTAGTCGCCTCGAGTCGACGTCGCCAGACTCGGTCAGCGGCATGCCATCCAGAACGAGCCAAACATCAGGTATGGAATCGGATGGCAGAACCGCCTGTGCCGTTCGTTTGAGAGCGGACAGCTGTTGCCCAGCAAATAGGACGTGCGATTGAGGGATGAGGTTGATCGAGGCAGCGGCAGGTTTGCTCTCGGCGGACATGGTCCCTGCCAGCGTGAAGAGCGCAACCAACCGCCCCTCCAGCAAGCCCGCCTTGGGTCGCACCGTCGCGATTCTAGCCACGCAGCTCTGCGCCCCGAGAGTCTGCTCGATGTCTGTCCGCTGTCCATTCGACACTGCGCTCCCCTGGCTCGACGTTCTGGAACGAGAATGCCGTTTGGCCATTCCTGGCGCCAGCTGACCAGCCGAGTGTATGCCGAGGGGCGCAAGCATGACTTGCTCGATGGGCTCGATGGTATCGATCGGTCGGGAATGTCGGACGCATGGGGTAATTCGTCGTTGGAGCTCGGCGAGGGTCGCGCAGCGAAGAATGTCGTCTACTTTGGCGTTCAGGCCAACCCGCATGCAAGCCTCCCGGACCTTTGCGGCGCTCTCCTCGTCTCCTCCCAGCTCCCGGAAGGAATCCTGCGGGTGTACCCTCCCCTTCTCCAGCCCAAGCACCGCAGTGACCACCGCGAGCAACTGCGCCGCGCCGGGCTCGTCCACCAACGGCCATGACGTCGTCGGCTCGAGCGGACGAACTGTGTGTTTTGGCGCAGCAGCCATGCTGAAAGGCTGGCCGGCAACGGAGTCGGCGAGACGGGAAACGAAAGCAGAAAAGGAGAACGGGTATCAATATAGATAAAACGAAAGAAAAAGAAAGGACGGTAAAAGGTCGCTCAGTCGCTGGGCCGCATCGCAGGACGGATCATTCG
This sequence comes from Podospora aff. communis PSN243, assembly GCA_033296975.1. Taxonomy (NCBI): domain Eukaryota; kingdom Fungi; phylum Ascomycota; class Sordariomycetes; order Sordariales; family Podosporaceae; genus Podospora; species Podospora aff. communis PSN243. Next base: position 179,796 of record MU865956.1, on the reverse strand, counting down.
GTCAACGCGAGCTTCGGGATTATTCGACACGGCATGGGGGCCGGCCTCGGGGCTCGGGCACTTCAAGAATGCAAGGTTCGAGGGCTCGATGATCTGGTTTCGTGCGCTCGTGGGCTCGGAGTCGAAGCGGGGGGGGGGGGGGGGGGGCGAACCCCTGGTTTGTGGCGGGGGTAGGGAGGACACGGCGGGGGGGGGGCGCCCGAGGGGGGGGCGCTGGGGGTGCGGGTTGCAGGTGCCGCTG
>MU865956.1:10398-179545 GCA_033296975.1 Podospora aff. communis PSN243 | reverse complement strand
GCGCGGCCGGCCGCGCGCCGCCCCCCCCCGCCCGGCGGCGCCCGGCCCCCCCCCCCCCCCCCCAGACGCGATCGATGATCGAGGTGTAAGGTAGAACTCGTCGTGGCGGGAGCGAACGAGAGGGGGCCGAAGGAGTTGCGGTTAGCAGTGGCAGCTTCACCAACATGTAACAGAAGTGCTGGCCCGCAGGGCTGCAGGCCAACCGCACGCTGGAAACGGTCTTGATCTGGGCGGCGGCCGCGCCCCAGACGACCTTGGCACTCGCTCTGGTGATGGGGGGGCGGCATGGTCAGAGGGGGGAGGAGCCTTGTGTGGCTTCCAGGCATCGCATAGAAGCGGCCAATCACAGCCCTGGCGGGACTGGGCTGAGCCGCCGACCTGCATGTTCCCCGGGCCTGGGCTGATCGAAGATCCGCGCAAGCTGGCGCTGGCCAGAATCTTGACAGCCGCGAGCCGGCGAAAGATGGCGCGCTGACATCGTGCTGGACGAGAAATTTACCTTGGGCCCCCGCACGGCTGGCTAACCGTGAAGGCAGCAAAATTAGGAACGTCGTACCAGCACGGCAGCGGCTACAGCTGCCAGTAGACGCATCTCGGAAGCCCAAGCTAGCTGCACTAGCTTAGCTTTCGCAGTAGTGCGCGAATTGAGTTTGACCAGCGGTGAACGAGCCCGTCAGTGCGATCTGCCCCTCTCAGGAGTTGCGCAGGGCCGTCATGCTGGTGTCCAAGATTCGCCGAGTCGCCCAAAAACTGAAGCCCTGGGCCACTTTGCGCTCCATGCGGAAAATAGCTCGGCGACGTGTGGCGAAGCCATGTCCAGATTAGGCTTTAAAAAGATGGCTCTAACCGTAACCGGCTTAGCGGTCGCGGCTCGCGGCAGTTTCACTGGGTTGGGCCGCTTCGTCTCCATGTCGTCGTCTCGATGGCCACCAACGCAGTTGCACCAACTATTGTCCGCTTTCCCAGCAACCAAAGGTTGAGCGCCACAGGATGCCGAAGCAAGCAATCGCGGCGCTTCCTCGCCAGTCCTTTTCCCAAGCACGTGCTGAAGAAGAACGGAGTTTGGGGAGAAGCAGAAGGGAGAAGCCAGGAACAGGCGCGCAGGGTGTCGGGTCCTGGCAGGGTGTCCTGGCATGGCACCTGGAACTTTTTTCCAGGGCCATGAGGAGCACCTGAGGAGCACGTCGCAGTCTGGAACCCATTGCTTCACTAACTACGCTTCACCGCAAGTCTCCAGCGCTTCACTTGCCACCTGATGCCCAGAAACATTCCCAGCACATCCTGGTGATGTGGCTTGTGCGCACTGTAGCTGCCGCCAAGGCCGAAAACTGCGGCGTTGCAACCCGAGATGGGCTTGCAACTGGGCAACAACCTTAACCGCGTGGCGTAGCTTCCGACCGCCGCCCAGCCGATGGAAAAACGAGGGGTTGCAGGGGCGTCAACTTTCCTTCGGCTTGGAACATGATTGTTGGAGCAAACACCGATTTGACCAAGTTTTGACAAATCCGACAACCACCACTGTTGGCATGGTTTTGGGTTCTACAACAGTTCTGACGTGGGCTCCTTTCTGGGGTTTGCATCACAATGTTCCAGCACTGCGGGACTCGCCCGAGCACTGCGGGCCCCGAAATCGGCAGAGGCGCTGGGTCAAAACCGGATCGGCATCAGCATCCCCTCCCGTCGTCTATCTCGCGTCGACGTCGGTGCCTTTTTCCAGAATTTGAGTGCCGTAGGATTTCGATTAGATCGTCCAAAGCAAACCTGTACTGACATGACCTGATTGGAGACGAGCATTTAGCCTCTGGCGACGCCTCGATTTAGTGCATCCCAATTGCTATTCACGTCCCGAGAGCCGCGACTCCGGCTTGTCGCGACCCATTTGCAGATGGACTAGATTAACCGCGCACAACCGTAGCGCGAAACCTAGCGGCCTTGCAAGCGCTGGCAGGCGCGTTGTAACCTGCCACAAGCATCATGTTGATCGACGCTGTCACAAGCTTGGCCGCTGGCGCGGTCACCATCGGGCATGATGGAGACGGTGCGGATGCGGCCCCGCAACATCGGTGCTGGCGTCCCAGGAGCGCGCTTCCACAGCAGAAGCGCGATCGCCATCAAGCGTCATCGCGATCGTATCCGTAATCCAAATCTAACGTCAAGGCTAGGAGCCAGCGCCCTCCTGTCAGCGCCAAATTTCCGCCGGCCAACACAACAGAATCGCAACCAGAAACTCGCCGCCCTGAAGCGGTACCCCACCCTCAAAGTCGGAGAAACGGGAGCAAACGTTTCGGAGTGACCAAAAAAAATGCCAAAAAATAAAGGTCGTGCCCGGAATCGAACCGGGGTTGCCGGAATGTCGTAACAATGAATTGTCAGAATCCGGAGTGATAACCGCTACACTACACAACCTGGTAATTGGTTGCTGATGTCTGGCTCTTCGGAAAACTGCCTTATCATGGTAGTCTGACAGAACAGTGTTGACAACACCGGCGCACATGCAGGACTCAACAACCCACCAACATCACCTCCAAGGTCTGGGAACCGAGTTGCAGAACCTGAATTATTGCGTGCTCAGTTTTTCGGGCAATGCATCCGTATTTGCATCACCTCCACGAACAAGTAGCACCGGTGGGAGATCCTGGGTGCCCTGCGAAAAGGGGTCGGCCCTGGCGGCACACAAACATCAACATCGACATCAACACTTCACTGCACAACTCATCTGAAAGAGGGAAATATCCAAATTAATTGAATCGATATTCTACCCATGCAAATGCCCCAAAAATACCCAAAACACGAAAGTTCACTCCCCTTCTAAACAACAACCCCATTCCCCTCCCTAAACCCCCTCGCCCCCCTCGCCAACCCCGCCATCCCCTCCTTATCCACCCCAAACCTCACCCTGACCTTCGCCCCCAGTTCACTAGGTAGATACGTCTTTGCCGCATCGGTAGCTGCCTGATCTCGCAGGTACCGCGTCTGCGCGCTCTTGAGCACCTCGGCCATTCCCATCATGCGCATGACGGGGATGCCCTCGCGCTTGTGCACGAGGGTGGACCAGGTTGCTACTGTGGCTGCGATGGTGAGGATCAAGACGGGGAGGATGATGAGGAGGAGGGCGCGGGAGGGGGAGAGTTTCTGGACGGGGGCGGATGTGGTTAGTGTTGTCGTTGTGGTGTCGGTGGATGCGAGGTGAGGCGAGGAGGTGGTTTGCGCGAGGGCGCCGATGGCGATGCGGATGAAGGTGGTGATGCCTTCGGTGGTCCAGGCGTTGGTTGTTCCGGGGAGAGGGGAGGAGCCGGTGAAGGGGATGGGCCGGGAGGTGGTGGTGGAGTTGGAGAAGAGGGGCTGGGCGCCGTCGACGCTGGGAGCGGCGAGGAGGGGCGCGATGGTGAACCAGAGGAGGAGCTCGTTGAGGGCGGTGTTGCCGGGGGCGGCGCTGAGTTGGAGAGTAGAGATGGAGGAGAGAGTTGGGAGGGCATCGACGGAAGGGGGATTTCCGACGGTGAGCATCCCGTCGACGGCGTTGATGTCGACGTCGCAGGCAATGGCGGAGGAGCCTGCAATGGTGGGGTGGATGAAGGGTGTCCAGAGACCGTTATCAATGGTGCCGTTGAGCGCTGCAAAGACTAGAGTGGTCCGGGTGCGGTCTGGCGATGGGAAAGAGAAGTCGTCGGCCCAGAGGGTGAGTTGGGGGAAGCCGCGGACCCAGACCTCGGCGCTGCTGTTCTTGTCGCCGGGTACAGAGCTGTTGGTGTTGGTGCGGGTCATGTTCGTCATGAAGGCGTTCCACCACATGCCATCCCTCTGGAGTTGGCGGGTTTTGTAAGGGGCGCATGTGATGCTTGTGTCGAGCTTTATGGCATTGGCAGACAAGTCGCCGCGCTGGCCGAGTGTCTCGCGGTCCACGTACCAGTCGCGGTATTCCGAAAGGGGCTCAGAGGACGGGTCCATGGACCAGGCGTGGTACTCGGCCAGAACACCAGCGATGATGGAAGTGGGAGGAGCTGTTTGCGCGTACATGTCGCTGATACCTCCGGCAGAGCTGTAGCTGCTCTCAAGGTTCACGGGTTCCCAGGTGGGAGTGTGTGCGAAGCCGACGAGGGGTGCAGAGGCAAGAGGGATGAGAGTCGTAGCGACAGCTGCTAACAGCACCATGCCCGCCGCCAACGACCTCACCGACATGGCGGCAGCAGGCACCGAGAGCACCGAACCTCGAGTTGCCGACTGGAACGCTTCGAGTTGCCCGATGGAGAAGGATTGTCGTGTCAACAGCGGCCAGATTGCCGTCTCGCAGAGCGCGAGCGCCACGAACGCCAGGCTTGCAACGCCGATGAAGTAGATCAACGTGATGATTCCCTGGACTGTCCCGAGATTCTCAACCGTCCACCCGTCGGCTTTGTCGCAATTTGTCGCCCATGTTGGGCAATCGAGAACCTTTCTGCTGAGAGTGCTGGTGTAGACAATGGCTACAATAACACAGATGGCGCCAGCGCCAAAAGCAGCCAGAAGGGAGAGATGCGTGGCCAAAAACGCCCACCATCCGAGACGTCGCGGTGACTGAGCGCCGAGAACAAAGTCATGGTCTGAGGCAAGGCGCCTGACCTCTCGGGGGGTGGGAGAGGCCATGACACCGAGCCGGATGCTCTCCTCGTACGGCGTTGACCGACCGGGATCGAATTCCTCCTTGAAGATGGACCTGTGGGATCGGCTTCGCTTGAGGGAGGGTAGGCTTGAAGATTGCAAAAACATGGAGTGCGGAGGTCTGCAGGGGTTCTTGGAAGAACAATTCGTGGAGAAATAGGGGTTGAACTCAGCGGTTCTGATCACCAACTCGCAACACCTCAACTTCAACTCTCGCCTTCAAACATGACGTTTCATCGCGTCTTCCATCGTCTTTAAGTAGGAGAGAAGCCCTATTTCGGGATGTTTTCCGTCCACTGACCGACATTCGCTACGTGGCGGAGGGTCTCTCCAGTAGCAGGGCGGCGAGCTACTGCAGGGCCAGTTGTTGCGGCCCACATGCAGCGCCCGATTCTGTCCATGTCCATCAGCGACTGTTGGGCGTGTGTGGACCAGTTCCTCGCTCGGCCCGTTGCGAAAATGGCATGTGAGATCTGATGCCGTGTCGCATTCCGTTACCAATGAGATGGGTGGCTGGCTTCCTTGGGCCTGGCGATGCCCAATCGATTCGCCCAATCGATTTGCAGGGCAGTGTCCCGGGCATACCGCTGCCGCCATTGACGACAGAAATGCGATTGCCGTCCGTTGGAAATTTCGGGATGGCGTCGAAGTTGAACGAGTATCCCAAACAATAGCTTTGTAAACCCCACAAAGCATATTGCTGTCTTTTCTCGGTCCTCATCCCGTCGTGATGAATTGATAACAGCCCAAGGTTCGAAACTGAAGTGCTGATGGCGAAGTACTAGAGCCGCGAGGAAATCATTCGTAGAGTTGCGGTTTTGGCATAAGTTTGTCAAACAGCTGCGTAGTGGTTGTGAGTCGTCTCACTAGGGTGAATGGACGTAATGGGACAAGGGAAGGGAGACGAGTCTTTGTAGGTGGTTAATCTGGAATCATCTGATACATGTGAACGCGATCCATGGCCCTCCAGCAGTAGTTAAAGCAACGTGAGCGGACCGAAATCATGGATGCCAGCCATGTCATCTGAACTAAACTCTGATATTTGTCGTGGTCAGATTGTGACTTGGGATCAGCACGGAAGTGTCACTTACCAACAAATTTCTTCCGGCCAAACTTCAGTGTCTTCCGTGGTAACGAAAGGCAGAAATTTTCACGGCGAGGATTGAATCTTCGCGAGTTAAGGTGAAAGAGCTGGAAAGCCGATTGACGTCACTTCGTGGACATGACCAGTCAGTTCTCAGGCCTTTCGTCTCAGGCCTTTCGTCACAGGCTCATCTTCAAGTGAATTCTGCCCGCCGTGGTGACCGAAAAATTAAGAAGACCTTGTGACTCAGGCTGAGATCGCAGCGGCGTGCCGTACGAAAGGTTGGAGGGTATATAATTCTCATCGCACTGCGACCACTTCCTCTTCTTCCTCTTCTCCTCATCCTGCCCTGCTTCTGCATCGCAACCATCACCAACCCAAACTTGCGCTGAAAAATCGCAAGGTGAGATCCAATCCAATCTTGCATTCCGCCTCAAAAGACATCCTGACATCAAAAACAGCCAAACACAATGTGCACCTTCACCCTCGAGCTGCTCCGCTGCGGCAACTGCAACACCAACCTCGGCAGCGAGCGCGCCAACAGCAAGCCGTGCCCCCAATCCGGCAAGGGCTGCAAGTCCTGCAAGCAGACCAAAGTCCGCAAGCGCACCGTCCCCATCGACGAATGCACCCGCTGCTTCATGATGATGATCATCGAGGAGCAAGAGGCACTCGCCGCGATGCTGGAGGCCGAGTACATCCGGGCCGAGAAGGTAGCCAAGAAGAGGGCCTTCAAGATGTCGTTTGAGAAGAAGGAGGGCGGTGGCGAGGAAGAGGGCAAGAAGAAGGAGGACGAGAATAAGCAGGATGCCGAGGGTGATGTGACCGCTGATCCCGCTGTCGACGACGACGACGACTGGATATCTGTGAGTTCGACCGACGACCAGCTCAGCGTTTTCGACCGCACCACGATTCCTCTCGAGGCTTACTTTTTCGACGCCGAGCACAAGACCTTCCCCGCGTATTGGTATTGAGCGATTTGGCTAGAGGCAGATGTGGTCACGAATCTCGCAAGGTTGGTAATGGGGGATGGGTTTGACCTTGGATAAAGGGAAGCTTCAACCTCATGCCCAAGAGACGGTGGGGGTGGGTTTGGATCGGAGGAGAGGATATTCGAGGGAGAGTTCGGTTGGCAAGATCCTGCTGGGACGGGAAGGAGCTACCTGGTGTAGACAAAGAACGAAATTGCTGCCGCCTGGTCCATTACTGTGAGCCTGAGCGTGAAGTGGAAGTTTTGTAAAGTTGTTTTTGCTGGCAGCCGCGGCAGACATCGGCAGCATCGTGTAGTGACGGTAACCGGGCACTGCACTGGTGGCACATCAGGTTAGCTCTTTGGGATTTGCACTTTCCTCAAAGCCGACTTTGTTGCTGCGTAGTGCCGCGCGCTTTTTGTCGTGTGAGCTGCCTGCGTTTGGACCGTCAAATTCCAGGTCGAGCGTTGCCGGCAATTGCCAAAGGACCCGGAGTGCTCGCAATGGCGCGGAAACGACACAGCAGACAACTTGCAGCATGATGAGCAGGCGCGAGGCGCTTCCATGCCACTAGGCAATGAGGAGCAGCCTCAAAGGGCAGCACACCTGCCCTCTTTGTCACAGCGTGAGAATTTCTGACTTACTGCAGCAAAGCTTATGCATCCCCCGTCTGCATTGCCACCCCCCGGGCCATGCGAGGTTGGCCTGCCAGTGGGTAGCTAGGGTGTGACGCTCACCAGTGACGAGAAGGAGCAGAGGTGAGCACCTGCCCCCACGGTCAAGGCGACAACCTGGAATGCAGAGAATGCCAGACCGATAGCCCGTGCCGCGCCAGGTTTGCCAGACCTGGCACGCAAAACGTCGTCTTTGTTGACGGTAACCTTTTAAAAAAGAAATCCTACCTACAAAACCCAACGCCAAATCCCAACCCGAAAAACATTGCGAGATGCAGAATCTCTGTCCCCTTTATCTGAGGACAAGACAACAGGGTCATATCATGCAACCATACGGGGCCGAAACAGGCCCTGCTATCGACTTGTGGTACAGAGAAGGTCCCGTGTCTGGTAACTTGGGAGGCTGCGGCCTGCTGATGTTGGTTTCGTTCAGATCCGCTGCACGTGAGCTGCCCGGCTGCGACATGGCTGGACGATCATTGTTGCTATTTGGCTGACAGCCATTCTTCCGCCGCAGCCTCTTCAGTCCCAACCGCGAGCCGTTCAGACTCGTGGACTCAACGGCTGGATTGGTGGCGCCCGTCTCGCACCACTCATGGCCCATGGCGCGGACCTCGGCCGATGCTTGGGCCACGCAGCCAATCAGCTCGGCGTTGCACATCTCGATGTACAGCTTGATCATGTGGACGAGGGGGCGGAACTGGATGTAGATCCAGTAGTCGGGAAGCCAGGTGGTGCCGATGACGGCGATCTGGGAGAAGCCGGTCAGTGACAGCTCATCCGAAAGGGCGACAGGGCAGATACTTACATCCAGCAGTATGGACAGGGATACGATGGTCAGGTTGAACCAGTACAACTTCTTGTACTTGGTCAACCCGTTCTCGATCAGCGCTGATCTGACCCGGTGCACAAAGAACAGGTTGATGCCGACGTCGAAGAAGAGGAAGCATATCTTTTCTCCCCGATCCCAAATGTTGTTGGCGTTGGTCCACCCCTCGCTAATCTCCATGCGCGCCGGGGTCCAGATGATGACGACGCTGGTGGTGAGGATGAAGACGATGGCGAAGACGAGGAGCTTGAGGCGCCGTGCGCGGGCATGGTCGAAGAGGAGCAGTGAGACTCGGTCGACGAGAATCTGCGCTTGGCAGTGCATCTCAATGCTCCACAGGAGGATGATGGCGATGAAGAGCCACACGCTCGGGTACGATGGGCATCTGGTGTGGCCGGTACACCAGCCGACGATGGAGTGCGCCGCCGTGGCGCTCCAGTCAACCCACACCAGGATGAGGTATACCGTGAACTTTTTGAGCCGGTGCCATCGCGCGACGGTGTGGCTCACAGCTTTGCAAAACGCAAAGCATGTTACGGCCAAGAAGAAGCCGAGGACGACGTCGGAAAGGGCAACTTCCTGTTCGCTTGGGACGGGTCCTTTGTACCACGGTGGTAAGCCTGACCATGGTTGCAGTGGTTCCGACGACATAGACTGGGATGGCGCTTGCTGCGCTGGGTTCGGTGTGTTGTCGTTGTGATCGTGATCGTGATCGTGATCGTGATCGTGGTCGTGGTCGTGGTCGCAAGTTTTTTGTGTTAGCTGCAATGCCAGCGATCGCAAAGGCTGGCGTGGCCCATGAAGGGCGTGTCGCCTGTCTCGATGTATCGATGGGATGTCTGGATTGGAAGTCGATGTTGCTGTGAGGAACAAATAAGGGTGTCGTGCCATGGAGATTGACACGCCCCTCATATTCTTTTGACGTTGGCGTCTCCAAGACGTGAGAATGGTAATCAACATCAAGATTTCCGAGGAAGATACGAAGCTTGCCCGATGAACGACCATGCGACTGCGGAGCAGGAAGGACAATGCTGCGTGTCCGAGCTTTGGGATGAAGGAGATGGCCGCTTTCACAACCATTTCTGTGGCTCGACGAAAAACCACAGCATCAGGCTATATGACGTCTTCATGATTCCGGAAGGGTCTTTTCCCTAGGATGTCCAACCTGGGATGATGGGCAGAGAGGTCCAGCGGCAAGGAGCATCCTAGTCGAGAACCTTCACCAACGACCAAGACGACAAAGCTCCGGCGGATGGAAAGCTTATTCCATGGTCACAGACATGGTCACGGACCTTGTATCAGGACATCTTACCGCAGTCCGTGGGCCGCCTCAGTTGTCTGCCGGTTGTCCGATATTTGTCAACATCCGAAATAATTAGACATCAAGCCCCAGATTCGCATGCTGTCCCAACAAATTCACGATGCAACCATCATCACACACGTCAAGCACTAGGGATCAACCGCCACAATGTAGCCAACACATAGCATTCGTCGCATCTCACACTCGCACCTGACCTATCCAATCCTATCTGTTCCGATCAGGCCTATCCAATTCCCCTGGTGCGCACCGGGCACCGCCGAGTCCCTCAGTCTCTTTCCAGACAGCGGCCAGCATCAACCACCATCGCGACATCACCAAGCATATGTACACTCAAAAATCCCATCCCCTAAAGAAGAATACACACGAAGAAGAAGATTCAAAATGGTTTGGGGAATGTAGCCCTCTTGCCCACAAAAAAAGGGGTACAAGTAGATCAAAAAGGAATGTCACCCTGAGTTCAGAAAAAAGTCGCATCATATCCTCGATTCCACCTCTTGTTGAATGTGCGTAAGGGTACCCCTTAGAGACCGGAGTCGAGCTTGGGGAAGGGAGCGTTCGCCCACCAAGCGCGCCAGTTGTTGCAGTTGTTGGTGAAGCCGGCCTTGTCGGACGCCGACAGACCGTTGCGGAAGTCCTGGACGCGCTCGAGGAAGTCGACCGACAGGCCGTGCGAGACGTGCCACGCGATGTGGCAGTGCATGAGCCAGGCGCCGGGGTTGTTGGTCTTGAAGGCGATGAGGACCCAGCCCTTGGCGGGGAGCATGGTCACGTCGCGGCGCACGGGGTTGGCACCGCTGAGACGCCACTTGTCGATGGCCTCCTCGAAGACGTAGCGGGTTTGCGAGGCGGGGGTGGCGTCGGGAGAGCGGCCGAGGACGACAAAGTCGTGGCCGTGCAGATGGAAGGGGTGGGGCAGGGAGACGACGTTGTCGGGGTCGTTCTCGATGAGCCAGTAGGTCCACTGGTCGACCTCGTTGACGTGCACAATGTTGTCCTGGGTCGGGTACGACGTGTTGCCCTCAATGACGTACTGGGCAACCGGCTTGGACCAGTCGACGTCGATGGCGGAGCCGTTGATCTTCCAGGTGAAGAGCTGGGTGGCACCACCGATCTGGAGCTCAACATCGAGGGTGTTGGCGGGGCGCTTGACGAAGCTCTGGACGTTGGGAACGTTGCGCTGCACGACGGGGGAGAGGTTGAGAATGTCGTTGCACTGCGAGTCGACGGGGGGCGTGCCGGGGTTGGTGGGGAGGGCAGTCGGGTTGGGCGAGTTGGTGTAGCGGAAGATGGCCGCGGGCGCGGGGTTGTGCGAGTTACCGCAGAAGTCCTGTCCGCCAAAGGTCGCGTTGAACCAGTAGTTGCCGGGGGTGGCAGAAGCATCGATGGTGACGTCGTAGCGCTGGCCGACACCAAGGAAGACGGACTGGACGGTCATGGCGTTGACGGGAACGAAGTCGGCGGCGATGATGGTCATCTGATGGCCCACAAGCGAGAGCTGGAAGTGGTTCTCGGTCGACGGGTTGATCAGACGGAGACGATGGCGCTTGCCGGGGGTGAGCTTGACCTCGGCGTACTTGCCGGCGCCGGTGACGGGGTGCACATTGGTACCGTTGAAGAGCACGTTGTCACTGAATGGCGGGCCGTTGTCCTTGGTGAAGATGACGAGCTCATCGGCAGCGGCGTAGTAGTAGTCGGTGATGGGGAACACGCCGAGATCGATATCGTACGGCAGCGAGGCGGGGCCATCAATCTGGATCGTGCCGACGACACCGTTTCCGTACTGGGCAGAGAAATGCGAGTGGTACTGTGCGGTTTTGTCAGTCTTTGCCGTCTAAGGGGCGGGAAATTGACCGGAGCCGGATCGGCCCCGCATGCCAAGTGCCCCACAAAACCGGCGCAAGCCGGCGGTAATACTGCGCCGGCAAGCCGGACATATAAATAGAGGAAAATAACTTACCCAGGAGGTGCCGTATTGGGTGGCGCGGAAACGGTAGGTGAACTGGCCGCCAAGAGGGGGGATGGGGCATTCAGTCACGCCGTTGGCACCGTCGTGGAGCTGAGTGCCCTTTTGGTGGAGGCCGTGCCAGTGGATCGAGGTTCTACCAGAAGTCAGCAATGTGGAACTCGACATGGATTGTCCCAAGTCAACTCACCCGTTGGTGCGGAGGTTGTTGATGACCTTGACTTCGATCCAGTCGCCCCAGTCGGCGCGGATGGTGGGTCCGAGGATGGAGCCTATCAGGGGCTGTCAGTCGCTTTGTTCGGAAGACTCAGGGGTTGAGGACGGGACTGACCGTTGACCAACATGACCTTCTTCTTGACCACTCCGTCAGGGCCGAGCCAGTTGTCGACCTCAGTCAAGGTGAGGGTGTACTGGGGCCGGTGTCAGCTCGAAGACCATCGATATCAGATGTGCTGAGAGTCATCATACCTTGCGGGTGGCACCAGCCGGCGGGGTGTGGACTTCATAGTCTGTGTTGATGTTGAAACCGGTGGTCCAGCAAGCGCGGTTGCTCGGGCTGTGGCACGTCGGAGGGGCGCGGGGCTCAAGGTCGGGATCGGTGCGGATCTCGAGCTCGGCAGAGTTGACGCCGTAGTCCTTGGGGATGGGGTTGGGTTCCGGGATCTGGGGAAGTGCCAGGACGGCGGGGGCCAGAAGGCCCACGAGCGCAAGAGCGCCGGTGAGGAATCTCATGATGAACGACTGTCAGGGTGACAAAAGAATGTGGTGAAGACAAGCTATGGATGAACGAAGGACTGGTCTGCGAGCTGACCGCTGGCGAGATGAGGAGACATGAGACGGGAAAGGGGAGGTGATGTTGATGTCTTTATACATTCTTGGTGGACAGGGAGCATGGATGGTGAAGGGGTTGCGGTGCGGCTTTGGTATGGCCCTGGTGGATCAGATCGACCATTGTGGATGGCTTTCCACATCTGTGGTCAATACGACACTTCGCCTATGATTTCCTAGGTCGGTGGTCACGGCCAGGATCTCATGATGTCGACATGGAGGCTTGGGGGAGCGGTCAGCCAGGCTGGAGCCAAGCTGCAGGAGAGCCATGGTGAGTGTTGGCAGCCGAGAGGAAGCAGCACACACCGTACATGGATGAGGCTGAGCATGAGGGCCATTGTGTGGTGGACTAGGCTCAAAGGGCTCGGAGTGAGGTAATGCAAACGACTACTTGCCGACTGGAGCCGCTCTCGGTAGGCGGCACAGATGACGAACGGGGACGCCATCACGACGAAAATGGACATGGATAAGATTTGAGGAGTGTCGAGGGACCCGAATTCGAGGTGAAAGCAGCGATGTGAGCCGCTGAGGGGACGGCAAGCGGTAGCCGAAGTCGATAGTCCGGTATGAGGTTGCTGCGCATAGGAGGTATTTCTGCGGGAGGGACGGGTGAGATGGAGGTGAGGACGTGTGTGTGTGCTCAGAGACTGCGCGCGCAACAGCGGCAAGCAACACTGGAAAAAGGAAAATAGCGGCCGTGGAGAACACGGCACGGTCGGGCATTTTCTCATCCCTCCTCGCCAGCTCGCCCTCGTTCGATTCCGTCGTGAAGATGCCCACGTGTGCGGCCTGCAAGGTGAGGGGGGTTGCAGAGGGTTGTGAAAGGAGCATGGACGTCGTGGCGGTGATCGGACAACATGCTTGGCAGGGGAAAATGGCACGCCACGCGCAACGCACGACGAACCATGCGAGCCGTTGACACGGGCCGTCGGTAGAGTCAAACGGCCGGCCGCAATGATATGATTTTGCCATGATGCAGCACCGGTGATAACAACCGACTGCAGCGAGAGCACGACATTTTCTCGGATTTCGGCCGTGTGGTGTAGCAGTTGTGCGGTTGAATGTCCGATGCTGCAGTAGTGGAGCAGGAAGTGGTCAGAGGGAAGGAGCGTATCGAGTGTCGTTTCCTTTGAAGGGATGTCACTCTCGACGTGGCATTGTCTCCGAGGTCGTAATAGCGGCCGCGCTTCTGCTACCAATTGACAACGAAGGTACGCTGCTGCTGGCAAATACGAGTCCGCTCTGCCCTACCGGTATAGGATTTGTTTGCGGTACCGCTCGGGCAGTTCTGCGTTTGGATCGCCCGGCAATTGGATATTGGACAAGTGCTATAACTGAACGGGACCCGCTCACCCGGCCCGCAGATGACGTGAAACCCATGGAGCCATCTGTGGTGGAGACTGAAGATGGACACGGGGGCTGATGCACGGTACTATTGAGCTGTTGCCTTCCCTGCTTTCCTCTTTGCGGGTTTCGAGGCAAGGAAAGGCGAAAACTAGAGGAAAGGCATCGGTCCGTTGCTCACGCAACTGTGCTTCATCCATGATGGTTTTCGGTGCTAATGCAGCCCTCTTGTGTGAAGAGCAAGGAAGATGGCGTAAATATAGCTATGATTCGGACCCTGATTGGCTTCGCAGCGGTAGAGGAAGGACCCTCAAGACATTGGAAGCCTCGGCACTACCGCTTACACGCACCCGCCCCGACCTCCACTGCCCCTCACCGAATCCGATGATCTGATGGTTTAGGGGACCAAGGAGTGTGGCTTGCAGGAGGACCAGTCTCCCCAAGACTCAATCCCGATCTCCCACCGATGCGTCCTGCAATCGAGGAAGCCAAAAAGCAAGCGGCGCCCATGGCTGCCTGCAGAGAGGTAAGTTTCATCATTCGTCCGCTGGAGATGTGGCGGTGGTGGTGGAGATTGAAGGGGGGCCTGTCCTCGCCGAACTGGAACCACACTTACACATCTGCTGGGCCCGCCCGCAGTGTGATGCTGGGGCAGCGACCAGTGACCCCTACGTGCATCCGCACATGTGCACATTGACACACTTTGACGCTCTACGGCTTGGGTTTTCGGGCTGAACACCAGATAGCTACACTCACCTGCCTAAGCGACCCTCCCCGCCGTCGCTCTGGGACGCAAATGGGATGTCACAACCAGAGGCCAAGGGCGGTCAGGAGTCACGTACCTCAGAAGCTGAGCCGTCTCTAAATATAAGCAGGGCTATTGGCGTCGTGTCTGCACGCCCGCTTAGTCCTCCAATGAGTGCGCGGTTCTTGCCAGCGCGGCACGTAGCGAGCTGTCAAACTGCCCGCTAGCAGCTATGGAAATGCTACCCAGAACCCGGATTTCCAGGCCGATGCCCACTGGCAAACAGCGCTAGCGCAGGCTGAGACCGACGCAAGCATCATCGTATTAAGTGGAGATAGACGCCGCTGTCGGTGTTCAAACTGACGCCCGAATGCCATGGTGTCCTGACATGCAGAAATCCTAATCGAGATCTGGGATTAGGCCGTTTGATAGTCGCGAGGCCAAGCCGATGGGGCCAAGATTTGCCGCGCTCAGGGCTTCAAAACCTCACAACCCCACACTCGGGTTCGGGCTGAGCGTGCAGGACGGAATATGCACCAAGTCCCCAATTGATACCACCACGGCCGCCACCCCACTTTCCCCAGGCGGTCAAGGCAAACCCCGCGGCTTTTCCCTTCGGTTTGTGGAGGCACCGGAACTCATGAGGGCGAGGGATGGTTACCTCACCTCACGGCGAACACCAGGTTTCAATGAGACACGGCTCGGAACTTTGGTCACCCTCAACCATCATCTGATGTTTTATTGCATCCCATCAAGACATATTTCCAACTTGAGCAATTGCATCACACCATCGCAAAGTGCCAGACCCAGGTCCGGGCATTCAGACTTTCTTTCCCACTGGCAGCTGTTGTCCCTGCTGGTTGCTGATTGTCTGCTGAGCTGCGTGTGCCAACATCCGATCCATCTCATCCCATACCCCATTCTTGGACCCCATAGTGGACAGCAAGATTCGGCCAGAGCTCTGTCCAAAATCCTTTCTGACAGACAAGAAATAGAACTCTTAATCGTCTGTTTCGGCGTCAATGTCGTATCCATACTCCTCCTCCCCCCAGATGATCTTGCAGTTGTTCTGCATTCTTGTATATCGAGTCGCCTCTGGGGTCCCCATTATTGGTGTTTCGGATTTTTGAAAACGGTGAGGTGTTGATATTTGATATTTCCGCGTTGAGTCGGGAAGGAAGGAGGAAGAGGAGGAAAGAGCGATTGTGGAGTCCAATCTCTTGCCAGCCCAACATCCGCTCTCTTCCATCTTGCTGCCCAACTTAATTCTCGCCCAACAACCATGTGTGAAGTCGATTTGCCGCACTGCTTGTCGACATCATCACACAGCAAGTCCCCGACGATCCAGACCATCGATAACCTACCGGGTTCGGGAACCCGCAATGCACAACTCGACGCCCGCAACCCGGAAACAACTTTGCCTCTGAGCTGCACTGAGGCAGCCGCTCCCGAACCTCGTCCCCCCTTTAAGATTCCGGGCCATCCGAACTGTGCTCGTTCCTGACTACATCCCGTCTTTCCCCGCACTCTGCCACGCTGCATGCACTTTGCGATACCGTGTGCGTTTTGTGTCACCGCATCCCTGACGGGTGCAGGAACCTGCAACTTTGCAGACAGCGGGCGGAATATGACCATTTTCTTAAGGTTCATCGGAGAGGTTCCGCTCTCGTAGCTTATCGGCGGGAAGCTTCTCAACCGTTTCTACTGTGCCTCGGGCTTGCCTGTTGCGCGATCGCAATGTCCCGGTTTGTGGGGTTCAAGCCGTGTCACCTGCCCACCTTGTCATTTGGTGAGATTCCGTCATTGATGACTTGCAGATGTCTTATCGTTAATGGCCCAGAACAAAGACAATGTCGAGTGGTTCTTTGATGCTAAGCAGCTGCTTACACAAACCCCAGGAAACTCTACTAGGCAGACAAGCGCAAGAAGTGGTTCTCCAAGACCCCACCCCCTGAGGTCCCAAGAGACGGGACACCGGCCGCCCAGCCAAGTAATGCCCCCCTGATAGGCGCGCGTCTTGTAGCGCACCTTACCTGAGGGGCTGAAGCATGGCGCCCGATCGGAGATGAGTCCCAGCTGACCAGATCGCAGCCAAGCCTCAGGGGGAGCGGTGACATGAACCCTCAATCAGTCCCAAGCAACGGGAAGTTCAAAGTGTGGCGTCGGCGCAGACATCACTCACATGGCGCCACACGCACCGCTCCTCGCTTCAATTTCCCGTGTCTGGGTAACCCTGCGTCACATTGCGTCTTGGTAGCAACCGATCCTACGTCCCGCTAACCTCCGCTTGAAGTCGGCTCGGGCAGGTAGGTAGCCACTATTGACTCTATTTTCAACATTGACTCGGAATAGTGCAACCCCTATTTTTTTTTCACCTGTCGCCATCCTCGCGGAAAGGCCGGCATGTCGTGGTCTCGTCACATAAGGCACCCGGCAGTTCAAATGATTTCCAGAAACTACCCTCTGAGGCCAACCTCACCAAGAGTTGCGATCGCGTGAACCAGCGCCGGGTAGAATTTGTTGGCCATCTTCACGTCACCCGACTCGCTGGGGTGGATGCCGTCCTTCAGGTCCGCGCTGGTGAAGCCTGTCCACTGGTCCACCACCCATATCGGAGAAGCCGTCGAGTTCTTGGACGCAGCCCATGACGGGATCGCTTGGTTGAGGTCCTGAATCTGCTTGTCGACCGCCGGGAGAGGTATGATTTGAGCCACCTGTCTTTGTCAGTCGGGCCAAACTCTCATCGACGCCTTGGCTGCGACCATACAATGATCCTCATAGCTGAGTTGCTTTCCCTCATCTGATCTATCAGTTTCCCCAACGCCGCCGTAATTTCGGCAGTCTTGCGGTTGCCGCGGAATATGTCGTTGGTTCCCAGGTGCATTGTGACAATGTCGGCCGGGTTCTTCTTCAGCCAGTCGACGAGCTGGTTCTTGGCCACAATGTCGACAGCCATGAAGCCCGGATGCTGCGGTACTAACCATCAGCTGCTGTAACGGTGGCAAAAGGACTGGACCAACTCACTCCCTCATGGTCCCGGTCGAAGCTGAGACCGTTGCAGTTCTCCCCGGCCCTCTCGCCCCCAACGAGGTCAACGTTGTAACCCTCTTTCTGGAAGCGCTCCCATATCCACGCGCGCCAGCATCCATAGTCGGTTATGGAATCACCCAGGGGCATCCATCTCACCGGCGTCGTCTTGGCGAAGACGACAGGTGCGATGGCGAGCAAGGCTTGCATCAAACTGAATCGAACCATGGTTTCGATTTTTCAACTCCTCAAAGAGAAAAAGATCAGAGAACCAGTCCCTGAACAAAGATGCCTACAAACAGCCGTCGGGCAACGGGTAATCTTCCACCAATCAACCATCCTCTTATCCGACATGAGCGGACTTTCAATTACAGCCGAGAAGGGCATGGGTCATCCGTCTCGGTCATCTTGGCTTGTCTTCTCCGTCTCCGTGAAGCATCGTGGGCTTCCCAGGCCGCTCGAAGCTGTATGAGCGCTGCCATGTCACAGCCCTCCCCTTCAAATCTCAAACCCTGTCCGTGTTTGTTGTCAGTTTTGCTTCGAGCCGCAGACGACTTGAGGCATTGGGGTAGATTATGACATACCCTTTATCTGAAGGGGATGCATGTTCGAATTCAGCGGATTAAGGCCTCCTTCTTCCCGTCTTCTCGCCCTCGCTTCTTCGAATGTGAAAACTTGATCTCCGAGGAGGTAGTTGGTGCAGCGTTGCGGGGGGGCATTCAAGTTACAAACCTGAGGAAACTCTCTCCGCAGTTCATTGAGCAAGCCAACTTCAGGCCAACCAGCGTCCGAGTCAGAGGGTGCGAGTCATATGGCGACTCATCCCCCGAACTTTGATCGATTCTCCACTGTAGCGATATTACCTGATCAGAAAAGTTTGAGTGCCTGATTGATCAAAGATGGAAGCCTCCCCTGTTTTGTTGGCTCGAGAGGTAAATATCCCAATACGCATGGAACATTCAGGGCGATTTGGCATCGGTACCAGGATAAGACCCCACATGTTCCGGCTGTTTGCGGTGAGTTCACAGATGCCTGGCGGCGCGTTATGATGATATGGTCGCCGGGCATCAGCGCTAGCGACCAGGGCGAGAAAGATGCCGGGAGCGTCTTTATAGAGGCTCGCTGTTCCATCGAGGGCGGCGTTGCTTGGTGTCCAGTCCAGCTTGCAATCCGCAAAGTACTGCATGTTCTCGGCCTTGATCAGTTCAAGACACCCTCTGGTGTGGGTTATCTTGTACTCTCCGTTCCAAGCAAAGTATTCCGCGCGGGTTGTGATTGCTATCTCGCCTCCACGGACCTCGCCGTACGGATTTGAGCTCGCCAGCTCTGTCTGGCCTTGGATGTTGTGATACGCAGGATGGAGGTTGGCTTCGTGAATCAAGTGGTAGTCGGAGACGGCTGCTTTCATGAACGGTGCGGCTTTGCGGATCCAACTCCAAGACGGCGCTTCGGGTTTCCATGGACCAGGAGAGTCCGGGTTCCTCCAGCACCACAAGAGATCCCGGTACAGATTGCGCTGCCATAGCCCGGCGAGGTACCTGTCCCCGATAACCGCACCGATGCGTTTGGCAAAGCCCGAGATGGCCGGGAGCCGGTCGGCTTCATATGTGAGGTTCAAGGCGGAATACTCCATCGCCAGCTCGGTGAAGTGGTTGTAGTATGTCAGGGCTGGAGTGTAGGGGTCGCTTTGGAGCTGCTGGATAACGCCAGAGAATAACGAGGGCGGCTGGGCGTTCTGAATCAAGCCGTTGCTGCTCCGTTTGCAATATGGGCAAATGTAATACACCATGTTGTTCCCAAAGATGAGTAGGCGTTTGGACATATGCCTTTCCTGCAGCACCCAGCCTCGTTTCCACCAATGAGAAGTCTCCAAGGCGAGCGGGAAGGCCAGAGCGTTGAAAATACGCCAGTCATCCAGACTGCGAGCGAAGGTCATGCTATCGACCCTGGTGAGTGAATAATGACCCGTTGCCGCATTCACAAGGCTGGAATGGAACTCGATCCTGCGCAGTTGTCGAGATTGTAGGCCTTGGAGAAAACTCTGTTGACATGATCTCGATGATGCGGCGCACAGTGTGACGTGGGCATGCTGGAACACTTCACCCATCTGTTCGCTTTCCTTGTCCCAATCGCTGCCATGGGATCCAGATTCGCCGTCCTGGATGATGCAAACGGCATCCATCCAGAGGTATCGAATGCATAGCAACCTGCATACAACGACTGCGTCCCTCATGACCTGACTCATGGATTCAAACTTGATACCTCTCTGGTGTTGTTGGAGGTTGGCTGTCGTTGTTTTAAGCTGCGCAGTGGCCTCATCCTTTGTGCCCCACGAATAGCTCAAGGCTGCATACTTGACATGGCATCCAACGCCAAAACTTGATGTAGATACCAGTCGAGCTTCAGCGGCCTCGCGTATCCCCAAGTCAAGTAGCCGCGTGGGGAGGAAGGAAGATGAATTTGGCTGTTGGGGACAGGTTATCTCGCAAGTTTCGATTGCGTGTCGCATAAATGCCGTGTTATCGACGGACAGGGTCATTGGGCTGGGTGTTCTCCAGAGTCCCGTGAGCAATACATCGTCTGGATTGCTGTTAGCTCAGTCCGGCTTTCGTTTCGTTTGTCCATCTCAATAAATATTAGGTATCGATCCCTCGCCACCAACCAGCGAATCATCAATTCTCATTAACGCTTACCGTAATCCGCGGTGACCAAGAACGCTGCCAGGCACTGGTAGACGTTGGGGCCAACAAGATGATTGATACGAAGAATCAAATTCAGCGTATCTTGGCCATCTCCCGCAAACCAACTGTTGAAGCTGTACTCGCCGCACAGATTCAATGGGCCTTCGCCGAGTTGTCCTCCGAGAAGAAGCGCGTTGCGAAGAAAATGACATATTCGACAACCCCTCTCGGCTGCTGCTAGGAGTTCGGGAAGAAGAGGTGCCGTATGGGAACTCTTGCTGCGTGTGACCTTTGCTTCCACAACTCTTGTCACAATGTGCTGGTCGGCGCCAAGACGTCGGCCAAGTGTTTGCTCGATGGCTGTTTTGTCAAGTAACAGGTCCGCACAAGTCGCGCAAGAACTGATGCCGGCGGTTGTCATATTCGTTCATGGGCAGAGCATTTTGCATTGTGGTTGCGTGACGAGGCAGACGCGCCTTGGTTGTTGTACCCCGCACTGGCCGGGGTGGAGGCATGATTGGCCCACTGCTGGTCCTGGATGTCCCCAAGTTCGATCCTCACCTTAAAATGAATGACCACCACCGTTCTTTGCATCTCACCTTAGTGCCCAGCCCAGATTTCTTCCGACGAGGCCTTTGCCTCAACGCCTCGGAGACAAGAATGGAGTTGATCGAGGCAAGGAAATGGCTTCTTCCCTAGGTACCTTATGCGATGTGTGTGTTTTACTCACTCGTTGCCGCTCATTCAGATTTCCCGTTCAGTGGGGTGATGTAGTTGGGGGTCATGCTGGTTTCAACCAATCAGTCACGACTTCAGAGTCACAGGCGGTCTGTTGCGCCCCCTCATCTGAGCAACCTTATCAACATCTTCACTTTTCTCAACTTTACCTCCATATTTCTCCTGGACTTTACAAGATGGCGTCCATCTTCAACATTGAGGACATTGGGCCCACCCCTTTCAGATCACCACCTCTCCCCCTGGCTCACCTGGAATGGCTGCCCGCCGAAATACGATGCTTGATCCTCACACACATAGATGATCTCGAGGATTTGAAGGCGCTCGTCTTTGCATCCCCGGCATACCATCAGCAGTACCTCTTGGACCGAGGTCAATATCTGTCTCAAAAGCTCAAAACCACCCTTGGCAGCACCCTCGTCGATGCATACGCCTTGCAAAGATGCATCACCAATCGACTCACCACGGCCACCGCCATCAGGGCTTTCTACCCATCCTACGTCGACCTCCGAGCCCTTGCGAAGGACTCCAGATTCCACTTGGAAGACCACACAACTGAGCAAGACTGCATCGACATGGCAGGCCTGTACCTGGCCTGGATGCGATCAGTCCCCGAGATGTTCGCCAATCTCTTCCTGCAGAACCTCATGCCCTCCGGGGGACCCATCAATCTGTCCTCAACCGAGAGAGCTCGTCTACTTCGCGCTTCGTATCGCTTCCAGCTCTACGCTGTCTTGTTCGGCGCGACACCGCTTCCCGATGCACCCACAGTTCCGCATGAAAAACCGCGGGCGTCCGAGTTCTGGCTATCCGATCGAGAAACCATGAAGGATTTCCTCCGCATATTTCCCCCTTGGGAAATCGAGGAAATCCACAGCCTCCTCGTGTGCATGAGACACAAGATCGGGACGGTGCTTGACGCCGTAAGACCAGACTTCCACCGGGACCACCCACGCTTCGCAGGCCACACGGACATGGGCACGCCTCCTGGCGCTTGGGATCTTGGTTCGTACTACAGTCTGTCGCCTCTTGCACCGTCCGGTAGTTTCATCGACGCCAAAAACTGACACGAGAACAGCCCGAGAATATTTCCTGCATGGTCTTCCATCGCGAGGGCTCCAAGTCTTTCACCAGATCGTCAATGCCGAAACGCATGCAAAGCTGATTGGGCTTTTGGACACCAACTTTGCTTCTTCGTATGCCTTTTTTGAGGAGGCGTTGGATGGGAGTTTCGTTCTGTACCACACCCATGAAGAGTCTGACGTGCGGAGCATCGAGTTCGTTGGCGACAAGGAAGCAGGCCCGCCGCTCGCGTGGGTTATGGTAACCAAGGGAAAGTTCTATGAGGAGGCGTGTGGCCCCGGTGTTCCTGTCAAGCTGAAGGAGTGCGGTTGCGTATTCTGGGACTCGGGGCGCCTGACCGACACCAAAGCAAACGAGATGGTTGAACAGGAAGCGGAGGAT
Source organism: Podospora aff. communis PSN243 (assembly GCA_033296975.1). Taxonomy (NCBI): domain Eukaryota; kingdom Fungi; phylum Ascomycota; class Sordariomycetes; order Sordariales; family Podosporaceae; genus Podospora; species Podospora aff. communis PSN243. The sequence continues at coordinate 157,241 of MU865956.1, read as the reverse complement.
TGGTATTAAAGGTACATAAGTAATAGGTAATAAGTATACTACGGCGGGAAGACGGTTATTCTTGAATGAGCTTGCCCGCCCTGGTATCCTCAACGAAATGCTTCTGCGACGTCCTGTTGGAAATGATTTCCAACCGACTTCGATACCTCTGCTCAACCCGTCGCGCCTTATCCAACTGCTTCTTGCGTACTGCCAGGACCGATCTTTGCTCTGACGACGAAAGGTGTGCAAGACTCATCCGGTCACCGACACTGAGAGTCGCCAACTGGTCCGTGAGATACGCTTCACGCCTCTCGCTTCTCGAGATAGTTTGGGAAGGTGCCGTCGTCTGCGGTGCGTCCTTTGAGCTGCCGCTGTGTTGTTCGAGGGGTGTGGTTCCGCGGGTCTTTGGAGGAGATGCTGTTGGACTGGTGGAACGGCGTTGGATCTGACGTTCCCGGCCCGCAACACGACTGATGATCGTCTTTCCTGAACGCAATTGGGCAGTATGGCCGGCCGGCTTTGTTTGATCGTTCGGTTCGTCTGTGCCAAAGTCGAAGAAGTCTCGGTATTCCGAATCCAGAGACTCGATGTCAATTTTGCAATGGCCTTTCCCAATCATGTGTTGCTGAACCGCTTCCACTGTCCTTCGTTGCGAATGGCAGTAAAGACATTCGCGATACTGAAATATGACAAGGTGGAAATATCGAACCAGGGTTTCCAGATCCACAATCAGATTGCCGATGTCCTTGATGAGGAGTCCATGGCATTTTCTCATGTGGTCAACGCAGTTATCGAAAGTTTCTGAGCGTTCATTGCAGAAGAGGCAATGCTCAGCGGCAAACTCCGGCGCTGCGCCGGGCGCAGCCTCCAAGTCGTCGCCTGTGTCTTCCGAAGATGAGGCATCTTCCTCGTCATTGTCTGAGTCTTCTGAGTACTCATCGTGGGTCTGCGGCGCTAATGTCGTTTCGGAAGTTTGGAAAGCCGATGCATCGATTGGACACAAACCGGCGACCCGACGGCGAAGGTTCTCGACACTGGAGACTTTGAGTTAGTGGGGCCGTCACAGGGATCCGAAAGGACTGATCCAACTCACTGCCACGGCGCTTTGGAGTGGGCCCGCCAGACACCATCATTGTCAAACGAGACATTGCAAGTGCTGCAATGCTTGGAGGATAGCTTGAAGGCGGAAACGGAGGTCATGGTTATGGTTGTTGCCGTCAGCTGGTCGTGGCTCATTCGGGTCAAGAATTAATGCGAGTCGATGAAGGTGAGTGTTGTTGGGCGTTGCAAGCCGTGAAGTGCTCGGTCTGGGTTACGATGTCGTCAAGATCCATCGTATGAAGTGCCCTTGGTTTATATACGTGGTTCATCTTGGCTGTCGCCGCAAACTTCGCGCCGCGAAGTTTCGTGAATGTGGTCGCATTTCAGTATGAATCATCTCGAGTGACTGCCAAGGAGGAGCGAATGAGACCATCGACGGCAGAAGTGCCCCACTCGCTTTGCATTATCGCCTGAGGCAACGATCACATGGGGCCAAGTTTACGTTATCGCCTCAGGCAACGAGCAGATGGGCCCCGCTTTTCCAACCTGAAGACCGCCACAGTTCGGAGGCAGCCGGCTGTACGGAGAATCAACACCAACCTGCTGAGAAGAAGCACTGGCGATGTGACACTGGATGTAGAAATAAACCATAGGGCCAAGCAATTTCGCAGGAATGGATTCAGACACGGCAACACAAGCAGAACGGGAGAGCAGCTCAGGTCTTGGCGCCCTGTGGGAAGAGGGCGCACGCGCCACTACTCAGCCCCAAAATGACATCAACAGCAACGAAGCACCGCGTCGCCAATCCAGCTGCTCTTGCAAGACAACTTCTCGGGGAGGATCGCCACTGCCGACGCTATGTTACGCAGCAGACAAGCCACCGAAGTGGTGCGTATGCGATGCCTTTATCAGCTACTCCTCCCGTCGTCAATTCATCTGAGGCTTTCATTTGAGATCCATTGACACCGCATCCCATTTGTGTCCACAATAATCCCGCTTCCAAGCATTCCGAGACACCGTCGTCGCTTGAACAAAAGACCCCGCACCTAAGAAGTCCCAAAGGCCCCCATCGCCCTCTGCGTTCCCCTGGCATCAACATCACACGTCCAGACCTCCAGCGATACCGACTTGAGCCGTCTTTGCGAAAATGAGCGCAAGCAACGACCAGAAGCCGCCGATTCCGGTAAAGGAACCGGAATTTATCCCGCCTCCCCCTCCTGGGCCTCCGCCCGGCCACAACGCCCAGACACAGCAGCAGCAGCAGCAGCAGCAGCAGCAAGTCCCGCACCACCCCAACGAGGTCCCCATCCCTGATTACGACATTCCTCGATACGATCCTGCACACCCTCACTTTGCGCCCCCTCCGAAGAACTCGGGCGATGAAGACCTCTACGATGCCACTCCTACCGAGGAGCACCCCCCACCGTTCCCTCCGAGGCCAACCTCCTCTGGCCGCCCTGAAGGCGACGGGGCCAAGACAAGCTGGAGTCACAAGTTGGCAGGATGGGGAACGAAGGCCGCTGCTCCGTTCAATGCGTTAGCCAACAAGATGGGATCCGAGACCTTTCTCCCGACAACGCTTGACAAGGAGTGTGACAAGGCGGCAAGGATATTGCGGAGCTTTGCTAGTAAGTTGGAGTACGCTCTTTTCCGCTGTCTAAACACTAACAGCCTCTTCCAGAGGATGGTATCTACAGTGACACGACGCCGCAGCAAACCCCCGCTACGGCCCCGCCGACGGGAAATACCCCCCAGACCGGCGATGCCGCTGGAGCTGAAAAGCCGGCCGAACCCGTCAAGGGCAAGAAGCCCCGAGTCCTCCTCACCATACCCTCCAAGGTTATCTCCCGCGCACAAGGCCTTGCCATCTTTACAACCGCTCGTGCGGGCTTCCAAGTGTCAGGGGCGACCGGTAGCGGCATTCTGATCGCTCGCAAGCCTGACGGCACATGGTCGCCTCCCAGCGGCATACAGGTCCACAGCGTGGGGGCAGGCTTTGTAATTGGCCTCGACATATATGACTGTGTCGTCGTCATCAATACGAGAGAAGCTCTAGAGGCTTTCACCCGTACCCGCATGAGCCTCGGCTCTGATCTTGCAGTGACTGCCGGGCCATGGGGTGCAGGCGGGGCCTTGGACTTCGGCATGCCACAGGGGCAGAAGGGCAAAGAGAAGGTAGCCGTGGAACAGCCACAGGCCGCAACTACTCCGCCACCCGGCGCGGACGAGAAGCAGTCTGAGCAACAGCCCCAAGTAACGACTGGTCCGCAGACCGGCCCAACCGTGTCGGTCTCAACACCCGATACCCCCTCTCAGGGGCCGCCCGGATCGAGCAAGAATCGCAAGCCCAGCCCCTTCCGCGAGGTGATCAAGAACCCCGTGTACAGCTATGTCAAGTCCCGCGGCTTTTACGCCGGCGTTCAGATCGATGGTACCGTCGTGACAGAGCGCAAGGAGGCAAATGCCGCCTTTTATGGCGCCCCTGTCTCGGTGGAGAAGATCATCAGAGGCGAGGTTCCTGCTGAGGGTCCGGCCGGCATGTGGCCTACCGGCGCGAAGGCGCTGTTTGAGGTTCTTAAGGGAGCAGAAGGATGGCGAGGCCAGCAGGGCCAACAAGGTCAAGGCCAACCTCCCCACCATACCCACGGCCTTGCTGCTGGCGGTCCCGCACCCCCGGTTCCTTCCACGGCTCCCGCCCCCGGTGCCGCCCCCGGCCTCACAGCTGGCATGCAGGGCCTCAATCTCGATAGCAGCCAAGCCGGCCCGTCGTCCGCTTTCGGTGCCGGCCCGGCCCCGCCTCCAATTGCAACAAGCTCGGCCGCGGACGCCAAGGCTGCGGAAGCCGCTGCAGAATCAGCGCGGCAAGAGCCATACAGTGCTGCTCCGCCGTCCTACAGCTCCCCCACAACGGCCGAGGAGTTGCCTCCCGCGTATGTGGATGACGGACAGTATAGGCCCCCTGCTGATAGCAAGACTGGGCAGCACTAGTGGTGGTGGCGGTAGAGAATGAGGAAGTAATTCTTGTTGATAGTTTGCAGTTTGGGTCACTTGACATGTTTTCGGCGTCGAGAAGAAGACTGAGACCAATTCAAGGATGATTATGCACGAGTATGTAGGTAGCCAGAATAAACGGTAGCACTGCAAAATGCAGTTCCCGCTGTGCTTTTCACTCGCTCAGGCATGCAGTGGGTTGATGACACGATATCTTGAAGCCGAATAGGCACCAGATTCCCTCCACTCCCCCTTCAAGTCTACTCGGTCCAAGACGCCCCATGTGAGATCGAGAATCTAGCCTATAAAGAAATGCAAACATGAAGTAAAGTATTTGGCTGGTAGGTTTCCCTTGATCCAGGCGGTTAGACCGACTCGTATCTTGTCGCGTCATTGAGAGCATCTCCCCCATGCATGTTAAGCGTACATGAAGCCTATCCAAACGCACGACAAATGACCACCGCCGTCGCACAAGTTGAAAGCTGAGCAATTCGCGGTTTCTCTCGACGTCTCGACTCTCATGCACGCAGCCATACCACCTCGATGATGCCATCTGTATTGCTCATCGGTGAGCCGTCTGGATACTTCCACCTCCAGTCATCATGCTTACGTACATAAATCTGGCTGATGCTCCCGTCCCTCTCGACGATAGCTTCCTGTAGATCCCAAGAGATCTTCCGCCCGGTCTTGTGCAGCGAGGGCCGTTGGGGCCCAAAGGTGAAGTCAAAGTTCCACCCCTTGTCCTCTGGGGCGGGGCTGAAGGTTCGCTCAACCTGGTTCGTGTCAAAGTCGATGCCTTCGGGGTAGTATGCTACACTGAAGCCGTTGGAGAGGATGAAGTCATCTGCGGTTTGGAAGCGCTGTAAGGTGCAGTCCTCACCGCAGATGCGAGCAACCTTGGTGTAATGCCGTGGGTGTGCGATATGCCAACCTCCACCGCGGTAGTGATGCAGGGACAGAGCGATTCTTCCTGATTCGTAGAAACCAGAGGGATCGCCGTACATGTCCAGTTGCCAAAGATCGTTGAGTAGGGTGAGCTGCGTCTCTGAGTTATCGGTGATGCATCTTCGCAGGAGGATGTCGCCCTGGGCTCCCCATCCGGAATTCGCTTCCCGGACCTTTTGGTCCGACTTGCACAAGTCGAAATCCTCGGTGATTTGTTGAGCTGTTGGAACACTGAGGAATACGCCAGCTCCTCCAAATGCCTGTGGACCGTGGCGGTCGATATTGTTCACGTCCTCCGAGAAAGTGCCGATGTACATCGGCTGCTGCGCGTCGTACTGTCTCATTGTCTGGCCCAGCCTGTGCGGGGAAAGGAAGAACGTATCGTCGTCCGCCGTGACGAGCCATTTCTTGCGTCGTCGCTCCCGGTGCTTGTACATCGTGGGCACAAGTGCAAGGTAGCGCACTGCCATTGGCAAGCGGCCATCCGACCTGTACACGTCTGCATCGATGCCCGCCTCAGCGAGTTGATCGGCTGCATCTCCCAACTCCTCTACAGAAGCGTCGGCCAGCATCAGCAACAGTTTACCGCCATTCGAATCCCCCTTTCCATTTGTGAGCCAGTAGGTCCAATCGCTGACAGGGCTGGTGTTCGGGTCGTTGAACCGGTTGTATATCGTTGAGATGCCGAACATGAACTCCGACAAGTTGGCCGTCGACGGAAACGGCGACTTCGACACCGGCACTATGAGGGGTTCTGGGCAAGGTTCCGACTTGTAGGTCCTGCTGACGTTCACAGTCCTGAGCTTCTCGGGCAAGAAACTCTGCTGAAGCTTCGTCATGGACCTGCGGGGAATGTCTTGCCTAGACACCCGAACGTAGCGCTTGGAATACTCGAAAGTCCCTTCCAGTCCGTATTTCTTCTGCCATTTCCTCAGGTGGCCCATGTTGTAGTCGCAAGTCATCGGGTGTGAAGTATTGGGAAAAGCATGTCCCGGTGACCCAATGTCTCCAGTGCCCTTGCTGCCGTTTTGCTCAGGAATGACGCCGACCTTTTCTTGCCAGGCGTCGTATTGGCTCAAAGATTGCTGGGACGATGTTGGCTCTTTGGCTAATGTCCCGGCTCTCACAATAGTTGTCCTTACGTCAAGCCGGTCAGATCTCGTCACCATTGTGCAAACCACAAAAAGCCCGATCGCCAAGATGAGCGCCTTGCCAAATGGGTTTCGCATGTTGAGACACCGACGCGACCCTGACATCGCGACCCCCATCGTGACGTCTTTAGCATTCGGTCGGGACAATGCTCGATCGTGATGGCGTGTCTCTTGGTGCTATCAAGAGATGGAGAACGCCGAGGGTCGAAAGACAGCCCTGGGAGCCAGTGAGTTTCTGTACGGTAACGGGATGGAGTGGGGGTTCGCGATAGGCGTGGAGGAAATACCTTAGTTTTGACTTGAGCCAGCCTCGATCGCTTTCTATCGCAGCAGAAACGGGGGGTTGGTGTGGGTGTAGGGTCCGAGGAAGCTCCGGGTTGTCTAGAATGTTGGATTCAGTGTGATGGAAAGACGCGGCGCGGCAGACCAAGGCAAGCGAGAAGATGCGTGTGTAGGCCTGGGAAGCGGAAGCAGTGTAGTTTTCGAAGGTATCTGGGCTGCTTGACGTAAAATCGGAGTGGTAGGAGCCCATAAGATGCGCCAGCTGCCAATTTCTCGGGCAGTGTTGACAGGGTAGCTCCTGCCTGTTCGAAGCCGTGTCAGAATGCCATCGAACTTCGCAAGAAAAGACTTCCCCAACGCAGAATATGTGTCGATGCGCATAAGACCCGTCGTAATAGAGACAATCTTCTCACCCGGAATCAAAAGCTTGTTTGATCGGGATCTCGCGTACGTGCCGCGACCTGGGGGCGGCAGGCAGCTCTAGATTTCGTCGCCCTTGATCCGTGTTCCGGTCCTTTCGTCTCTCCAAGCGGAAATGATGTCACATAGGCAGGCCACGGTGATACCTCTGCCAGTTCCTCAGGGCGGGGCAAGATGATCTGTGTATCTCTGACAAGTTGATACGAGGATGAATTGTTGTTTTGCCTTGGCTGATGACACGCCCCTTTTCTGCTCGATACTGCACTTATCCACGTGAAACCTCACAAGGAACGTGACACTGCATGTGTGTATGGGTTTGGCGTGACAGGCAAAGCTGCAGAAACCAAGCAAGCAGTGGTGTCCATGGCCATGGAATCCATGATGCTCGATCTGGGTGCCGTTTGTCTCTAGTGCTCAGCTTGTTTGTAGCCACTATGTTCGTCTTCTTCCTGAACCATGTGGCCATTGGTCTATTGTTTGCCTACATTATTGTTTGCCCAAGACGCAGTAGCTCCCATCAAACGGGCATGCCGAAGCCGTCGGCAGCCGGCAGTCGGCAGGTGGTGCGGCGCTGGATCCCGCCCCGATTCCGTCTTGGCGCAGCGAGAGGTCTGGGAACAAATTGCCCGGAACCCGCCCAAACGGATGACAAGCCTTTGGCCAGATGTCTCCATTGCATGGCTCTGATTGATGAAGCATGGCATCTGGATGTCTCAAGTCCGAACCCTAACCCTTGATGCGGTCTGCCCGCCACCATGACGTCAACCTCCGTCACCTGACGCTCATCGCCAGTTCACCACAACCGAACGAAGCTGGCTTCGCCGACTCATCACGTAACTTGCCTCCAACACCAACACCACACCCGACTGCAAATCGACGAGAACATGGACCCAAACCCCCTTTCAGACCGCGAGAAGGCGTTGGAGAACCAGTGGATCAGGGAGAAAGAGTAAGGCAATTGCTGGCGGTGGGGCGAACACAGTGTTGACAAGCGCGCAGGAAGCAAATGGCGAAGGACAGGGCCGCCAAGGCTCAAGCAGCAAAAGACGCCTCGAGCAAGGAGCAAACGGCATCCAACCAAGATGCGAAGTAGCCGCTGACCCTCGGTGGTGGCGGGAAGACAAGACGGAAGAAACGTGATCGTGTATCGAATGAAATACTACCAAAATAACCCGATTTCTGGGTAATCAATCTGCAGCCCATCAAAAAAATCACAGGAGCAACATTCCACCGTATGTCCCATATCCAATCTCATATCACACTGGCCCTCGACCGGAACCCCACAAATGCCGTTCGACAAACAGCTCCTCAGGACCCCCCCCTCCCCTCCCCTCCGATCAATCGCCGGCGAAACTCTCAGTAACGTACGAATTGTCAGCCCCGCCGAGCATTCGGTTAGCCAACGATGCGGTCGGTGGACTAATCTAGCGAATGCTGATGCTGCTGATTCCGGATACAAGGTCGCCAATGTCGGCGGCTGAAGATACCCGGTCAGTGCTCATCAACAGTGGCACATTTGACGGAGTGTTGTTTGAGTCGAACGGCCTATGCGTGGCTGACCCTTTCTTGATAGCCGCAAAGGTCTCATCACGCAACGTTGTAATCATTCGCTCAAGTACTGAGTTGCGGCGAGCCTCGACATTTCCGCCGTCGCTAACAAACACATCCGGAGCCCGCCAGTTGTAGTAGAGGTTGTTGTGCGATTGCCTGATCTGAACACGTTCAGGATGCGCCTCGAAGTACAAGGCACAGAGACGGCAGGTCGGCTTGCTGGAACTGATATATCGGCCGAACTCTGGCTCCCGGAAGAATCGCATACGCTCCTCCCCGGTTGCCTGATTGATTCGGTCTTCGCGGCGAAGCGCATCATCGACCAGGACCTCCGCATGTACAATCGGCTTGAAAGCATCAGGCTCAGTCACTTCGGCGATCGTTTTGTCAAGACCCCATTGCTGGAGGTCATCTGCATTTCTCCGATATTCATTCATGACGTCCGACTTGTTCGTCATGCGAGATATGATCTTGGAGGCCGACTTTCGTACGTCAGGGGATTTGCGATCTGGGCGACTTGAGGGTATCGAGGCGACGGTGAAGTCGACGAAGAGTTCGGGCCAAAGTTTACGTGCCGAGATGAAGACCTTTGCGGCGAAGAAATAAGACAACAGACGGCCAAGAGCATGGTGAATGTCGCTCCAGTGTGTCGTCGCGGGCCCTTCACGATCGCCTTGGCACTTGTCGCGGACAAACTCCTCAAGGCCATCAGTGCAGAACTCATCGATGGAGCGGACAAGTGAATCCACCAGATTGATATCTTCGGAAAGATTAATCGACAAGAACGAAGGCGGCGCAGCGGGTTGAACGTACACTCTTCTTCGGGGATTTTCGTCAAAGCCGGCGACTCGGAGTCTGAGTCTGAGTCTTCATCGGACTCAACCGGTAGCACAGAAAAGCTGGCCAGTTGTTTCAAAGTTTGAAGATTCGACAAGGCAGCGATGCCTGGAGACATCCTTAGCTTGAACACACAGCCGAGATCCAACCAGGGGGCTTGCTTACCTTCGTCGGAATCATCATCCTCAACCTCGTCGATACAGAAGTCAATCTGTTTCGCCAACGTGCGAGCGTAGCCTTCGATACGAGGACGGTTGAACAAGACAATTCTGCCGAGAATATGACAGAAGATCGTGTGATTCGAGTTCTTGGCCGCCTTTTTGATCTCGTCACCCGCAGCCTCGCCGAGGGTGGTAAGAATTCCGGTGATGTAGTCGCGGACTCTTCTTAACTCCGCAGGCCTTCGCTCGTTGGACCCAAAGCGATACTCGATGCTTCCAGGCTGAAGGACAGCAAACGAGGTGACTGTCTTGCCTCCCTTTCGGCTGTCGCAAACGTGGGCCAATTTGTTGACAAAACAGAAGAAGATCTGCTTCCGACTTGACGGCAATGAAGCCTCAGAGGCTGCCGATTCGGCTTTTTGCCCATTGACATACGCTGCGGTCAGACAGTAGAGCAGAATCACGGGCTCATAGAACCGCTTGCGAAGGCTGGGGTTCAAGGGAAGAGGGCGGGATGCTTGGAGATCCATCTTGAACTCTGAAGATATGCTTGAAAGGGGGAGCTGCCAGTGGCGTCGAAGATGAGGAAAGTGGTTGGAATATGGTTGAGAGGCTGACTGAGTTGGAGAGTTTCGAGACTTGCGGCACTCTGGCGAATATTTATGACCGTCAGGCCCTCCCCCGTCGCACTCCAAGGCACTCTTCCGGGTTGGAAGCCACGAGCTTCAGCTATCATCACACCTCTACATTGACGGACTGCCCCGTGGCTTGAATCGGTCCTCCAAGTCCACTCGGTCTCAAGAACTTCGTATACCAGAGCTATACCTCCATGCATGGCTGTGTGACCCGACCATGCAGCTGGGGCCTACAAACTTGGTAAGGCAGAGATGAGGCAGCGATGTATCTTCCTGGGAGCCTCGTTCAAGGCGACCACTGACCGAACAGCAGAGACTCCTATGGAAAGATAAAGGCACCACTCCTCCAGCCCTCTGTGGTGGCAGACTTGAGTTTTCGGTCTGTCCCTGGGCTTGTGTGAATGCTCGGCCTTTCAGGGGCTTGATTGGCTGTTCGTCAAAGTTGACTCCCAATCAACACAGGCGGGTCACTTCCGCGCCGGAACTAGCAACACCCCCCGGCGGTGGGCCTCATATCGTGGGCCTCATATCGTGGGCCTCATCGTGGGCCTCGTTGCAGACTTGGCTTCTGCAGCCCGTGTTTGCCCCCTTCGACCCGTCAGACCTGCATGCCGCTGAAAAATTTGGGACCGAGACTCGTGGGCCTCACCCACCATGCGTCTGTGGTGACGGCGGGGCCTGCCAGGCCCTAGGTTGGTGCTCTCTAGGCCCCAGACGGACGAAAACGGCATAGAGTATTTGAGAGATGGACTTTGCCCCTGGAGCACCCCCTCGGCCCCTCCCCTAAGGCGCAAAGCCTGGCAGAGCAGACACGGATCATACTGATGGCCGACCTGGTTGTTCGATACATTACGGCAGCGTGTTGATATATTTGTGTTGGAGCCGCTCTTCATTGGGGTGTTCATCGGCGAGAGGCCGCTACCGTTTTGGCGTCGTTCCTGCCCGGTTTCTTGAGTGCGTCACCATCGGCTGGCCTCAAATCGCCGACAGGGGACGGCTGCGGCCAAGGTGACAAAGTCACACATCCGCCCACATATGTTCGAGAACCTGTAAGTTGGCAACACCATTTCTGAGCTGCTGCGGTACTTGGAAGCGAAGACTGGGGGCGATGGTGGCACTTTGAGCTGATGGGTAGCATAACTAACCTGCAGGTCACCCGCCTTCAATCCTTTCTTTGGGGTCACGCCCTCGGTCGAAAACGAATCCCGGGATTTGCTGGCAGTCTGGGCCAGCTCAGCACGGGAGGACATGCCGCGGTCCACGAGGACATCGGCACGCAGCGGTGGGTCGCATAGCGCGGAATTCGACGCCCAAGTAACTGCGGCATACTGGGACGGGAACACCATAGACCCTCGACTCCTCCAGCGGCGAAGCCCCTCATCTTTTGCGGCGGAAGGCAGCCAAGACGCCATCTCCTGGCAGTCGCGCAACACGCCCAACCAGGGTTTCACGGACTTCGGACCTGATCCTCTCGCTGCAACTTGGAACTCTGCGCCAAATCTTGAGGGCTCCTTGTCATACCACGCCAACAGTGACTATTACGGTTACGGAGCCGGGGGTCATTCAGGCTCATCGCAAGGTTACGGGTACTGCCCGACCCAAACCCCCCAATTCTTTGACTCGGAGCCCTACAGCGCTAGCGTCAGCGGCCTCACTGCATCGACCGGCGATTACAACTCGAATGTCTTCCAGGCCGACACCCATGTCTCAGAGATCTGAGTCTCTGAATTCCCAACCATGGTTGATCGTTTACCTGAGCAGACATCCGACTTTTTGTTGCCTTTTTCGAACCTTTCTTTGCAGTCAGAACCCTCAACAGTTATGGACGACCCAAGCAGCACTGCGAATCCGGCTCACATTCCCATTGATCCGGCTTTGCAAAATCCGGCGTTTGCCCCTTCGTTTCCCGTTGATGACCAGTCCGCCAGCGGCCCCTCGAGCCAGAACCCCGACACTTCCGAGTCTTCTGCCATGGATCGTGGGCGGTCAGGACACCGTCAACCCAGCAATACCGCCAACGACCAATTCTTTTGCGGCTGGGTATATGAAGATGGGGAACGCTGCCTCGCGGGCTTCTCGGGCACCCCGGGCTTCCCAAGAGAATGCGACTTGACGTAAGTTCTGCACCTTTGCCCTGTGCAACTCCCGCCACAAGCTCGAGGATCGCATCGTTCACCATGACTAACCCCGGATTTCCAGAAAGCACTACCGGAATCATACCAAGCCCGTCTTTTGCCTTGTTGCCTGTTGTTCGTGTCGCTTTGCCGAGAACAAAGACATGTATCGACACATGAGGACAAAGCACCCCACCGAAGCTAAGGAACAAGGTATTTCTGGCAACCAAGTCTACTGTTCTGAGGTCGGCTGTCTGTATAAAACCAACCGGCCTGACAACCTGAAGCGTCATCGCGAGAAGATGCATCCAGGGGTGCTTGATGAGTCCTGAGTCGAGAAATCCATGACGGGGAACAGGAATGGCATTTCTTTGCGCTTGGGTCCATGCTCTTGGGCTTCTTTTGGACATGTCAGCCTGTCTTTACCTTCCTTGTGATCTGTCTTTACCGATATCCATTCTTGTCTCCGCTTCTGCTGCTTTTTTGTCTCGTTTCTTGCCTCCACCCTCAGCCATTCGCTTCGTTTCTAGTTTGACATCGAGGTTTTTTTTTTCTTTGCGGCTTCGAGTTGGGGGCAATGTATCTTGAAACTTCTTCTTGCTCTAGTATCTCATCAAAACAAAACCATATTCGCTCATTATGTAACGCTGCCCCGAAATGCTTCAGCATCTGTCTGAAGGCGATTGCTCTAGCTGGATTCTACAACTGGACGTTCTCAGTTCAACTACTAGTTGCCGCAGAGGCCGAGGACTGAAGTCGCGAAGTAGCCTGATCTCCCGGCTCGCATGCCTCTTGCGCAGCTTCATGATCCCGCTTTGCCCTCTCTTCAACTTCCTTCTTGAACTCGTAGATGTCGGAATCGCTGCATAATCTCGTCAGCACAGAGTTTGGATCCTCCGCCAAGGGCAGCACTCACAGCACAAACTCATCCACGTATTCTCTTCCCTCAGCAGCCCGATTGACCCAAACTGAAACTCCCCGATAGGCAACCAGAAACTCTCCCCATCCTGCATCATCGATCACCACCGAGCCAGGACACCACTTTAGCAGGTCCGTCCACATTTCGCCCGCATGGTGCTCCCCAACGAACATCTTCTTGCTCTTGAACTCCCAACCATTCGTCACCAGCACCGCCAGTCCATCACCGCTCGACCTAGACGGATGGCCATGACGCGCGAAGCCAACGCAGCTCGGGTCGTCAAAGTAGTCGTACTGCGAACCGTATGCCCAGAGCGTGCGAGCGAGCATCATCTTTGGGATGACAAGGCCGCCGGCAGTCGGGGGAATGAAGTTGCTGTGGTCTGGCTTGGGGTGTTGCCCGAAGGAGCCGTAGAGATCAGAGTAGAAGACACAAGGGAGGCCGGCGTTAGCGCGGAGCAGGATGAGGGCGTATGCGGAGGGGATGAAGAAGGGGGCAACGGGGGTCTGGGTTGTGTTAGTGGATGTCACAGATGGAATAGGATGGGCAATACCTCTAGGGATTGGCCTTCTTGCTGCGAAGCTGTCAGTATAGTCTCGCTCCTTCAGGAAATGAACTCACCGTGTCATGGTTGACAACGAAAGTCTACAACTAGTCAGTCAATTCTGCTGATTCTCCTCGATATGAGATACTCACCACAGCATTCTGGGGCTTCCAGACAACTAGAGCATCATCAAAGATTTCTCTGAGGTCTCCCTTTTCGCCCAGCAGCGAGATTCTGCTAAAGTTGGAAACCAGCTGCACGTCAAACAACGAGATGCGCTGACCCATGTACTCAAGATACCGGGCCAGGAACTCGGAATCTTCCCTCCAATACTCCCCAACGAAGAACCAATTCTTGTCGACTTTTGCTTGGATATAGGCCGTGAAACTCCTCAGGAACTCGAAGCTGTAATGCTTGATAGCATCAAGCCGCATCCCCCCGAGTCTCAGCTGCCCCGCAAGCCATGTCACCCAACGCACCATATCCGCTCTCACCTCCGGGTTCTTGTGATCGACATCCGCAAACATCCTACAACCGTCAGCATCTCCAACCCCAAACGTCGCACAGTCGCACCCACAGATAATCATAATTCCCCAACTCCTCATCCACATCCGTCGCCCACTCCTTCCCCTCAAACCTCCACACCCCGCTCTCCCGCTTCTTCCCATCATAATCAATCCCCGTAAAATGCTCCTTCCCCCAGCGCATCGAACTATACCTTCCGGCCCTCCCCTCGAAGTTATACCCCGTCCACGCCTCAATCACCTCCCTCCCACCCACCTCCACCCTCCTATCCCTCGTATCCACCCTCGTCGCCACCACCTCCTCACTGAAATCCGCCCCCGCCTTATGATTCAGCACCGCATCAAACAACACCCCTATCCCCCACCCCCTCGCCTTGTCGCACAGCTCCGTCAACTCCGCCTTGGTCCCCCACTTTGTGCGCACCGTGCCCTTTTGGTCAAACTCCCCGAGATCGTACAAATCGTAGATATCATACCCGTTTCCCTCCGGACGTGCAGCCTTGCACGCCGGCGGAATCCACAGCGAGGTGACGCCCAGCGCGGCGACGGCGGGGAGGATTCTCGTCAGGCGCGTCCAGTGCGAAGGGGAGGGATCCGAGGGGGAAGACGGAGGGGGGATGTACCATTCGAAGCCTTGCAGCATGGTTTGGTTCGGCGGGCAGGGGGCGGAGGGGGGCACGATGAGCGGGTTGGGGAGGAGGGAGGCGGGGCGGCGGGCGCGCCAGGGGCGGAGGCCGGCGGAGGTGGGGGGGTTGGTGGGGCTTTGGAGGGGGAGCCCGGTGGAGGTGGAGCGGGGCGGGTGGAGGTTGAGGAATTCGCTCATTTTCGCGGGGAGGGGGTTGATACTTTGCTTGAGTGACGCGAAGAAAGGGGACAAAAAAGGTCTGCAAGGAGGAGGAGGAGGAAATAAAAGGGTAATAGCGAGAATGAGAATTTGAGAGATATTTGGCTCCCCAACGTGAGCCGTGATATTGTTGCCCGATTGAGCGCCGTGTCAGCTTTTCACTTCAGCTCATGCAGGGTGGGAACGAGCGTTGGGCAAAAACTGCACTCTTGCCCGGTGCAAAGGTGAGAGCGCGTCGCACCTGATGTCAGACGGCCATGGCGGGTTCCACAATCGCCGCCTCGCTAACATTTCCAGATACATTGGGCTGACAAGTTTCTCTAATAAGCGATGTACTGATTCCAATATGCCGTGAATTCCATTTCAGGGAATGTTTTGGAGGGTGCAGCAAGGAGGAAATGGTGAGTCGGGATGCCGCCCGTCCGCCAGTGCTCGCCTGTATAACCCTAACCCTATCTTGGCTAGCTCCCCAAGAACATGACAGCAGCTGTCCAGTCCATATTACCTAGAACTTTGTGCGTTAGCAGCAGAATGCGTCTTGAGTGCGATATTTCATACCTACTTCAGGGCCCGCCCTGCTGGCAAACGCATGCAAACTGGCCGAGACAAGTGGTGACGGGGTCGCAGCTGCCCTTGCTGTGACAAGCCATGCCGATACCGGTCGCCGGGTCTTCGCACTGGCAGAGATTGAGGCAATCGAAAATGGACATCGTCAGATTGCTCCCACAGTCCGGGTTTGGCAGGCTGGAGTCGTGGCAGACTAGCGCCCCTCCTTGAGAAAGACAGGGTCCCACAAGAAGAGAGACGGCAACGACGCCAAACGAAGCAAGAAAAGTCAGCATTCTGAGAAAGTCCTAAATTATATTTCAACTGAAGTCATGGAATGGAGTGAGGCAAATTGATTCAAGTGCTGCTAAAGATGTGGAGGTTTTTTTTCATTTATGTCCAACTGAAAAACCTTGACCCGCTAGTTCAGACACCCCAACCTCGGGCTCAACTTGCAGCGAGTAGTAATTTGGACAGCCATCTTCCCCAAAACAGCCAGGCTTGTTGCTTGGATTGCTGCCTTTGGACTAGGAACCGAGAAAATGGGCGGCGTCAGCAAGCCAACAAGCCACAACTCTAGTCCCAAAGTTCCTCACAACCAGCACTGGTACTAGTCCAACCCCATCGACTCGGCCCCAAACAACCACGACGCGGCAGCGGAAACACTGACAGATGAAACAATTCAGGGAAAAAGAACAGTCACTCAATCCCATCCACCAACCTCACAACCCCGTAACTCGTCCCCGCCGCAACCGCACCAATCACCAAAGTCTGCAACGCACCCCAAACCCCCGCCTTCTTATTCCTCACCGTCACCCACGACTTCGCGAATCCAAATGCCAACAACACCACCACCGCGATCCCCACCGAAACCCCCAGCGCCTCCCTCGCCCTACCCGCCATGAAAAAATACGGCAGCATCGGCACCAAGCCCCCGACAAAATAACTCACACCCATCGTCACAGCCGACACCACCGCCCTCCCCTCCTCGGGCCTAACCAACCCCCTCCCGACCTCCATCGCAAACTCCACCCACGTCTCTTCATCCGCCATAATCTCCCTTACCACTTTCCGCATAGCATCCGACTCCTCACCCACCCCAAACCGGCCCAACACCTCAACTACACCCCTCCTCTCCGTTTCCGGGTCATCTCTCACACCCTCCAACGTCCGCTGATACTCAACCTCCCAGTGTCCTTTTTCCGTAATAGCCACATTGTACGCGCCCAGTCCCATGGAGATCATGCCTGAAAACAGCTCAGCGAGACCGCCCATGATGACGATCTTGGTGGAGCCCGAGATGGAGAGGGAGGCGGTTAGTGCGAAGGGGACGGTGAGGCCGTCGGAGAAGCCGAGGGTGATGTCGCGGAGGAGGGCGTCGAGGTTGGTCGTGGGGGTGTGAGACTGATTGGGCATTTGGAGGAGGGCTAGTGAGGAGGAAGTGCGGGTTTGGGAGGGTTTGGGGCGCAGGAGGGGGGTTGTTGGGGAGGGCATTTTGGATGGGCTGTGTTGGTGGTTGTTTGTTGATGGTGTTGCGATGTTTGCTTAGCGGCGCGGTTGTATTGATCTTGAACGGGAGAATGGTTGTCGCTTTGTCTCAATGTCTTTGTCTGGTGGAATCTAGAGATTGCGAGTGGCTGAAAAGGGGTGAAATACTGCGTTGGAACACCTTCTTCCTTACGCGACCTGATTCATTCCCGAGGTGGCGTGAGATAGTCGACATACGCCGGACACAGCAAGTGGCGTGCGCAGCCGCTTTCTCCCGGGCCATTTGCAGGATCTGGATGCTGCGGCTGACACATCCCGAAAGTCCGACACGCCGTCTCGGGTCTCGCCGGCCGCCATCACTCAGCTCACGTACAGCTGAAAACTGACGTCCTGTCACTTGCGAAAATCACATCTCAAAGTTCCAGGTTGTTTATATGGCATGATATGTAGATTTGGCTCTCGGTTATATCAGCTCAAATGGCCAGATATCAGAGCTAGCGGGTGGCCTTGATTTCCAGATCTGCCCTGCCCCGGGTGGCCCGCCACCCACCTACAACCTTGGCGCAATAGGACGCTCAGCAGAAGGTTTGGTGGTGTATGCGCCCAGCTCTGTTTCCCCCATGAGCTTATTCATGACGTCCTCTCGCAAGGCAAGTAGGATTTCCCAGTCCTCATCGCCCTTTGTTCCACCCTTTCGCGGCATAATGTTCAGACTTCCTTCGTAGGCCGAGTATGTCTTGCGCGCCCACTCGGGCTTTCCTCCGCCCGTCCCCGGAATGCCAAACTCGATGTCGACGCCAGTGCTGACCCAGACCGAATTGTCGAGCCCGGTCCTCTGCTTGTTGAGTGCCAGGTGGCTCGCGTGAGAAATAAGGTCCGGATCAGCACCGTGGAAGACGTTGGAAAGAAGCGCCAGGTGCTCGCAAAGGTGGTCCGGATTGTGGAATGCTTGAATGGCCCTGCGGATAAGCCAGGCGGCCTCTGCAACGTCTCCAAGTGTGGCAGGCGTCGAGCCATCCTCAGTGTTGACGAGGTCTTTGACCCTGATGTGCTTGTCGGTCATGGTACGCAGATACATGTTGCCAATGTAGGCCTCCTTGGTGAGATCCGGGATCATTCGGTTACGGATATCGACGGCCGTGGCAAACCGAGTGATTTCGTTGGGGTCGAGATGCTCCAGCCTAGCGCGTGTGACATGGAGCCAGGTTAGACCGCAGATCGTGTCTGCGCTGGAGACGAAAGCAAGGGGTCCGTAGATGGATCTGAGATATTCGCAAGCCTCTTTCTTCAGGTCGAGAACCCGTGCAGCGGAGAATCTGAGGACACTGGCCACGCATGCGGGAACATTGGACACGCCTTCCGAAACACTGGTTACTGGCGCTTCGACAGACGGAGCGGAAAAGTCGAAGTCGTATTCGGGCAGGTTGGTGATGTCGACAATCTGGGCGCCACGTCCGGCGAGTAGCGCATTGAAGTTGGAGCGGCGTCTGAGCGAGGCATTGAAGGCTGCTTCATCGAATCGGCGCCCTGGGTTGAACATGCACTGGTAGAAGGCGTGATAGGATGCGCCATCGGCGATCGCGTGATGGAACGCAAAGCAAAGAACGAGACCTCCTGGGATGAAGTTCAGCCGCAGAGTTACTGGATGATAGCATTTGCCGCTGAGGTTCTCGGGGTGGTCGGGAGAAAGCGAAAGGAGGTCCTTGTCGATAGCGTCTGGCGGAACGCCCGCGTTTTGGAGCTGGTTCCAGGTCCAGTGGTAATTCTCGTTCTCCCCGTGGACCTTGGTGTCGAAGATCTCGCTGCAGAAGTGGTGGATGTTGAGATTGGCTGGGTGGCGCGAAAAAAACAGCTGCGGAAGCTTGTCGTCCCTGGGGTGGATGATCTGGCCGCCCATAAACGGGAAGCAAGTGAGGGCTCGCTGGAAGCAAGTAAACAAATACTTGGCGGCGGCGTTTATATTGTTGGCAGTGTTGCTTTCAAATGGGAAGCCGTAAGCCATACGCGTATAGACCTTGGGCGCATTCAGGTCGATTCCATTGAGAGGCAACTGTTCTGTGAGGCTCGAAATCCACTTCTTCCTAGCGTCTGAGGGGTCCATGGCGAATGCGTTCCTGGGAAGGCGCGACAGGGGAATCCGAACTGCGCTTTGCATGTTGTTAGCCAAAGAAAGCTTCGCGCAAGAGGATTATTAGGGAAATACCGTCGCTTATAATAGCCTTCGAGGCAGTAGACGCGGATCCTGGAAGATCCTCGTGCCTTGAGTTCAAAGATAATGATTCACTCGCGGTTGGAAACTTCAACTTTTCGTCCCCTCAGGCTCTGTGAATCGCAGCCAAGTCACCTTGCCATGAGGCCGGTCATTTGAGCAGGCGGCTCACATGCAGGATGTGACCACCAGTTCAAAATAATTCCCCGTGCCTTGCACGGCCACCGAGGAGACCTTGGATTCCATCTGATCTCTAGTTGTCTCATGGATGAGATTCGAACATGGAGGTCGCGGAGGTGAATGGGAATGGGCCCCACAGAGAGGGTGGCCCTTTCCATTCCCAGAGGTGAGGTATATGGCACATGCTTGTTCCCGCTCCCGCTTCCGGCTGGTTCTTGGTCGCTGATTATGCTAGCCGGGAAGTTCCTCGTTCTATCTTGACCAAGGAGAGAGAGATCCAGCCAGTAGCTTTATCCGCTATTGCGGCCAATCGTGGGATCTAATCCTTTCTCCAGTCCGGGACTTGAGTAAACAGGTGCTAAACTACCGCCAGCACAGCGCCATCGCTTCAGATGGGAACTCTGCGGATCAGCACCTCGTTATTCGAATGCGATGGAAACGGTGCATCCAAGAAGCAGAAACGGTGAGTAAGACCATGTCGTGATCTCATGCTTCCTTGACAGGTCTCAGTCAGTGCTTCAGCTATCAATGAGAGACATGCAGCCGAGACCTGATAATGTCGTGCAAGCGGACGTCTTGACCTGCATGTGTCACCCTCGCTCCCCAAGAAGTAAGGTAACATTGGCTAATTAGACGACAGGCTTTAATTCTCATCCATTTTCTGGCTCCTAGTCGGTTGCACCTTCTGGTGAAAGGCCCGCTTGTAAGGCGGCCTTGTTGCCTGATGTGGGGGGTACTGCTTTCTTTCAGTTGACAGGCAATTGGGGAACATTCGAACAAAGAACTTCGTTCTCGCAGCGCAGCGGCAGGCACCGTGAACAATCCATTGATGGAACCTGCCCGAACAGCAGTAGGTTTATTGCTGCACAAAGCTACTTGCAAAGAACTACTCGCCTTCTGGAGAAGCTAACTCTTGGGGCGGTTAGGATCGTAGGCGTCCGTCCAAACATGACACCGCGAATCGACCACCTGCGGATCGCTCAGCGTAATCGACTTCCGATCGCCTTCTCCTCCCAAGTTCCCGAGCGACTTCGGCGCGCTTCCATACTTGGCCCAGCCGGGACCGGCCTGAGGGTCCTTCACAAACGACGCCCAGGCACCCTGAATTCTTCGGCTGAGGATCTTGTTCTGGTCTGTCGATTGGGATGATCCAAACAGAAAGCCGACATCGCTACCGTGCCCTGCGCGACGGCCATTTGGAAACGACGCGTTGAAGAGATAGCGCCACGTGGGAATACCGATACTCGCCATCATGTTGGCGTCGTACGTTGTGGTGCAGGCGAACTGGTAGTCAGAGTGTAGCAGATTCCGAGCGTCGGATTCGCTCTGGATCAGCCAGTCTGAGCCGACTGCGTACGCGCGCGCAACTTCGCTCCGTGCTGCGGCGTTCTCGGGATACACAATCCTGGTCCACTCGTCGAACGTCTTCGAGGCGATGTTGTTTTGCGGGAAGATGTTGCCCTCCTCGAAAGTGCTTCCGATGAGGACCGGCACTTTGACGGTGCGGCCTGCTCGCCTAGCAGAGTCCGAATCTCCCACGCTTGACAGACCGCCATCATCGACGGGAGGGAAAAGGAGGTTGACCCTCGACACACCAACTCTGACTTCTGCCGCCGTTTTCGACTGCACGCATGCGAGAGCTTTGTCAACGTCACAGTTCAGAGCCTTGGCGAGTGTCAAGAACGGCTGCTCGTCCTTCTTGTTCCCCGTTCCGAGCCCAGTCGAAGCCGGGCCAATTTGGAGGGCAATCCGGTTGAAAGTGTGAAGACCACCGCTTTGCAAAATAGCAGCGTGGAAGAGCGGCTTGTCGAAAGGTTCGCTCATGAGTTGCGAATCGGCCGACACAGCTCCTGCTGAGTCGCCGGAGATGGTAACCTTCGTCTTGTCGCCACCGAAGGCGGCAATGTTCTCCTGGATCCATTTCAAGGTGGTTTTCTGGTCGCGGAAGCCAGCGTTGAGCTCATCCGCCGGGAGTCCCGAGACATTGCCGGGAAAGCCGAAAACGCCCAAGCGATACTGGGCCACCACCACGACAATGTCTTCATTTGCGGCCAGATTCGACCCGTCGGTCCCGGCCGAGGATCCCATCTGAAGAGCACCGCCATGCCACCATACCAGCACAGCCTTCAAGCCCGGAGTCTTGGGCGCAAAGATATTGAGGTGGAGGCAGTCTTCCTCACTTTGACAGCTTGGTTGCTGTACGGTAGCATCAAATGTCTTGTTGCTGGGGCTGGGCAAGCGGGATGCCCTAAATCTCACAGGCGGGTCTGCAAAGGGAATGCCGATGAACTTGTTGACCGTGGCTGTTGAGGTTGACAGCGCAACCTGCGTGGTTGTTCCCAGATAGGTGCCATGGCTGAGCGACACCGATGGTCTCAGAGTCTGGGCGGCGGCGAGGCAGCCAAGTTGGAGGAATGCTGCCAAAGTGAACTGCATCTTGTCTGTCCCCTTCCGTCAACGTCCGAGTGCTTTGGCTTCACGTGGGCCGACAGAAAATTGAACCGAACCACTGACTGACCCAAGCAGGTAACCTCCTCAACTAAATGATCAACATCCAAACTTGTTTCGCACCTACTATTCGACCCCTGCGTCCATTCGACCGCTTTGAAACAATGCTTGGGTGACGTTTGGCCGGTGGATGATGACCCGGGCCCGTGGTCCGGCGCTAGCACTGCCGCGTCAATAGGAACGGTTACAGACCAAATACCCCAATTTCGGGGCATGATAATACCGATTGCCCAATATCTGAGACTGGAACCCGGGTTGGCCCATGTTTTAGCGGCGAGACAATAACGACGATCACCCGCCCATCCGCCAGAGGTCGGGCCGAGAATCCATTCATTGGTGGACTTGGCCAACTCATCATCAACCGCGCATTGCCGTGTGGACATCCCGAGCTTGTTCGGAGGGGATTCGTAAACAACGGCCATGTCCATTTCTCCACATCGCATGAATGGGGCGCATGGACCTGGCGGCTGTTGACGAATTACGGGGAATTAGCCTATCTGTCAACGCTGCACAAGCTACCAGGATCGGAATATATTGCCCTTTTTCCAGCCTGTTCACAGTTGGGGAACGCTCGGGACGTGCAGGGGCCAAGGCCGTCTAAAGTGCCGGTGCTAACGAGCCTCGCTACCAGTACGGTCTATGGATCGTACCTCGCGAGGCTCTCAGGGGAACCCAGCTTGTCGATTGGCGCGACTCAAGACGACAAGGCGGGGAGCAGCGATCGCCAAGCACTCTTCCTCTCCCGCGCACTTCCTATTACAGTCAACCTGCGGTGTCATAGCGGCCACCGAAAGGTGTCGATATTATTGTCCGATACCTCCGCTGAGCGCCGCAGGGTGCGTAGATTTTCAGTAGCGAGCCACCCTATACCAGCTCTATGGCTAAGGGGCTCGTGAGGGGCTTCATGGCCGCGTCATCTGGGTCGTCGCGAACAAGTCAAACAATGGTCGAGGAGCCATCTCCACAGCACCACGCCTAGATCGCCTCCCCAGATTCCGGGCTCGGAGATTTTGTATTTATACCATCGCCAAATCATCCTCATCCCAACCTCCACACGAGTCCAAGGCCTTCAATCATTCCTTACGGTACACCACTGTTCCCGAAAGCTGATCATCATGAAGTCGTTCATCGCCGCCGCGCTTCTCAGCGTCGTCACCGCGTCCCCCATCCTGGAGGACCGCCAGGTACGTCTCGAGTACTACCATGACGTTTCATGTTGCATCGAGCCTAACAACCAAGTAGAGTGGAGCTGGCCCGTTCGGTGTTGCGGTAAGCCTTGGCCGGATGGCATCCCATCGTTGGTACAAGGAGGACAAGCTCTGACATGATATGGTTCAGCAATCGACCACCGACAGCGGTCTTGCCAACCACGCCATCTACCTCCCGACCTCTACCAGCACCACCGGAGGCAAGTGGCCCGTCGTCGTCTGGGGCAATGGCGGCTGCGGCGGTGACGGAAACTCCAACTCCAAGTTTCTCGGTTGGCTCGCGTCGTACGGCTACCTTGCCATCGCCTCGGGCCGTCCCGGCGGCAGCGGCTCCACCACGGCCCAGATGATGACCCAGTCCATCGACTTTGCCGTCAAGGTTGCCGGCACCGGCAGATACGCCAACGTCGACGCCTCCAAGATCTTTGCGTCCGGCTTCTCGTGCGGTGGTGTCGAGGCCATGGCCCAGAGCTGGGACAAGCGTGTCTCCACCATCGGTGTCATCTCCTCGGGTCTGTTGACCAACTACTCGGCCGCCTCGACCTTCACCAAGCCCATCCTCTATGCCATCGGTGGCTCCGGCGACGTTGCCTACCAGAATGTAAGCCCAGCCTTCCTTTCACGGCACCCAAACCAAGCTTGCCAAGACACTGACACAATACCACAGGCCGAGCGCGACTTCAAGGCCCTGCCGGCCAACACCCCCGCGTGGAAAGGCAACCTCAACCTTGGCCACGGTGGTGACCTCTTCGGCAACAACGGCGGCAAGTTCGGCAAGGTCCAGCTCCACTGGCTCGAGTGGCTCTTCAAGGGCAACGAGGAGTCGGCCAAGTACTTCACTGAGGGTTACAAGGCCGACGGATGGCAGGTGCAGACCAGGGCTATGGACAAGCTCAAGCCTTTTGTGTAAGCAAATGTCGGAGAAGAAAAGGAGGAGCAGAAAACATTCGTGAGAAGAAAGGCTCTGTACATACATCGTACGACGGTACGACCAGCTGGTTCCTAAATTGTTCAACCAATGTCAACAAGGCAATTGCGACATGTATTCTCACCACTGTTTTACTTGTGAAATACTGGTGCCTCGCTTCTAACCGGTAGTATGTCCTACCTTACATTACCCAGGGTCTCATTTATTGGCGCATTTCGAAAACTAGACCACTCGCGAATCTAATCCGACACTGGAATTCATCCTCCAATAGGAAGACCAGGTAATCTCTTGTGCCACAAGGCGAGACCAAAACGTCCTCTAGTATCCTGTTTCAGAGTGCGCCATATAAACGAAAGTACGAGACCAACGGCCGCCGGGTTTAGTGAACAATACGGAGAATTACACGCCGCTGGAAAATCTCCAGCACCGGGCTGGGAACAGAGCAGCACCCGCAGTTACCCATGGCATTCACATATCAACTGCATCTCCCTATCTTGAACCTCGACGAACCCCCGTGACGGGTCTACGTCACGCAGAAAGAAAGACACGACAACCATCGACATCGCCCCACCGCTCACGCTCGAAATCTCACCATGTCTTGCTGCTACAAAGCCCGGGGGATGCTGGGACGCATAACATTCCTCCTCCTCACCTCATTCCTCGCCAACATCGCCCTAGCCGACAACCCCATCATTCAAACCATTTACACGGCCGACCCGGCGCCGCTCGTATACAACGGGCGTCTCTATCTCTACACAGGCCACGACGAGGACGGCTCCACCACCTTCACCATGCGCGACTGGCGAGTCTTCTCGTCGACCGACATGGTCAACTGGCAGCACCACGGCTCGCCCATGAACCTAGGCGTCTTCAAATGGGCCGACGCCAACGCCTGGGCCGGCCACGTCGTCCCGCGCAACGGCAAGTTCTACTGGTACGTCCCCATCCGCAACCGCGCCACCAACAGGATGGCCATCGGCGTGGCCGTGGGCGACAGCCCCACGGGACCCTTCCGCGACGCCCTCGGAAAACCGCTGGCTGAGAACGGCGAGATCGACCCGGCCGTCTTCATCGACGACGATGGGCAGGCGTACTTGTACTGGGGCAATCCCAAGCTCATGTACGTGCGGCTGAACCAGGACATGATCTCGTACAGCGGCGGCATCGTGCAGATCCCGCTCACCGGCGCCGGCTTCGGCACCCGCACCGGAAAGCCCGAGCGGCCTACGATGTATGAGGAGGGGCCGTGGGTGTATAAGCGCAACGGGCTGTACTACCTGATTTTCGCCGCCAACTGCTGCTCCGAACACATCGGGTACTCGACGGGCCCCAGTGCCACGGGGCCGTGGACCTACCGCGGTGTCGTCATGCCGACGCAGGGCAGGAGCTTTACGAATCACCCGGGTGTGGTAGACTACAAGAACTCGACCTACTTCTTCTACCACAACGGCGCCTTGCCGGGTGGAAGTGGATACACCCGGTCCGTGGCTGTCGAGCGTCTCGTTTTCAACGCCGACGGGACCATTCCCACCCTCACCATGACCACGGCCGGCGCGCCGCAGGTCGGCACCCTGGATCCGTATGTGCGGCAGGAGGCGGAGACAATGGCGTGGGCTGAGGGTGTCGAAACCGAGGACTGCAGCGAGGGCGGCGTGAATCTTGCAGCGATCCACAACGGGGATTACGTCAAGGTCAAGGGTGTGGCGTTTGGTGCTGAGGGTCCAAAGACCTTTACTGCTCGCGTTGCCTCTGCGGTTTCTGGTTTTGGCGCCGGTGGAAATAAGATCGAGTTGCGTCTAGGGAGCGCCACTGGCACGCTTGTGGGCAGTTGTACTGTGACGGGTACCGGGGGTTGGCAGTCGTGGGCCAATGTGAGTTGTCCGGTCAGTGGTGCGACGGGGACCAAGGATCTGTTTCTGCGCTTCACTGGGGGCGGCAGTGGAGAGCTGTTCGAGTTCAATTGGTGGCAGTTTACCGCATGACGTGTCCTATGCTGCATTAGAGACATACCTATTATCACTTAATAAATACCGCATTATTGGGCGAAACTGGAGTAGGAATCTAGAGCCCTAGTGACCCTGGACGTTGACGTTGTGGCAGGACGCTACCAAGTAACCTGGAAAGTCTAGAAGAATCACCGCACCTGCTGGCAGCTAGACGACAGCTGGTCAGGTGTTCGCTGTTGCCTAGCAAGTCAGGCCTAACCCCCTCTCTCTTTCCTCGTTCAACCAGTTAACTTGCGTTCTAAGATGACCGCCCCTCTTTTCCCCTTTTATCAACACAGCCTAGCGTGCACCCGCATGTCAAACTCATCCTTGATGTAGCCAAAGAATAATCTGAACAATGCGCAATGTTGGCTGCAGCGCTCACAATAAAGCCCTGCGGCATGCTTTGGCGTCTCTCGCAAAGGCAAGCAGGCGGTTGTTGGCCAATTGGATGGAGGCTCCAAATCGGACGCCGACGGGGCGCCGTTCTGCTCCCGAGGAGAACAAACGCGACGGAAAGCCTCTACCAACCACTCTCCCCCAACTTGCTCGAAACCAGGTTCCTGGAGCTCCAACCCAGTGCCGACGCATCCTCAGAAATCCAATGTCGACTCACAACGAGGTCCTTGTTGGACCCGACGCCAATGACCACCCCCACAGACCCGACTGCCTTCGAGGTCCTCTCCTACACGTGGGGCAACCCTTCCGACCCCAAAAAGGAGATTCTCGTCAACGGTTCTACCGTGTCCGTATCAGCCAACCTCGAAGACTTTCTCAGGGTTCGACGTGAGCAGGACACACCAGTGACGCTGTGGGTCGACGCTTTGTGCATCAACCAGACCGACACGTCGGAAAAGAACTTTCAAATACCCCTCATGCTGCTCATCTACACGACGGCACGGCGTCTAACTGTCTGGCTCGGCCCTGAAAGCAAACACAACAATAGCAGCCTCGCCATCAAGACGCTCGCCTGGCTCGGCTCGACGTCACCCTACTCCAAAATGCCCATTCTGGAGCGAAGTACCAAGCAGGCGCTGGACGCACTGCTCGCCCGGCCGTGGTGGACGCGTGTCTGGATCGTCCAGGAACTTGCCCTCGGCGGCGTAGCCGGCAAACTGGAGCGAGTTCAAGTCCGCTGCGGCAGAGAAACCACATCATGGGCACAAATCGTGGTGGCGGCGGCGCGGATGCGAGCGTACCACGAGGATTTGCGGCAGCCTTTTCCGAACACTGCCAACATCCTGGAACTTGACAGCTTGCGTGAGAGTGCCACTCGATTTCTCCGGTTGTCGCCAGGGTCGTCACGCTTGCATGGTGCGTTTGAGCTGGTTTGTCGATATCGGCACTTTCTCGCAACAGATCCGCGGGACAAGATCTTTGCACTGGCTGGTTTGTGCGCGCACCTAGGGCCGGGTGGGATTTCGCCCAGGTATGAGACCACGGTGGAGGAAATTTACACGTCCTTTGCGTGTGATGTGATCTCCGCGGGGGGTGGAGACGCGTTGGAGTTGCTGCGACAAGCGGGCGTGAGCTGTCACGGCAATTTGCCATCATGGGTACCGGACTGGTCGACCCCGTTGGGGCATGAGCCGCTTCCACTGAGAAAGAGGACGCAGAGATATTTCGAGGTGCCATGGTGGGCCGAACCGACTGAGGATCACCCTCGTGTGTGGCGGGACGACGGGACCATCAAACCCTCTCGAGTTTCCTACCGCCATTTTCCCTTTGCTCAGCAAGACAAGAATCGCAATCTGGAAGAAGTGACGGAGCTGAGACGGGCGAGCCTGCGAAGGCTGGAGATTGGCGCACTTGGGTACGGCGTCGTGCGCAGCATCGACGAACTTCCGCCCAACTTCCTCGCGCACGGGGTGCCGGAGCAAATCAAGAGCCGAATAGAACAACTGCTTCGGGCCGGTGACACGCTACTGTGTGTGTCGGACCGACTTCATGCCAGCGAAGGCGGCGCTTCGATGTCAGGCGCGCGGCTAGATTCGGTCCAAGTGGGTGAAATCAGGACCGAGAGGAGTGTCAAACGTTGGCTTCTAATGGAGCTGCGAGATGATGATCCAGAGCAAAAACCTCCTTATTTTGCCGGCGGAGGCTCCAAACTGCACGCCAAGATCAACACAACAGCCAAAACGCTCGAGGTCAAGAGCATCGTTCTCGACACTGTTGACGTCTGCCTCGAGGCGTTTGTACACGACGTGGAGACCGACTGGCGCAACACGACCCGATTCATGGTTCAAGTCGGGCAATGCAAAGCCCTCGCAATGGACCACTGCGTGGCCACAGAGCGCTATCCCAACATGGCCCGGCGCATCGAGGCTTTCTGGAACACCCTTCTTGTCGGCCAAGCCTTGGATCCCGACCCTTCCACCTGCACAGCTGCCAATACTCTCCAGCGCCGGTACGAACACTGGCTGCCCCCAATCCCTCCCCACTGGCTGCCCTCTTCCCCTCCCAACGTCCCCATCGTAGCCGGCCTGGTCGAAATGACAGAAGGTGCGCAAGCCGCCGTGCAAGCCCAGCAGGCGCTTCGCCATCAATCAGACACCCGCCATTGGGCAGACCGAGTCAAAGTCGACGCCGCAACCTACCCAGAGTACAACCCGGAGAACTGGGCCCAAGCTGAAAAGGAAGCGTACCGTCGAGACGCCCAAGACGCGGCAGCAAGCTGGCAGCAACAGCCCTTTGATCTATACCATCGTCCATTCCGGTTTCAAAACATGATTCCCGATCCCTACTGGGAGGCGAGACGACGTGACGATGAGCTTCTCATGAAGTGCGGTGAGGTCAGTGGTGGCGGCGGTGGTGTCCCGGTGACGTGCCATTCGGACTTGACTGGGTCTCAGGGGGTCCATGGAACAGATACAGCGGCAGAGACACGGACAGTTAGGAGTGTGGCGGACAGTGAGCCAGAGTCAGAAATCAACTCTTCACACCGCGACCAGCTCCTAGCAATGCATCAGAAACTCCTCCGCGAGACACCCTCCATGGTCCCACGTTGTTCGCTTCCCGCGGGGATGGAGATATACGCCTTGGGTCGGTGTTTCTTCATCACCAAGGCGGGTCGCTTCGGATTAGGGCCGAGGGGGGCGAATGTTGGGGATGCGGTGGCGGTTTTGTTTGGTTCCGGGGTGCCATTTTTGGTGAGGAAGAGGGGAAGATGTGCTGGCGGTGGCAGTAATTCTGGTTCTGGTGCCTGGCAGCTTGTTGGGGAGTGTTATGTTGAGGGGGTGATGGGCGGTGAGGTAATGGAGGAGTTAAAGAGGGGCCGGGTAGAGGAGGAAGTGATGTTGCTAAGTTGAGTCGTAAACTGTCGCCATGTTGGGGAGGAGAGGTGGTTGCGGATGCGAAGGGCGGTTGTGATGATGAGGCGGATAGAGAGTGGATTCGGAATTAGGTTTTGGACATGATCCCACGAGCACATCCGCGATTGGGGCGGAGTAGGATCGCTTCGCAGACTTGGATTCGAAGTTCCGGGTGAGGCCCGTGGGCGTGATGAGCTGAGGGTTATTGATGCAATTGCGTTTCCGAGGCTTCCGGGGGTGTTTCCAGTCACTCCCACTATCATGTTGAAAGGCGACTGAGAGTGTGCTGGAGGAAGCCGGGAGTTGGTGAGGTCCTCCTGGCCCCCGGAGCGTGGGGTCGGACGAGATGGACAGTTGCACCTGCCAGGATAGGCATGTCAATCCAAAACACCAATCTCTGCATCGTGATTGCTCAGTTCACCGATGCAGGGCTCCAGCTGCAGCCAATCCCACGCACGCTCAACATCCAACGCGTGGTGGTCCAACCACCGTCTTATCTCCCTTGATAACCCCGCCATGACCTCGGTCGCTTCTGGCAGCTGTGGTTGATACTTTTCATCTCAACGCCCACACATCACGTTGAATCGAAATGCATCCCCTTCGAGTCCTTGCTGCAGCTTTGGTGATCGCGCCGCTCTCGACCTCAGAAACCATCCGCCCCTCTCCTGTCTCTGATTGCGCCCAAGTTACCGCCGTCAGCAAAGTCACCTGCCCTCGTGACGGTGGCTGCTGTGCCGCAGGCGAGTGTTGCGCCGGCGGATGTTGTCCGATCGGGGCAATCTGCATCAATAAGGGGCGGGGAGACGAAGCATGCTGTCCTCTTGATGATGCCTCGACTTGCGGCATCGCGCTACCAACTCTTGCAAGTGCAATGCATGCTCTTCCCGGAATGCTGAACTAATAACTTGACGATAGACCAAAGTATGCGATGGCCGTCCGGCGTCGTCCGTGACGTGCACAGCGGCCGAGACGAGCTGGCCGTGTCCGCCAGATAGCGCCTGCGGTGTGAGATTCGGCGCTTGCTTTGCGATTGCGAATACTTGCACGACCACTGCTGGCGGCGTGACGCCGACTCCCGCACCCAGCGGTACAAGCCCAACGGCTACGGGAAACGGTGGCACGGCGACGACGACATCACACGGTGCCTCGATTCATTTCGGCAGCTCTTGCATCAGTGTAGCGCTGGGTTTAGGAGGCTCTCTGGTGGCAGCCATTGGTGGCTTCCTCATCTGAGATGTAATCTAGCAGTTATCTTCTTGTCAGGCAGAAAAGAGGATATTGGTATGTCGGATGCCACTGGAGTCTCTTGTGATCATTATGTGCCCAGTCAACCCATAACCCGAATGCGATGCCCTTTGTCCTTTCTCTGTTTGCTACTAATACACGTGGAATTTCAAGTTTCCAATCGACGTTATCGAGCACCAATCGTCCACAGTTGAAGCCACCCCATGTAGTTGCCAGTTTGACCCCTTGCAAATCGACACTGCGCCGCCGTTGTAGGGTACGCAGCGGTTAGCTCCAACCACGACCGACATCAACGGTAGGAGTAAATAAGCCACAGCAACGTGCAAGAGAATGGAAGCGACCATCAGCCAACAGTATGCCAACGGGCGCTAATAGGGTGGGGAATGGCGCCAACGACTTTCCCAAAATGCAACGGGTTGCGTCACCACGTCATGACGTCACTCCTCCTGCCCATCTGTGCGACAACCACCAGCCATCACCCCGCTCCAATTTCTAGGCACCCTTCGTCTTCCTTTCAACACAACCGCAGCACAATCTTCTCCAACAGACCGGTATCTTCGATTACTATCCCAAGAACCACTGCAAACACCGCCAACATGCAGAACGCACTCATCGCCAGCTTCTTCGCGCAGCTTTGCTTTGCCGCTCTCGCTCTGGCAGCTCCGGTTGAGAAAGAGCTGGTTGTTCAAAAGACCGACGCCTGGCAATACGGAACTGGCGGTGGAATTATTGGTCTGATCGTCTTGATCCTCGATATCATTGTCTTCGGTACGAGTCCAGCTCCTCCAGCCCCCGCCGGCAGCAGAACCGCTGTGCTAACCATGGTGTTCTCCAGTCGAGGTTGTCAAGTCGAACCGACCCCCTATCCACAAGCTCCTCTGGTGCCTTCTCGTCTTCTTCTTCCCCATCGGTGGTCTCATCATCTACTGGCTCTTCTCGAACCGCGCCGCCCACAACAGCAGCTCGGGCTACGAGGCCCTGCCTTAAGCAGCGCACCGAACGATGGCTACGATGCCAACAACACAAGGACACGGGGAGGGGGCGAATAGTGCGGTTATGAGGACGTGATGATTGTGGCTTGGGATTGGCATTATTACGCGTGCTTGCATTTGGGTCTGCTTTGGAGGACGAGAGCCTGGGATGATGACGTTTCGGCGCTTGACGGAGACTGAACGGTTTGCTGATGATGGGCCTGCATGCACGCTGCTGCTTGATAACGATAAGGTTAATTCTTTACATCTCTCTCGTGCTCTCTGAAATTGTGCTCTTGCGTTTCCATTCGGACTTCATTTGGCGTCCTTCCCATTCGGAGCGAACAAGGCAAATCTCCCAACGCGGGCTTCGTCTCCGGCAACCCTGAATGCTTCCTCCCATTCCTCGAGCTCAAACACACCCAAACTCTTCACCCCCGCCGTCTCTCCCAATTTCAAGATCCCCGCCTCCACCAACCTGATCACCTCATCGACTTGTTCGGGCGTGAACATCCAGCTCCCCTGCAACCTCAAGCCCTTCAACATGATCTGGTAGTACGGAAAGCCCACATCGCCGGCAGCACCACCCATCAAACTCATCCTCCCCTTCGGCCTCAGCGCCAAAACCCCCGCCTTGATGTGCGGGCTTCCCGATGCATTCGGTGGCGACATGTCAAAATAAACATCCACCATGCCATCCCTCTTCCCCAGCTCTCTCGCCGCCTTCTTCACCCCCTCCAGATCGCCCTCCACCCCACCCGTCATGACCACCGTCTTCACCCGTCCGGAAGGATACGCCCCCTTTACCGCCTCCTCCAATTCTTGCAACACCTCTCCATTCCGCGCCATCGCAATCACAGCCGCTCCTAATGCAAGCGCCACATGGACCGCCGCACCCCCAAACGACCCCGTCGCTGGGGCCACGAGAACCACCTCGCCAGGTCTCACATCCACGTCGCGCAATCCCCCGTACACAATCATCAGCGACTGCAAATACCCCAGGTCGTCAATCCCGTATCCCAATTCCCCAAACAGCCGATTTTCATCAAGCAAATGCACATTCCTCGCTGGCACACGAACAACCTCGCCCCAGCTTCCATTGCGCCATTCCCCGGATCCGATTGCTTTCCCCGCGGTAGAAGGACCCGTGTTGAGACCGTGCAAAATGGCGGTGGAGGAACCGTCTGTGGCGCGAACGACGGGGTCCAGCCAGACGAGTTGGCCAGCGGATGAGGAATGCAGCGTGGGCGCGTCAGAGGAGGCGGTCAGGAGGCGGCCGATGGTGGCGGAGCCGGGGACTATGGGGAGGGGGTAGTGGTAGCCGCGGGGGTTGTTGTTGGTGAAGATGTCGCGGGTGTAGGCGAAGAGGTTGGCGCGGAGGGGACGGACGAGGGCGGTGGAGGCTGTGAGGGGGGGAGTGGGGAGGGAGACGAGGGATGGGGGGGAGGTGGGGGAGGTGAATTGGAGGGCGCGGTAGGTGGGGGGGTTTTCGGCCATGTTTGGGCTTTGTGGTGAGTGTTGGTGGTGAGTATCTTGAGTCTTGGCGTGGTGTTTTGGCTGATGGGTCTTCAGGGTTTTTGGTGCTGGTGGTGATGCCGAGCCGTTGGGCGTGTGGGGAACAGGAAAGCTTGGCTTTTAAGCCTCCTTTCTTGCGCATGGGGATTACATCATGCTTGAAGCCGAGAATGGGTGTTTTCGTCCCCGGACATTGCTCGGAGTTGGGTCTTAGCTACCGGGTTAACAAAGAACTGAGCATGGGGTCAGGAGATGAGTAAGCCTGCACCAATGCTGGTTGTACAACATGTAATTACTAATCTTTGTTTCTAGGTTCAGGCACCTTCAACCACCTGAAACGTTGTTCCGAAATGATGCTCCAAGTCATGCTGTCTTGCGTGCTTTCTCAGCGCCGACGTCAACTGCCTTCTCATCAACTGCGTCAACTCCAGCTGCGCTGTCAGCCTCGGTCTCCGCAGCGCGGTCGTGGCTACGGTTCAACCCGAACTCTGCTAACGTGAAGGCATCCACAGTATCCCGATACCACGGCCAAAAGTTGACGGCCAATGCATACGTCCATGTCCCGACATAGAAGGAGAGCGGCACCACCATGGACAGTGCAGAGCCATGCCGATCCGCCACAACTCCCGTCAGCGGTGGCACGCACGCTCCGCCAAACACGCCAGCAATGATGTATCCTGAGCCTCGCTTCGTGTGTCGTCCGAGCCCGCGGATGCCGAGCGCCATGATGGTCGGGAAGCAGACAGAGTCGAAGAATAGCGTCACGCACAACATACCCATGCCAATGTTCCAACGCTCTGTGATGGACGGCGCCATGAACACGATACACATGGTGACGAACGCCCCAAACACCTTGCGTGGTCTGATGAAGCGCATCATGCCGGCACCAACGAAGCGGCCGATGGTCAAGGCTGTTTGTGCCCCAGACAAGAACTTGGAAGCAAGCGCCGAGTCGGTGTTGGGTCGAGTTTCAGTCACGTAATTGATGAAGAATCTATTGTGTTGTTAGCATTCCTGGAGTCATTAGGGGGCGATGGTGCCTACGAAGTAACGGCTACATGTGCACCCACGTAGCAAAACTGGGCGAACGAGGCGTGGAACAGCCTGTATTGCTTTCGAAACGGGATTTCTTCGCCAACCTGGGTCTCTGTCGCCTGGAATTGCAAATTGGCATCGGAAATCTCGGGGATGGCCGAGAGATAAAACACGGCGCCCAAGCCAAAGACAACGCACGCGATGCCAAGATAAACCCACTGCACATTCTTCAGGGCAGCCTTGTCGTCGACGGCGAAGAAGACGTACGAGCCCAGCGCTGGCGCGGCGACAGTACCGACCCCGCTGAACGCCTGAGCAATGTTGAGCCGTAGCTCGGCATACTTCGGCGGACCGCAGACTTCAAAACGCGTGTCAACTGACAGACCTCATCTCCAGGGGTAAGAGATGCAACTCACGGCAAACATACGGGTTCCCTGCTGTCTCAAGAGCTCCCAATCCATTGCCTGTCGCGGTCAGAGATGTTGGACTCAAGGATTTTCTGCCAGCGAGTCACTTACCAATGATGAAGGTGCTGATACAGAATCCGACGAAAGAACGGTGGACGACGGACGGCATAGTCAGCAGAGCCCCCAGACCAAACAAGGCGAGGCCCCAGATAAACGCGGCCCGATAGCCGAACCGTCGAAGGATCCATGTTGCATGCCCAAGAGAAGCGAAGGGGAACGCTCTACCAAAAGACTGTCATCAGATGCTTCATATCTTGCGGGTCAACGAAGATCAAAAGCAGGCAACATACCCAAAATACGCCACCTGCAACCCCGTCGACCGTGTGCGGCTGATTCCCAGCGTATCCTGGAAGTGCTTGTTGAGGGTGTCGAGAAGACCATGGCTGAAGCCCCAGAGAAAAAACAATAGGGTCACAAGGGAAAGAGGGGCGAGAGACTGGCGAAAAGAGAGCTCGGTCACCTTTGTGCGCTTGTCGTCGGGTACCCGCAGCGAACGGTGCCGCCAAAACTGTTTGCTCAACATTGTCGTCTCAATAGGGTCGCGGACGTACTGGTTAGGTGGGTATGAGAAGTTTGAGTTTGTGGGGATGAAAATTGGGATCGCTCATGGGCCATGATTTACGAGGAAGGAGCTGCTGCTGTTCGCAGGACCTTTCCAGTCTAGAGCTCCTTCCTCTGTCCCGAACACAACCTGGAACCTGTCCCTCTCTCGCCTCCGCCGCCCCGAAGCGATCATCTCGGAAATCAACCTTGACCACAACGCAGACGACGCTAACGAGAGTAGTGTTCACTATAGGAGAGCGAAGAGGAACCTGCTTACATTTGCAGGTCCTCGCCAAGATTTTGGACGCAGTTTCCACCAAAAATGACCACGGCCGAGCTTCTCCACACCTTCAGCCCTACAGTTGACCTACCTACTACGCCAAATTCAGTGTCAGCATATGCGGAGAGCGAACAAGGTGATGAGCTAAGATCTCTTTTTCTAGGGCCAAGAGCAGAATCTCTGGGCGGTAGCAACTTCTCACCATCAGACGACGCAACTATGAATCCACCGGGCGGGCTGAAAACAGTCGAGAGCGCAAACCTTTGGCAGATGATCATCAAGTCCAACGTCGAAGCGGAGATGGAGGGATGCCGGAACCTCGCGACCGTTTGCACCTGTTGACCGAGCTCTTGTCAACAATAGTATTGACAACCTGACTCGCACAACCAGCAGGCGCACCGCGGGCGTACAAATAAGCTTTTGACGTTTCACCGAGATCCAAAACAGAAAATGACAGATTCAGTGTTCTACAAATATTTCACAGCTCCAGCGCCAAGTCTTGTCGGTCCTAGGCAGTGCGACAGCTCGCTTCGTTGACTTACACCAAGCCAACTCCTTCCCGAGACATTGAAACGGACAATCTCTATCTTGGGACGTCCCGAGCGTCAAAGAGAGGAGACTTTTGTGTTGAGAACGCGGCTATACGCAGATGTACTGCTCGCGCCGAGTCTCGCGGAGCTTCTTGGCATATGCATGAAATCACCAACACCGGCCGGTAAATTACCAGCGAGAGTCATCTGACATTACGCTGTGGCATCCCTCGTCCTGCCTGTCAAGATCTGGCAAAACCTGTCAGGAAATATCCCGCCTTGCACGACATGATTGCCTCGTCGCCGTGTGTTGAGTGAACATTCCACAGGCGACGATCGAGCACTCTTGGGTGACACAGCACTGACAATGAGGCCGGTACTTTATGGTGAATCACATTCAGCACCTTCATGGGCGGACTTTGTGCCTGGCGGATGCCGGGATGAAGACACCCTCCTGGACACGACTCCGAGCTTTGGAGGATGGAGAGTCCCCAAAACCTCATCTCACGTTTGTAAGTCGTTCTCCAGTTCCCCAGGGAGAGTAACCGACCTTATCACAGAGTCTATCGCTACCCAAAACGGCAAAAACAGACGAATGCGGCCAACTCAGTGGCTTCTGTTCAGCACCTTACCGATCGCTACTGATGCACACAAGCTCATTCCGCTCGGCCCGATCAATGACCCACCCCGCATGGAACCTCACCTGTCACTCTGGTCTAAACTCATGGTCCAATTGACGCAGCACGATATGAATGCTTCTCTTGTGGCATGTCCCGACCCGGCGGGAAGTAGAATCGAATACGGCATCCTACAACGAATCCCTGCAAAGCCAATATGCGCTTACACCAAGCAATAACACGCCCTTACTCATCCCCAAGAAACCAAAACCAAGCCGCACTCATCCCAACCGGACGGAAAAATCTCCGTCTGCTGCGCGCTTTACTGCTGTGTCACGACTCACGCAGCCTGCACCGTCAAGCGAGGGAGGGTGCCGAGCCCGGGAAATCAGAGCGCCAGCAGCAGCAAAACGGTGCCCTGCTGCAAACGCGGCAGAACCAGCAAACTTGTTTGAGGGGAGGAAAAGATAACGGAGCACTTGACCCGGACGACGACCACGTATAATCTTCCGACGGGCATATAACTCCTATAGCAGGTATGTTATTGCTTCCCTCTTCCCTCCCCCATCACTACCTCGCTCAATCAAAATCCGTGCCGCTGGAAGAAGGGGCTGCATGCGATTCGGTCCCGAGGGACGCGTTGCCTACATGCTCGTCGTTTGCTGGGAGTTGGGAACGGGTATTTCTCTTTTTCCCTGTTGGAGGAGAGTCCGTCTGGTATCTGGGACGCCTGCAGAAGGGGAAAAACGATACTCCTCCTCCCAACTCACTCGCCGGTTATTCGTGGGGAACGGATGAATTACGCTTCGGAATTCGGAAAGGCAACCCGTACCGTACCGTCTCGAAGCCGAACCACGCCCACGAGTCCGAGTTGTAATAGTGCTCCGCTCCGGGTGAACCACAGACGCGGTTACAGCACGTTCATGCAAATGCGGCAGATGTGCCGCCACCTTCCAGTCTTACACGTCAGATGGTTCGCCGTGCGCGTTGCATTTCGACCAAAAACGACGCAGTAAGCTTCGTCTGGGAAAAAAAAATACGGGAGTCAGATAATTAAAACGCTGCAGTTTCAGAGCAGGTTAAAGAACTTACACGTAAGATCTGATATCACGTCATGTTGATCCCCAGCTTCAAGTCAAGAGCGATTCGGGGTTGCAGCCAATGACAGCGTTGCCCATTCGGGGCTTCCGTGATCTTCAGGCACATTTACCAGGTCAGGAACGCAGCCCCCAAAACCGACCGTCTCAAAGCGTGTGAAGATTGCGCAGGCAGTTTTCTCTCTTCAGAGGAAAAGCAAGCTTTCTCAATGCTTGTTCAGAATGATGACCATGGTTCCGTGAGCTCCACCTGTGACATGGCGCATCAGAATAAGAACCTTGTTTCGTAGCCAATGACAACACGCCCCATTCCTACCAAACCGGTCAAGATGGAGGTCGCTGTTGAAGTGGAGTGTAATCTTGGCCGTCAGCCCAGCGTGGCTGCTGCAAGGCACGGCGACGCTGAATCAACTCTCGCTTTTATTGTAATGGTCAATAGACAAATCATGGTCAAGCACGGCGAGGCTGTCGCGATTCCTCTTATCAAGTCAGAAGAAAGAGTGAAGCAAAGAGTAGTATGTATTCATCTTCAATTATGACCAGGTAAACCCAAACTCCTTTGCTGTGAAACCCATCGAGTACTAGCAGCAGAGGTCCCTGCCGGTTCGGTTCCATCCCATGTCAGAACCTGATGCCATCATCCGTCATGTAAGGTTTGCGCGTAACAAAGATTATCTCTCTCATCAAAAGCAATCACCACACAATCAGCACAGCACATCGCTGCCAGATGCCGGCCCAGCCGCATTTGCTGAGCCGCGCACCCGGTGTGCTTGCACAGATTACAGTCTACTCCACTATGTTCACCATACAGTCCAGTCTTGTCTGTTCACCAGCGCTCACAGCTTCAGCTTGCCAATAACATCGTGGTAGTTGGCCAAGATTTGCTGCGCCCGCTCAGGGCTCCTAGGCTTGAAGTCAAGCTGGAAGGGAAGAGGCTCGAGAATGACGTGGCTGTTGGTGGCCTGGGTATCGATGGGAATGAGCTCGCCGGTGCGGGCGTTCCTGCTCTGCGCCGAGTTGAAGGCCCAGAGGGAGGCGGCGCCAAACACAAACATCTCGTCGTCGACAATGTTCTGACCCAAGCATGTCCTGCGGCCCCAGCCAAAGGTGTGCATGGCGTGACCCTCACGGAAGTTGGGGTACCTGCTGAGGGGCTCCTGGTAGGTGGGCCAGCCGGGCTCGAGCCAGCGCTCGGGGCGGAAGTTGTCGCCATCGGGGTACATGGTGGGAACACGGTTGATAGCCCTAGGCGCAGCATGTCAGATAGGATCCACGCCTCGAGGACAACAGAAAACTTACCATTCGCAAGCGAGGATGATGGTGCCCTTCTTGATCTTGACGCCACGGTACTCATCATCTCTCTCACACTGGTGGGGAACACCAAGCGGGACACCGGATCTCCAGCGGACAGTCTCCTTGAGGCAGGCACGGACGGTGGGGAGGTCGGCGAAGTCGGCCATGGTGGGCATGCGGTCGCCGCAGACGCGGTCAATCTCGTCCTGAGCCTTCTTTTGCCATTCGGGGTGGAGCGCCATAGCCATGAGGAAGAACTTGGAGGGGCCGCTGATGGTGACGACACCGACGAGGTTGAGGAAGCCAATCATACAGCTAGCAAAGATCTCCTGGTCCTCGGGCTGGTCGACGTTCTCATTGCCCTGCTCGCGCTTGATCTGCTCAAAGTAGCGGTAGGCCCAGGTGTCGTTGGGGAGCTCGCCGCGCCTGTATCGGTCCTTGGCCAGGCGGAAGTTGTTGAGCCACCAGGCGCGCTGCTCGCCCTCGCGCTTGATCTCGAACTGGTACCACGGGTTGATGAAAGCAGGCAGTTGCCACAGGGGCGTCATGGTGTTGACAATCGGGCCGGAAACGCTCATGCAGTGCAGAGTGGTGTCGGCGGACTCTCCGTTCTTCCGTCCTTGTGTCGCATCGTCCCAGGCGAGGCGAGACATGACACGACCACAGTACTCACGCGTGTAGTCCAGGAAGCGAGCGGGATCCAGAAGCATGAGACCAAGGAAACGCTTCATCTCCATCTCAACGTGGCCGTAAAAGTGGTGCTTGTAAGCCTCAGCCATGGCGGCATGGCACCACTTGCGCTGAGCCTTCCAGATGTCTGTACCACACCGCTTAGCTGGGGGGCGCTCAACAATTGCTGCCAGAGTGACATACCGTGACGGTCCATGAGGGCAGAGTACGCCGGGCCATCCTTGTGCTTGATCAGGGCCCGGATCTGGGGGCGGCCAGAGTAGATGTGGCCCCTCTTGACCAGCAGCTCCTCGGCAATCTTGACATCGGACACAATAACGAAGTGAGTATCGAGGGCGTGGGTGTAGTAGATGGGGCCGTGCTCTTGTGCCCACTCAGTGAACTTCAACCACAGCGAGAACCGGGGGAGATCGTGGACGCGGCCGACAACGGGGAACTGTTTCGGACCGGGGAACTTGGCTTCGGAGCTCGACTTCTTCCTCCACGAGAGGAATTTCTGGATGGCGGAGAAGAGAAGACTGGGGATGGCGACATAGAGCAGGATGAGAGAAATGCCCTCCATCTTGGCGGTGCTTTGTGGTCCAATGGCCACTTCACTCTTCCTAGATCGGACGGCGACGATGGTGGGAAAAAAAAGGTCGAACCTCGGGAAGGGGGTTCCTTCTGGAAGGGGGCACCTTCAGGGTTATAAGAGTCCGCCGCGAGCTGGGTATGCCCGAAATAGCCAAGCAGGACGGACCCAGGTGAGTGGGATGTGTGGTGTGTGGCCTTGGTTATAACAACCTGTGGTCCGTCTGCCGTTTCCCTGCGTCTTGTCCGGGATCCGAAGCAGGTCCCCCCATGCGGTGCGCGTGCGAGAGGCCGAGAGGCTGGCTGTTGCCCGAATAAGAATTTGGACGGCCCCCCCTGACAATGGTGTGTCGAGCTGAGGTACGACGTGTCCAGGGGGGGCAGGCGAGGGTACTGAGCCCTGTCCGGGCCGCATGGTGCTGGACGGAGTGCTGGGTGGCAGGACATCCATCAGAAACGGCACCGCCGCCGCGGCTGGAGCTGGGCGTGGAGAGAGTCCGTGATCCGTAAATGGTCGTCGTATTCTCGCAATTCATTCATTCATTCCAGCGGCTGGCTGAGCGCTCGCTGGCACCCGTATTGCACAGTTCCTATTTGCCTGCAACACCGCACGCGCAGCCCGTCACTGCAACTATTATTGCAGCGAGCGGCAGGCAAGAGGGCAGAGTGGGCAGCGGGCAACCGTCCCTGACGGCGGGTATCCTGGTTTACGGGATTGCCCCGCAAAATGCAACCCGACATTCCGTTCCGTTTCCCAACGCGGGCGTCGAAGGCGAACGGCAGGACAGGCGAAGGCGTTCCCTACTGATCCGTAGCGAGTGCAGAGTCCGGAATATTTGCCAGAGTGCGGCCCTGTGAGGCCCTGATTCAGGCTATAATGCAGCGAGCCATGGCAGCGGCGCTCACAGCGCAATCCAGCATCCTTCCTGCGCACCATTTGCATAGACGGTTGACGGAGGTAATTGGGGAGCGTGTCGCCGCTCTCCCAGAATAGAGTGCATGCGTAAATAAGGGGTGGTCGATGCAATTTGTCCTATTGTTGTGAGCATGGTTCATGGCATTCGGTTTTGGCGACTGAGGTGAGGTGGAAGGCCATTTCGCCCTGACCCGTCCCCCGCAACTGCACCGTTCAACGCGACCCGGGATTTTTTTTCGCGGTCAGCACGCACCGCACTGCCAGCGCTGCTGCTGCCTGTGCACCACCGCAACCGTCCAGACTCCGCTGCGAGATGGGAAAAGCCGATGCCAAGTTTAGCGGCCGGTGTTCTTGTCATCTCATCCGTCTTCCAGCCCAGCCCCATCTGTCATTGACGTTGAGCTAAAAACCAACGTCTGGTGGTCAGAAGTCAATCGCCCCGGGGCTCTCCCCCACCCGACCGAACCATCCAGCGCTCTTCCGACCTTCAGCCTCATCACAACAAGGAGCGAAACGCCACAAACGCTCACGACAACGCCCTTCCATGTTTTCGTCCAAGTTGCGGAAAAACGGCTCTGGAAACAGGGCTGGGCAATCGTGAACGGAGCCCCTTTCCGTCTCACGCGCAGGGGTAAATCCCGCTCCCTTGCTGTGGTGGGGCGGAGCCTCTGGACATTGACTTGGGGATGTCCGTAGCAGGGTCTCCCACCCAGGACCAATCAGCCAATGCGCCACGAGAGCAGCTCATCGGACGCTAACCGTGATTCGCCCTGCGCTCGCATGAGCTTTTTTTGCTTCTGATCTCATTTTCGTGGTGGGCTGGCGACGACTGCCAACGCTGATGCCCGTTGAACGACGTATAGAAATGTCAGGCCCGAGCCTTTGGGACGCTTCATCTCAACGCTGACGGACATGACATGCAGAAAAAGATGAGGTGGATGAGCATTCAGGTGACTTTGAAGTTGTGAGCGGACATGATGGATCCGCACGGGCGTGTGTGATCAACTTGGCCGCCTGCGTCAAGTCTGCCGTTCTGGATTCTGCAGTGCTGATGCTGGCGATGATGCTTGGTGGGTGGCTAGATCTCCATTTGGGCCTGGAATCAGAGCCGCGACCAACTCCCAGGGCAGCCTTCCATTTGTCAGTGGAGTTGTTCAGGGCGGCAACCGCGTGCCAAGGTGCTAACGTTAGCGCTCCCGACGTTTGCCAACCCGCCGGCCCGTTCGCACCACGATGTCCGCCGGGCTGAAGAGTGATCTCCATCACCACCGTCCTTGATGCCAACTCGGGTAAATTTCGATCCAACGCGACGACGACAACTGACTGCCGCGGACTGCATTCGTACTGTGCCGTGCTATCCGCAAGCAAAAGCTGGCGATACGTGATGCGATCGAGCACGTGATGCTTTCGAGATCTGATGTGAGATGCCGGCTGCATGTTGAGAGCTCTCTGGCAGATCGTGGGCGGATGTGTGTGGTACAATGTCCGGGAAATGCGCCGAGACGTCTGAAACAGGTTCACACCACAACGCTCGCCCATCGTCATTGCCAATCTCGCTGGCGGCATCTCCGCTCTGAAGAACGAAACTGCAGACTGTGTTGCCATCTCTCTTGGGTTATCTTGAGTCCTTATCACGAACATCGCCAAAGATGGTGCATCAAGCTGCAGCGAAGGCACGGTTGATCCTCCCGCATGTCTCGCAGCTGGCAATGCCCTCTTGCCAGCCCAGAGTTCTCCGTTTCCGCCCACTTGTGGCGCTTGCTCGCTGCAGTGGCGCTCTTGATGGAAGCCCAAACGGATGCATCGGCGATGCGCGGGGCCGCCGTCACAGGACGGGCTGGTCACCGCTCCCGCCAAGACTTGGTCCGCACTTCGGGGTCCTCACCGCCCACCGGCCAGGCGCCGTATGTGCGGCCTCATCTCTGCCGCCGAGGGCTGACGAGCTGCATTTTGGCATTCCACATCCTTAAATCCGTTGCACGGCTTTCGACCGTACGGCGAGATGCAGCACGGCGGTGCTTGAGCCAATGTGAATCCAGCGGAAAGCCGGCCGGCGCCACGCCTATCAAGCTGCTTGATGATGGCGGTCGAGCCTCAGGTGCCCGCCCAGACCAATAGCCCCGCAGATGGTGTCCAGATGTCGGGTGGTGGGTTCTTGGTGGTCGTTGAGTGTGGTCGGGACCGAAGGGTGCGTTGAATCCGACAGCCGCTCGCCACGCGAGGTGATCTTGATGCCCAAGCCCTAATCAGTGCAGATTACCGAGGCGCTCAGCGAAAGAGAGGCCCGCATACCGGCGCTTGATGGTGGTCAAATTTCGCGCTTCGTGATTGGGGGCTCCGACGACGGCTTCCCAAGACTCCGTATCTACACGGCTGCCGACCACCGTTCGGCCGCCGAAACGCCGGAGCTCACGAGTCGGTGATGCCAGCGCATTGCCCACCGCAGAAACGCAAAGTCGGATCCTTGTCCGCCGACTCGTAGGGCCAGTGTCTCAGTCAGATCGGTGCCAGTGTTCCGACAGGGCCGAGCTGACCGCGATGCGCCATGCCCGACAGGTTGCAGCGACAGCGCCGGGAGGCTGGAGACGTCGTGGCGGCTTGCCTATCACAGGGGAAATTTCGTATGCTGGCCGCGGCCAAGGCGCTTCCGGTTCGTCCGTTTGCTGGCGTTGTTGCACTGCGTAGCGCGTGAACCGGACGCTGTGTTTCGCATCACCGTCATGGACAGAGATGAGACGTCCTTTGCAGACCCTCGGAGATGCTGTTGTGCACGGTGAATGCTGCCTTGGCTTGTTGCCACCAATGAGGGCTGTCAAATTAAGTTGAGAACTGGCAGCGTGGCTGCTGAGTTGGAGTTTCCGCTTCAGCTCGGAAAGAGAGACAAAAGTCGCGGTGAGAGGGCCCCGCGGCGAAGCATGATGGCTATTAAATACGGGATGGGAGCTCGTCGAAACACTCTCTGAGTGCTTGAGCTCCCGTGGCTGCGGGCCCTGAAAGGTGTGAGGTGAGACGGAGACAAAGCCGAGTATTGGAACGAGCGGCAAAAACTCGTCGATTTGTAGTCTTATTTTGTCCCCATCGCCGACGTCATGGCGTAAGCCCTGCAAAGAATGGGGAACAAGTGCTGACGTCGAGATCTTCTGGACCACAACTTCGTAAACAATTCGAAAAGCACTCTGGAAATGGACAGGAGAGAGCGGCAGTGAGTG
Organism: Podospora aff. communis PSN243; assembly: GCA_033296975.1. Taxonomy (NCBI): domain Eukaryota; kingdom Fungi; phylum Ascomycota; class Sordariomycetes; order Sordariales; family Podosporaceae; genus Podospora; species Podospora aff. communis PSN243. Next base: position 112,959 of record MU865956.1, on the reverse strand, counting down.
TGTGGAAAGCCGCCAGCTGACACCCAGCTGCCAGCGTAGCTGCCACCCGGCTCGTCCCCCGCAACCTCGTACCCCGCCAAAGCCTGATGTCATGCAGCTTTCCTGGCACGAACTTCGCGTGAGCTCTCCACGCCAGCAGAACTGCTTGCCTCGTGCGCGCCAACCCCCTGACATGGCGACGTAAGTGCTACCGTGGTGGGAGCGGCGGCCCAACTAGACGCGACCGACAAGCTAATGGCGGCGATGCAGCTCTAACGTCCTGTCGCTTCCGTTCCGGAGGTCGACGCAAATGTCGCTCACGACGCCGATCCAGCAGTACATCTCGAAGAAGTATGACCAGCACCCCGACATGTTCCGCCATGACCTCGATATCATCGATACCCTGCGTCGCGATGCCGTCAACGTACGCGAGGTCCACCAGAGCGGCATCAAGAAGCTGCAGATTTACGCCGGCCAACTGGTGTGGATTGGTGGGAAATTCCCCATTGATGTGAGCGCGTCGCCTAGCCCACGGTCTCCTGGTGCCCGACCGCATAGCTGACCAGAGTCGTGATTTTGTCTCCTAGATTGGCGCCGATTTTACCTGGTATCCGGCGCTTGGTTACAATACAGAGCACCCGCTAGTGCAGAACAACCTAAAGTACGAGCTGATGAACATCCTCTACAATCTCGCCGCGCTATACTCGCAGCTCGCTGTCTCGGCCAACCGAAGCACCACGGAAGGCGTGAAGACGGCGGCAAGTTGGTTTTCCCAGGCGGCCGGCGTCCTCACACACATGAAGACGAACGTGTTGCCGGAACTTCGCATGGCGAATCCACCAGACGATATGGACGAGGCCACACTAGAGTCGCTGATACAGCTTATGCTCGCGCAGAGCCAGGAGTGCTTCTGGATGAAAGCGGTCGGAGATAAATACAAAGACGCTTCCATTGCAAAACTAGCTGCGCGTGTTTCGGATCTGTATAATTTGGCAGGAGAGGCAGCCACGAGGAGCGAGGCCATTAGCTCCGCTTGGATACACCACATGAGCGCCAAACACCATCACTTTGCCGCTGCCGCACAGTACCGAGCCGCTTGTGACTGCCTTGAGAAGCGGAAGTACGGCGAAGAGGTGGCGCGGTTGACGGATGCGGTTGCCTGTGTCAACCAGGGGTTGAAGGAGTGCAAGGGTGGCTATCTCAACAAGGCCGTGGTTGAGGACCTCAACGGTTTGAAGAAGCGGGTTGAAGAGGATCTCAAACGCGCGGAGAGGGATAACGATGTGATATACCTACGTGAGTGCCCAACATATCTCCTCGTCAACATGTTGCTGACGTCCGAAAAGAGGTGGTGCCTCCTAAGCCCGAGCTGAAAATCCTTGATCGAGCCAACATGGCCGTCGCCCGCGTCCCTCCTGAGGTGGCAGAACCCTACAAGTTCTTTGGCGATCACGCCGAGTTTGGACCCGCCCTCTTCACGAAGCTCGTCCCTTTCGCGGTGCACGTGGCTGTTTCGATATACGAGGAACGACGCGATCGGCTGGTGAACAACAGCATCATCTCCGAGATGGAGACGCTGACAGACAGACTTCATGAGATTCTCTCAAGTCTGAACTTGCCTGGTTCTCTCCAGGCGCTGGAAAAGCCGTTGGGCCTCCCGGGGACGCTTGTTCAGCATGCGGAGGAGATCCGGCAAGCGGATGCGCTGAGCAGGCTTCAGCGGGGATTCGCAGACATCGAGAAGCTCTGCGCGAGTGATCGAGCCGTGTTTGATGAAGGGAGAGCATTGCTGATGGCCGAGGAGGAGGAAGATAACGCGATGAGGATCAAGCATGGCACGCGCGTGTGGACACGCCCGGAATCACGAGCTGACCCAAGCCGCGATGGGGGTGCGAAGCTATGGAACCAAGCAGCTGAGATCGAAGGGTACTTTGCGTCCAGCACTTCTAGCGACGGCGTTGTTCGACAGAAGTTCGCGGCGGTCAAGGATACATTGGCCATTCTCGCTGGTCCGGATAGGGGCATGATGGACTACATCCCCAACAGCCGCAGGACTGAGATTCCCGAATCCTTGAAACCGGCTCTCGGTCGGCTACGGGGCGCTTACAACGACGTATTGCGCCTCGAGTCCAGGCGAAGAAAGCGGGTTGAAGCCCTGAAGAACAAGAGTCGCGCCGACGACATCAAAAGTGACATCCTTGCGGAGGCTGCTCGTCTGGAGAGAACGTACCCCAGCACCGCGATTGTGCCAGCTCATTTTGAAGACTTCTTCGAGAAGCGGCTGGACACCCTCTACGAAGCTGACCTCGAGGGTCTTGAAAAGGAGCGTGCGGACCAGGAGAAGGCTCTGACTGAAGTGGAGCGAGCGAACCGCGAGTTTGAAGCGCAGAAGAAGAGCACTGCCGGAGGCAACGTGGAGCGCGAGAAGGCCCTTCAGCGGCTGGACAATGCGTACTACAAGTACAAGGAGATCGTCAGCAATATCGAGGTTGGCAGGAAGTTCTACAACGATCTTAGTCAGATCGTGGAGCAGTTCCGGAACCAGGCAAGGCACTGGGTGAATGAGAGGCGGAAAGATGCCCGCAGTCTTGAAGAGTGAGTTTGATCCTTTTATCCAACTCGACTGCCTACTAACAAGTTTCCAGCGAGATTTACATGCCGCCTCTGGCTTCCATGACCATCAGTCCGCCCCCAGCCCCGGCGCCTGCCCAAACTTTTACGTCCCCGAACCCGAGCTCTTACTATCAACCCCAACCACAGCCGATCCGACAGCCGTTTCACAACCCACCCGTCGAAGCGCCCATACAAAGTTGGGCAGACAATGTGGCGCAGCAGCAGCCCAAACCGATGACTCCGCTTGCGCCCGTGGCCAACATGCAGGGGACGTGGATGCCCGGCATGGGCATCAAGTTTGCCCCGTCGCCCAGCGCGGGGACAAACCCCGGGGAGCAACAAGGCGGCGGAAACCCACCACCCGTCAAGGGGACATGGGAGCCCGCCAAAGGCATACGCTTTGGCTGAGCTTCAAAGCCGCAGTTGTCTTGTCAACAGATGCCATTTTGGAAGGCCCTTCAATGCATTTTCGATGCATGGCGAGGTTAATTAAGCGCGCAAAAAATGAGGTATGAGCGTCGGTTCGTCTTCTTGGAAATATTTGTTAGGCATGGACATAGAGAACAGGCAATATACAACATTGAACTCCTCCTAGCACCCGGTCTCTACGATGCAACGGACCCTTCGATATGTGCCGATAAATAGGGTATCTCTTCTCCAACCACCATGACTGGCATCAAGGTTTCTTGACCCGGATCCTCACCACAATCCCGAAGCCAGTTCGACTTTCCCAGACGCCGAAGTCGTTCTCCTTCCGGAACGTCACCTCGTCCGCCCTCACCACCATGCTCACCCTGTCATCGCCTTGCACGATAGGCCCGGGCCCCCCAGGCGAGCCCTGCTCCGTCTTCACCACCGGCACCTGAGCTTGAGACGGCGACGCAACCGGCGACGAACTCTCACTCTTCTTCCGCCCCCACCGGAACCCCTTCTCCTTCTTCGCATCCACCACCGCCTGCTGTATCTGCTTCCTCTCCACAAACACCTCTGCTTTCGGCTGCAAGTACCCCGATAACCTCCGCGCCATGCGCTCGTCCCGGAAGTACGTCCCCGCCCCGACTTCGCTCAGCCCGTCGTCCTCCCCGTCGTTGAAGCGCCCCCACTCGTCGAACCCCTCCCCGCGAGCGCCGGTATAAGTGAATCCCTCGTCGTCATCGTCGTCATTTACTGCGGGATTCCAACTTGAAGAAGAGGCCTTTTCTCCCTTCCCCTTCTTATCGCTTCCTTTAGAATCCCCTTTTCCCTTTGCGTCCGGGGGTGATATCCCTTCCACGCGCACTACGCGGACGACTTCCCCTTCTCGTCTCCGCTCCGCGGCCCCGCTGAGGGCCCATCCGCGGGGCACGGCGGAAGCCGGGACGAGGGTTAGTTCTGCTCGCGGGGGCGGGGCGCGCGAGGGGTCGGAGCCTAGGTCGTGCAGGAAGTCTTCGATGGCGGGTGCGAGGACGGTGATGGTTTCGAGGTCGGCGGCGGCTTGGGAGTTGGCGTGGGCTTGCTGGGCGGAGCGGAGGCGGGAGGGGAGGGAGGAGAGGTGCGCGGCGATGGGGGAGGTGAAGTGGGAAGTTAGGGATGGGGGGAGGCGGGTGGTGCTGCTGTTGGGGTTGGAGCTGCGAAAGTTGGGGCGGGGGATGGAGGAGGTGGTGGATTCGGAGTAGGAAGGGGGGAGGTCATCGTTGTTGCCGTCGGTGATGGCGAGATCCCCAACCATGGAGAGTAATTCGGCCATGGTGTTGTTGGCTGACTTGAGTAGGATTGAGTGTGATGGTGGTGGTGTTGTTGCGGGGTGGATGGTATCTTGTGAGAATCAGGCAACTGCGGGGTGAGGTTGAAGATGGAGCGGCAGCTCCGAATGTGACCTGCGGATGGATTTGGGAGGCTCTGGCGGCCCTAAGCTCGCGCTTAATTACGGGCGTTTGACAAGGCGGACGTGAGAGTGGATTGCAGATGCGGAAAGTCTGTTTAATGTGGATGGAGCGGAGGATTCAAGATAAGGTTCGTTGACAACCAGTCCTGTGGTGAATTGAGCCACGTGAGGCTGATTGTGAATGGCACTTGCCCAAATCGTGTTGGAGGAGGTCCCAGAACCCTCCGATGGAACCCTTTGTTCGGGGCTCAAGCTTCAATCACTTGGGGATGACAGTGATCTGTCGTCCTAGTGACTGGGCTATGAGTCCTAAGCCTCATGCCAATGTTCCAACAGTTTGGACAGCGAGGTTCGAGCAAATGATGCCGTGGTTTGGGGTCGCAGTGCGGGGGCAGGAACAAAGGACGTTTGGCACGTGTTGAGGCTGTGTTTGGCGCGTGCCCCACTGAGAGGCCATCCAATCACGCCTGAAAGCGCTAACCCTCGCGGGGCTTGGGAATCAACAGTGGCTAGGCTGCCCCCTGAGGACGGCTGTTGGAGGCCGGCGGCGGCCGATCCTCCCTTCGCACTGCAAGGCCGGAAATGCTCGAAGGGGGCTGCGATGCCAGACAGTCTCACCCTCGCAAGCAAAATGCCTCGCCGAATGCTGTCACCGATCGCCAGTGCTCAGAGGCAACCATCGGTGTCCAATGCGACGCGGGGTGGAGCACAAGTCCGAAACCTCACCCGGCGCTGGTGGCCTGGGTATTCGGCACACGAAGATGAAGTCACGCCGTCTTACCCGCCACGGCAGTGCCAAAATCCGAATCCGAGTCGATACGCCCCACCTGCTCCGGACTGGCCCAGCCATTTCGAACCCAAATCGCCCGTCGACACAATTTGCGTCCGTAGCAAAGAATAAACGGATCAATGCCCAAGAGCTCCTGACTCCTTGGGGGCAAAATGGCACGGTCGAATACGGGGTTTGGAGGGGATTGCATTGGCCTGCAGAGAACGCGTGATGGAAGCTGTGGGCCTCCTGTCAATTTCCACCACATTGCAGCCGCCCCGCACTGCCACAGCCAACCACAAAGCCCGCAAGGCAGAAGGCCGCTAAACTCCTCGCGGCACTCTATTGATCGACCCAAGGGGTTCGCAAGGCTGCGCCTCCATTACCGTGCACGCCTACATGCTTGGCATCGACTTGGACGCCGAAGTAGCGAAGCTCAGTGCGAGGTTTCGAATGCCAGTTGGTATATATCACAAAGCAAGCCCGCCGCCACATCTGGTCGCTTGCTTCCCCCATCTGCATCCAGTCAAACGCTCTCGGTGTTTGGCGCCACATCACATCTCATCTTATCTCCGTCCCAGTCACTGTTTGATCGGTGGCTGCTTGTATCTCCGTTTAACCTTAAGCTCCTGGTCACATTCATTCATCGGTAACGCCAAAGGCAGTCACTCCATCCAGGACCGTTTGCCATAAAAACCTCCCCACGTCTTCCTCGCCTGCGCCTTCCTCTTCTTCACACTTGCACCACCTCGCGCACACCACCCCACCCAGAAACCTTCGCTCCACACAAATCAAAATGGCCTCCTACAGGATTGCGGCGCCCGACGAGTACCTTGCCATTACTGGCATGGGCGTCAAGAATGGTTTGTCGCCCCAGTCGCGTCTCTGCGGGGCGCATTGATTACTGACATTGCAAGCAGTCAAAATCACCAAAGCAGCATGGGTTTTCCCATTCCAGCGATGCATGCGCTTCAGCGTGCAGCCCCATGATTATGGTATGAACCTGCAGGCCATGACCAAGGAGAAGCTCCAGTTCTTGCTTCCCGTCGTCTTCACCATCGGTCCCGATGTCAACCAACGGGGCGCCAACACCAAGGGCGAAGCAGCCGCCGACCAACACGACGGTGCTCAGGACGGTGATGACGACCTTCACGACGTCCGCCGCGAGGATCGTGGCGATTCCTTGATGAAGTATGCCATGCTCCTCGCCGACTCCGGCAGCAAGGATAAGGACAACACATTCCTCGAGAACATCGTCAAGGGCATCATCGAGGGTGAGACGCGAGTGCTGGTCTCCAGCATGACCATGGAGGAGATCTTCACTGAGCGCGAGGTCTTTAAGCGCCGCATCTTCCGCAATATTCAGAGCGAACTCGACCAGTTCGGCCTGAAGATTTACAACGCGAACGTCAAGGAGCTTAAGGATGCTCCCAACTCGATCTACTTCGAGTCTCTCAGCCGCAAGGCCCACGAGGGTGCTACGAACCAGGCGAGGATTGATGTGGCGGCCGCGCAGCTCCGTGGTAACGTCGGTGAGGCCCAGCGCAAGGGTGAGCAGGACCGTGAGATTGCCAAGATCAACGCCGAGACGGCCGTCCAGAAGACGGAGCGTGATATCGAGCGGGCTCAGGCCGAGGCCGTGCTCGCAACGCGCAAGACGGAGCTCAACCGCGATGTCGAGCTGTCCCGCATCGCCGCTTCGCGTAGAACTGAGGCCCAGGACGAGGAGCTGAAGAAGGAGGTCGAGATCAAGCGTGCCGCCGCCGAGGTCGAACGTCTGCGTGCCACCGACGTCGTCAAGGCCACCATCGCGCGTGAAGCCAAGCAGCAGGCCGCTGATGCTCACGCTTACGAGATCGAGGCTGAGGCCAAGGCCAACTTTGAGCGTCAGAAGCAGCTCACGGACGCCGGCACCTACAAGATGAAGGTCGAGACCGATGCTGCCGCGTACAAGACCAAGACGGACGCCGAGGCCTTTGCGTTCGCAGCTGCAAAGAAGGCCGAGGCCGATCTCCAGCTCAAGCTCAGGGAGGCTGAGGGTCTCGCCGCCATGGCTGATGCCTACGCCAAGATGGGCCAGGCTTTCGGTGGCCCGGCCGGTCTCATGCAGTACATGATGATCGAGAAGGGCACGTATGTCGAGCTCGCCAAGGCCAACGGCGCTGCCATCAATGGCCTCCAGCCCAAGATCAGCATCTGGAACACGGGCGCCGAGGCCGGCACTGGTGGGGAAGGTCAGGGCGATGGCAACCAGAGCAGCGTGGCTACCATGCGCAATATCTACCAGATGCTCCCGCCGCTCATGAGCACCATCAACGAGCAGACGGGCATCACTCTCCCCGAGTGGCAGTTTGGCACTCTCGCCAACGCCACCGCCGAGCGAACGGCCGCCAAGACCAACGGAAAGCATATCGAGTAAGATTGGTACGACGACCCATCTTTCGATTCCAGATTGATTAGCACTCGCTTATTTTCTTGGCTTGTCTGATGAGGAGGATACCCCGAGGAGGTTGGAGGTTGGACATCATGTGAGGCGTTTTTGCTGATTCATTCTGGGTACATTTTGGGACGGCCGATTTTGCTTTGTTATGATACCACAGTTTGTTAGACGTCTCGTTACAGTAACGATCTCCTTTGTTTTACCTTTTGGGTCGGCTGGGGAAAGCCAGCCGTGGTGTGGATGTGGTTCGACCACGTTTTTGGAAAAAGAGGAGAGAAATTGAGGGCTTATGGACAACACCATAGAGGTCTCCGGAACAAAAACTCATGCGCATATCCACTTATTCTTAGGTTTCACACAAGTGACGGTGTTCTGGGCTGCAGGTGTCGACAATGCATTAGAGAAGCCAAGCTTATAAGAGCTGTCTTTGTTTGGGATGAAATATTGACATCGCATAGACCGGAAACGGCCACGAGGTGAGAAAACAAAGACGCCGAGACCGACTTTTAAGCCTCATCCAGAGAGGTGTCAGCTGAAGCGCCAACTCACAATCACTTTCATTACCGAGACATCACTTTCGGCAACACTGAGCCAGACAACAACATGGAGTTCGGCGACGGTTTCCCAGACATGCTCGACATGGATTTTGGCATGGATTTTCCACAGTCACTTCTCGGCTTCGAGTTTCTTTCGGCCGAGGAATTTGGGGAATTGGAGCGAGGCATTGCCGAAGACAACTTGGCACTTGCAAAAAAGATTATCGCGCACAGGGTCAGACTCCCGAGCATCCCGGGCAAGACTCATTCCTCAGCAACCGCGGGGAAACGGCCATCGGCCAGCATCAAGCCCATCACTCCTGCAAAGGCCAAAGGAAAAGCGAAAGCGGCATCCAAAGCTACACCCAAGAAGACGTCCAAGAAGACGTCCAAGACGACGCCCTATCCGACGCCCAAGACGACACCCTCTGCAACAAAGAGCAAGAAAAGGACAGCTCGCGAAATCTCTGAAGAATACGAGCCTGTTGCCAAGAAAAAGAAGGTCACGCCCCTGACCAGGAGAAGCGGCAGGCTGTCGACTTCCAATGAAGCCAAGGTTGACGAGGTGTCTGCGAAATCACCCATGTCTCCGAAGCGTAGACGGGAGCCAACCGTCGACGCCTCTTCTGACTCGGACCATGCTCGCCCGTCAAAGCGGATGAAGATGACAACCGAGAAGCCCAAGAAGCGAAAGCGCCAGCCCGTTTCATCGGACTCGGAGATGTCCAGCAACGATTTCTTGCCTGCACGCCCGCGTATCCCCCCGCGAGGCAAGACAACGAGGAGCAAGAACCTGAAGGCATCGACTCCAAGAACACCAGCTCCGGCAGAGAAGAAAGCCAAGACAGAAGCCACCCCAAACAAGACAGCAGCGGCCCCGAAGTCGTCCATCAAGGCAGGTTCCAACATGAAAGTCACCAAGTTCAACGGTGCAGAGGCTAAAAAGACCGCCACATTCAGAAAACTACCACCGCGCGCAAAAGGGTCGTCCGGAAGTAACATGGCTCCGGAGCGTCACGTCCACTTTGATGTCGACAATTCCGGAGACGAAGAGTCAGCAACACCCGCTCCTCGTTCTAGAAGTCAAAAAGCGGCTTCAAACTCCAAAGCCACCGCAAAAGCCCTCTCCGCACAATCCCCATCCCCATCCCCCGTCGAAGGCATGGTCTACGCCCACGGCCTCCTCTTTCCCGCGCCACGATCATCGCGCACACCACCCCAACCACCAACCCTCACCACATCCATACCACCCCGAACAACAAGCTACAGCCCCGCCATGAGCAGCAACAGCACACCCGCCCCCGACCTCATCTCCCGCCGGAAATCCAAAGCCCCTCCCCCCAAGCGCCAATCCAAACGCCAGACCGCCCGGCGAAACCGCAACCGCACCGCCTCCCTCTCCTCCCTCGAAGTCTGGGACGAATACCCTTCAACCCCAACCCCTCCCCTCGCAAAACAATCCTCCCGCTCCTCCGCCCCTTCCCCCTCCCCCTCCCCCAAACCTCCCCAATTTTCCCTTCCAACAACCCACCCATACAAACCCCTCTGGTCCCCCACCTCACCCCCTTTCACCAGCCCGTGGCCTCCCCTGCGCGGCGTCCCCCTCTGCGCGGCGTGCTTCCGCGCTACGCTGTCGCGCTGGCATCGCATACGCAGAGGATTCATCCTCGTGCTTCGCCTGTTAGGCGGGGACTCGGCTCTATCTTCGCTACGCGCTGCGGTGGGCGGGTTTGAGATTGCGCTGGGACGGTATCCCCCGGGCCGCTTTGCGCGCGACGAAGCGGTGGGGGGTGATGTGCTGCTTACTTTGTTGCTTCGTCGGGAGGTGCGTAGACGGATGGAGGTGAACCCGGGGTTGGGAGTGTTTGGGGTGGGGAACGCGATGGAGAGTTTGACGCATGATGTTGGGCTTGGGGGGGAGGGGGCGGAGGTGTTGGAGGGGAGGTATAAAGGAGTGTTGGAGAGGGTTGGGTATTTGGAGGGTGGTGGGCAACGGCAGGGAGGAGAAAGGGGGGGTGGGACGGCGGAGGGGAGGTTGTCGTGGTGGGCGTTTGATGAGGTTTTGTTGGATTATGCGGGGAGGGTTGGACGGACACAGGAGGGGTTTGAGTTTGAGTTTGATAAGTTGCTGATGGAAAAGGCGCGGGGGGCGGCGTTGGCGGGGGCGAGTACGTCGGAGACGGTGGAGAGGGTGGTGGGGATGGCTGCTGCTGTTAAAGGGGGAGCGGAGTTGGATAGGTTGGTGGCTGAGATGGGGTTGAACTTATCGGTGAGGGATGTGTTGAGGGTGGTGCAGGGGGAGATTGAAGAGGTGGTTGAGGGATTTGAAAGGGATGGGAAGGAGGAGGAGGGGGTGTTGCCGTGTGTTTGTGATGGTGGCGTGAGGGATGGGAAGCCGTGGTTTCGACCGTTGGTGGAAGTGTTTGACTTTTCAGAGGACGAGGCGAGGTGGAGTTCGGCTGAGGATTTCATCCATGTTGTTGAGGGTAGGGGTGGGTTGTTGCTTGATCCTGTGCCGGCGTTGGAGATTGTGGTGGACGGGACGGGTGGTGAGACGAGGGTGGTGTTGGTGGAGATGGGGAGTGTTTTGGATGATATCATGATGGAGGACGGAGAAGGGGAGATGGTGTCTCCGAATCGGCAACCGGTGGGAGTTAGGGAACACTGGGAGAGCGGTGCACTCAAGGGAGAACGAGCCGTCTGAATTTTTCTCTTGTCCTATCTGTCGTTCTTGTAAACTTTTCCTCTTTTCCTAGACCCTTTCCAAATGCTGTACTACTTCCTCCTCCAGAAACTAGCAAAGTTATTCTTCAACGTCTCCGTCAAGCTCACCACCGTGGCCGTAAACGGCGTCAGCTTCCCGGCCCGCATGTCGTCAAACGTCTCACCCCCAAAGATCATCAGGTGATCGGGATGCTTGTTCAAAATGTGAATGGCCCGACTGTACGTCGCGCCCGCGGGCGTGGCGTTCTCCTCCCACTTGTCGACGGCGCCGCCGAAGCGGTTGGTGTACACCTGCGGGTTGTCCGCATCCGACACCACAATCGTGCCGTTGGGTCCACCGAGAGGCGACCAAGTCACATAAGGACTGGCGTTGGGGGCAGTCTTGTTATTAATGACAATGGGAAGTCCTTCAGAGAGACGGAAATCAAGCGGAGAGTCGGCCAGACGGTAGTAAACGGGGTAGTTGACACCGTGCGACGAAGAATTGCCGACCGGGAACTCGTGGACGAGAATCCATTTCTTGATGGGAGGGATGTAGATGACGACGGTCATGCCGGGGCGGGCGATGTACAGGTCGTACGAGACGTCGTCGACGGGGGGGTCCCAGTTGCGAAGGTCCTTGGAGACTTGGTGGGCGAGCTTTTGGCCGTGGTCGGGGTCGCGCTGGTCCGAGTAGTAGCAGACGAGAGAGTGATTGTAGACCCTGCAAAGATCAGTATCTTCTCCTTTTCTTTCTTTCAGTCAAAGGATAACATACAAGAGGTAGGGCTCCCAAATAGGGGTAGCGCCGTTGGTGGTGTTGGGACGGCCGCCCTCGGCCACGCGGCTGACAAACTTCCAGGTACGGGCCCGGTCAGTGCTGGCATACAGGTCGATGCGCGTGCCATTGTTGCTCCAGCTGTTACCGGAAGCCAAGATGGTGCCCTTCTCGAAGCCGCCAAGGGGTTCCGTCAGCTCGGCGAGGGCGGGCTGGGCCGGCATACCCCAGCCGTTGACCTGGTCGGTAACGTTGGACACCCACGTCCAGCTGGCACCGCCATCCTTGCTCTCAAAGACAGGGAAGTAGGCCGGGGTGTTGCCCGAGAGCGATGCCGTCGCAAGGATGGTGCCGTCTTCGAGCTCAGCGAAGCGGGGATACGTGATGCTCTCACGTCCCACGGGCTGGTAGATGGTGTTGTTGGTGAAGCGTCCAAACGGCTCCGGCTTTGCGGCGGGAGGCGTCTGCGCGAGCACCGTCGAGCTCCCGAGCGCCAGGAGCGCCGCGGAAAGGGACAGACACACCATGGTCGGCAATATCTTAGCTTGTATAAGTCAAGAAAGGAGCCGGCTTGCACACAACTGCACCAGCTATCCCCATCTGAGCTCAGAGGCACTCACACGCTCTATTTGTATGTGGCCCCGAAAATGCTACCCGTACCTGAAAGTTGTATAAATTGTTCCGATCCAATCGACGATGGATAGTGCCCCTCGCCATGTTGTTCCATGCGCGCGAATAGGGTGTCATTGCGCTCCGGATATAAGAACCGGGTCATACTGACGGTGCACCGATACGCGCCTTGCAGCCCACCCGCTAAATGACAAGGTCGCGGCCCGATGTGCCTGGTGGAACTAGGTCGTTGAAGCTCCGCATTCGCCAATCCGTCAGTCCGGGAACGATAAAGATCCTCGATGCGGGGATGTGGTCGACCCTGAGATGGGTAAGGTGACGTAGGCTTGTAGCTTCAAAGTCCTCCGGGTTGGTGCGCAACAACGCTGGGCGGCTAATAGCGGCGAGCCCTGTAAGAATTGACGCAGCCAGGGAGGAGATGCGGAAAAGATATTCCACTGAACTTGCAAACGAGTTAAACCCGGGCTTACCAACGCCTTGGAGATGGCTCGACGGACGGGCTAAGTCAAAAGCACATGGCTTCGTCAGTCGTGATAGTGTAGCAGCCAGGGGGTAGCTCCAAGCGTGCCGATCAGAAATTGGATAAGTGTTTGGGGAGAATGGGTTGATGTTTCGTGGATAGTGCGACATCTGAATTCGAAAAGTAAAAGCAGCTTAGAAGTGCTCCTGTTAACCATGGTTGTAGTGGCAAGGAGGAGTAGCAATAAACGAAGCGCCGAGCTGGAGAAACTGGTGGAAGGTGATCTTGTTTAGGATCCCTCGTACGCTTATCGTTAGAGAAATATGCCTCAAGCATAAGCCGAATCATCAATGTCTTTCGATCTGCTCCCTGTCACCATGCCGCGTAAGTCAGACACCAGACAATTTCTGTTGTGCCCCAGGTGATCCGGGGTCTTCCAATTAGGCGCCATGGGTGGAATGAGATGCGAATCGTCAAAAACCGTGACTCCTTGGTCCATCTTCAGGTGGTGGTGAATCCTTCATGGCATCGGTATTTCCATGGCAACCCGAAGTGACCAACTCGAATGCTCATGAGCTGTTGCTCCGACGCACATATCTGGACGATTGCCGAGATCCCGCGCTGAGGTGAGTGGCGACCAGCTTTTCCGGTGACGCGAGCAGGGTCGATGGTGGATGCCGATGTATCTCGTCTTGTCGTTTGTTGTCGCCGGGCAAACGCCCGCTTTGCTTGAAGCTTCGGAGCGGAAATCCAGGGTGATAGGGGCAAGAAGGTCAAAGAAAAAGCAGAAAGCAGCGAAAACAAGTTCTGTCGGCCATCGTGTGCCAAACAAGAGCATGTTGCTGTCTGTATTGGGCCAGTTTGGCGGCTGGCCCGTAAGGTGGCGTCAGTTGCAACTTTGCACCGAGCCACGCCTAACATCAGCGATGAGAGACAAGAAACAGCAAAAGAATGGCAATCGCCGGGAATTGAGCCCGACGTGGGGGTCGAACCCACGACCTTGAGATGATCTCATGAGATTTGAAGTGAATCTTTATAAGAGTCTCACGCTCTACCGATTGAGCTAGCCGGGCGTGTGCCTGGTTGTTGATGAGCAGAGGTGCGACATTTTCCTTCATGTGCGGCGTTGGTGGGGCCAGCGAGGGTTGGCGGCTGGCGTCCAAACATGCCCCACCCCAGTCAGGATCAAACTGGAGACCGGTGCAAGGCGCAACCTCTTTCTTCAAACGGCAGTTGGAGCGCCTGCCGAGGTCGCAGAGACTCAGGCGAGGGAAACGGTAAACATTGGCCGCCGAATTGGGTCGACTTTGCTGGCCGACGACGATAACGGACGAGTTATAACGACAGCGAGGTCCACGACGCAACAGCGTCGTCGATCGGTTGCCATGATGACGATGCGACGAGTTTGCGCGAATTGGCCAGTCGGAGGGCGTCAATGGCCCCGCGGAGTGGGACTTTGGGGTCGAATGGGTCGACGATAGACAAAGCCGCGACGGACTCATTCGAGGGGGAGAGCGGTTGATAATTAATAGCAACGCCATCCTAAGACTTGGGACGGGGACGCAGGACCCAAAACAACGGCAGACGGGAAGCAATCCACCGCCTGCACCCGAGGGCTTGGAGCTCTGGGGACAAGCGTTGCAGAGCCCCAACAGGGAAACCAAGGAAGCCCAAGGGAGCGCCGGGAGTGAAATTCGCTTGCGCGCACGAGGCGATTGCCGCGCTCAGGCTGAATTGGGATGTCTCGAAAGTTCAGCGGCTCCGCTGCTAGGGGACGTTTCGCCCAGGGCCATGCTGCCCGCCATTCGCTCGATTTTTTGGTGGTGCGGGCGGGTGCCCAGGCGCGAGTGGGAGGGCGGCACTGCAAGGTCGAAGGTGGGGCCACTTTTCCCGTTGCGCTCGGCGCACCAATCCTTCGTGGCCATGGCGCGGTTGCTGCTGGCAACGCCATCACCCTGACAAGAAAACAAAAGTCAGACGCAGCCATCATGGCTGCTCCTAGCGGATGGGTGTCCCCAGCAGCAGAGCAACCACACAATTCCAGTCCCCATACTTCTGCATCTCCTACTGCTGTTACCCAACAGCTCATCCCTCCTCCACTCTTTGCGATTGCAAAACCAACCTCACCCTCTTGGCCTGGAATTTCGCGATTCTGCGATTCTGAGCCTCTGACCCTGCTACACAAACCACAACCCACAAACCTCTTGGGTGCTCCCCCAGCGACACCAACCGCCCTCCGCTCGGCTCATCGCAGGGAGGCACCTCACCACCATCTCCCGCCTGGATAGGGCGCAAACCTATTCTTCCCATCGCTCGCAACGTCGCCGCCGACTGAGCACGACCACGAGCATCTAACCGCCCGGCCGCCAGGCTTGCGCTGCGTGAGGTGCGCCATCAACCCATTGCCTTCGCCTTGGACGAGGGTGGGCAGAGGGTAGGAACTGACACGGATGCGCAGTCTCGGAACCAATCGACCAGCACTCTTCCCGTGAGTGCGGCAATATCGACATCGACGACAACGACACCCCTTTTCCGAACTCCACTCACATTCACAATGCTGTCCAATCCACCACCATCAGCGAGCAGTCTTCATGCGCGCCAACGCCAACACCGTCGCCAAAACTCGACGCCGTCGGCCTTTGAAGCCGTGAAGATCGCCCCCCTGCCAAACTTCCAACAACGAGCAGCGCACATGTCCCATCGACGAGGCCTCAGCCTGGACACGCGCCGCACCCAATTCTCCCCGACGACACCAACGACAACCATCCGGCAGGACTACACTACGGTAAGTACGACGACTACTAACACAGGATCAACAACGACACCACAGCATGTACTGCGAGAAGCGCAGCAGCAACGCATCGCCCGCCCGGGCCACGGGCATCCCAGCTACAGCGACATTGCGTCGCAACAGCAGCAACAAACACAACAGCAACAGCATCACGACAACTTCCTGCTCACCCCTGGCGGGACACCGCACAACCCGCACTTTGTCGACACCATGTCCGCCCAGGGCCAGATGGCCGATATGAGCGGCCTCCCCATGGATGCGTATATGGCCATGAGCGCAATGATGAAGAAGAATCAGGCGGGTTTTGCCAACAACTCCATATCATCAGGCCACGAGTTCGACATGTTTGGTCCCGACAGCGCCCTGTCAACGCCGACTTTCATGACATTCCCTGAACCCAGCCCGGCCGGCTCCGGGCAGGGCTGGATCTCGGAGGGGGAGACGGTGAGCACACACAGCCGCAGGACGTCAAGGCGGATAAGCAACGGGATCATGGACAAGGTCGCCAAGTTTGAAGCTATGGTGAACAACACCAACGGTCAGAGACCAGCTACGCCCCCAGCCCAGAATGCCAATGGTAAGCTCCGGGGACCGTCCCAGAGAGAGAAGGAGAGTACGGCCGCTAATGACACTGCAGGCTGCTTCCCCCCTACACCCATGGAGACTCCTCATGATCGGATGGTAAAGCACGAACCCCAGACGCAGCGTCCAAACAGGTTCTCCGACGACTACGACGAGTCCATGGAAGAGACAATCAAGCCGATGCGAGGAAACCGATCCAACCGCAACTCGGGCATCTTCCAGGACCTGCGCCAGCAAGCCGAGGCCATGGCCCAGACACCACCTCGCGCCAACACAATGCCCATGGGCTTCACCGAGCATGGCCTCGGAACGCCCGGTTTCATGAGCATGGCCAACGTCAACGCCGAGTTTGTAAAGATTGAGAACAATTTCGATGGCCTCCCCACATATTCGACCGATCTCAGTTCCGACCCTGCTCCCATGACGCCGCAGATGGCAGCCTTTGGTCATGGCGTCTTTGACCATAAGCCGGACTTCCACCCGTCGAGCGACTTCGATTCCCAAAACACCATGATTCCGCAACAAGGTCATGCTTCCTCAGCTGCTCCCTCACGAAGAGGGTCGCCTCATCGCCGTACCGAGTCGCTTGCATCCATTGCCAGCGCCGCAAGCATTGCCAGCATCAACATCGACGAGACCAAGACAGACACGGGCGTGACCCTCGACGACATTGCAGCGTACATTGAGGGCCCAGATCCGTCGGATGGCAAGTGGATATGCACCTTTGAGAACTGCATGAAGCGATTCGGCCGCAAGGAGAACATCAAGAGCCATGTGCAGACCCACCTCAACGACCGACAATACCAGTGCCCCTCTTGCCACAAGTGCTTCGTCCGGCAGCACGACCTCAAGCGACACGCCAAGATCCACACGGGCATCAAGCCCTACCCGTGCGAGTGCGGCAACAGCTTCGCGCGTCACGACGCCTTGACGCGCCACAGGCAACGAGGTATGTGTATCGGCGCCTTTGACGGTATCGTGCGCAAAGTCGTCAAGCGTGGTCGGCCTCGCAAAAACAGGCCTGATCTGGACGAGCGACGAGACAAGAGCGAGCGCACTCGACGCAAGAACAAGCATACATCGTCGAGCTCGGTAAGCAGCTTCTCGGGATACTCGGACAGCTCGGCCGTCAACTCGCCCTCGCACCACAACGGCTTCGACGGCCTGATGGACGAAGATACCGACCCCTTCCCGGACATCATGGACGTCGCCATGAGCCAGCTCCCAACCACGTCTGCTGCCATGAACCCCAACGGCCTGGCCGTCTCGTCTGCACCCATGCCAGGTCCCAACAGCGCCCCCGAACTCATCCACACCGCCTCCCCTCAGCAACTCGCCGTGTCGCCTTCGGCCATCAGCAACTGCAGCCCAGCGTCGCATCACTCACAAGCAGAAACGGCACAGAACAACACCGATCTCCTCGCCGACTACAACCTCCCGAGTTCATCCCATCCCGACAACCACAACAACCCGTCCTCGCCCGCAAAGAGCGTGGCCAGCCACTACACGCACGTCCCTGGAACCCCACCGGAGCTCTCTGCTAGTTCATCACCGCCACCGACCACTCACTCTCGCTACTTCGATCTGAGCGACCCGGACCCCAACAGCAGCGGGCTCTCGGAGGCGAGCAGCATCGGCCTCGGCACCACCATGGCGGCGCACGCAGCAGCTTCCGTCGTAGGCTGCGGGCCGCTCATCAGCAACACAGGTGGCGCCGGCATGTTGGGCTCCATGGATGACAGCGACATGTCACTCCTCCAGTTCACCACCGATGAGGATGGCCTCGTGCAGCTAGACCACGGCAGCCTTGGCAAGTTCGACGACCTCGAAGAGTATGGGAACACGGTAAATCTCTTTACGAACGACGACGTCTTCTTTGGCAGCACGTAACCCGTGTTCCCATTTCTCCCGAGTATGCCTGTCACCAACGGGCAGCCGTGTCTTTCTGTTAGCGATTCCTATAGACCGGGAGGGACCAATGATGGTTTTGGCCCTGCCTTGTGTGTTTTCCCTCTGGACAATGGATGGAACTCCATCTCCTCCCCCACATCACCAATGGCTGCGTTTGGCTTTTTGTTCATTCTTGGAAACAGCAATATCGATATCTCTTCGACCTCATTGGGAGGTTGTTACTTGGACAATCGCGCATTCTTCCTCGGCCACTCAACGGGCTGAGGGTGGAAAAAGATGGTGCTCGGACAAGAGATATTGGGGGATTTAATTCTCAGGAATAACGGCATTTACGAAGATTATGACAACTTTGCACTCTTGGCTGCAACATTTGTGTTGAGGCGGAGGCAATCCTGTAATCTTATGCGTTGTTGAATTTGGTGACCATTTGTGTGTCTGGGTATGTAAAATAAGATGGGAATTTTGTTGTAGGGTTATCTTGTTTGGGATTGGGGCAGGATCTTGGGAGCGGTGGCTTGAAAGGAGGTTTTCGGTTTCGCGAAATGTAGAGGTGGCTTTGATGCCGCCTTCCTAGGTCTGATTCTCATTCAGCGAGGGACTTGCTCATAGCTGAGGGGTTTACGAAATGCTTGGTGTTTTTCGAGATGTCTTATTGTGCTTTTTCGTCGTTAGATGTTTGAGTCTTGTGAATTTGAGAGTAGGGGAGTGAGTGAAGGTGACACCAACTTAGATAGAAGGGACATGGCCCAGTAATTCCTTGCGAGCCTCCAGGTAGCTGGAGTAAATGAAATAGTAGAATCATGCCCACATCATCACATGCATTGCACAATGTCTCTTTGATCAACGTGAAACCTCCTTTCAACCTCACACGGAATTTGCGGAGAGCGAGTGAGCGATGGCCCTCGGTTGGCAGGCTATCAGCACAGCATGACAGGGTACCTAGTCACCGGCTGCCTGCGGAGCTTCAGGTCAACAGGCAACTGCAACTGTCCACGGCGTCAGTATGTGAAGTGAAAAGAAGGTTTATGGCTAAAAGATGTGCGGTCTCCACACCATGTGCGCAAACCCGGCTCGCACTGCCCCACCCCACCGCTCCGTGAACCCCAACTTCATCTCGACCCAACGCTCCCCTTTCAAATCTACAAACTACATCACAAATCCATCTGAACCAACATTTCAATGGCCCAGTGGCTGTCACGAGCCGCAGACACCCTCCCGTCCATTTTCTCTTTTCCTCCTTGTCCGTCGCTGTTTGTCTTTGCATCTTGACGGTCAGGGCGGAGTGTCCGCATCTCACGACTTCATCATGTTGACGCCCTCGACGCACGCCACCGTCAGGCCGTTCTACGCCTTTGGCAACACCCCCGCCGTCAGCCTCACAGAATCCCTGCCTCAGGGCGTGGATGCGGATATCCTTCTGCTTGGGTGTGGAGATGTTCGCCACATTCTGTACACTTGCTACGCTGAGAAGGGGCTGCCGAAGAGGAAGCTGGATGTCACGGCTTGTGATATTGAGCCGATGATTATTGGTAGGTTGGCTGGTTGTCATTGTTGGTGAAATGGCTTTCTGACGTGCTCCAGCTCGAAACATCTTGCTGCTGAGTCTGATTGTCAAGGGACCTGGCGAGGAGGCCGTTGGTTCGGAGCAGATCTGGAGGATTTACTACCACCAGTATCTTGACAGTGAGGACTCTGAGCTGCTCTTGAAGCAAGCGGAGAAGCTTCTTGGTCACTCTGGCTCTCTGACAGAGTGGAACGGGAGTGTTTACGGCGCCGTCATTCGATTCGTCGACGACAACACCTTTTCGCTCATCCGCGACATCTGGCGCCGCTGGTCGTCAGCAGCTGCTAAAAAGGATGATCCTCGGTACAAGAAGCAATTCGAGAGCGACAGGAAGGCATCCAACGAGTTCAAGCAGAAGGCTTGGGGCCCAGCAGGCTTCAGTTATTCCAGCGCAAAGGCTGGCGCTCCCATGTTCTCAACAATGTTTGGGATGCTCACCCAGGCCAGCGAGACGTATTGGAAGATTGGATTATCGGATCCAAAACAGTCCACCTCAGGCCTCTATCCTAACCCTCTCTTTGCGCTCGCCATCTCCGCCATCAGACCTCTCGCCTTCGCCGATCCCACACTGAGCTTTCATCTAGCTCCAGCCCATGCTAAGCTGACGGAGCTATCTCCGTTGCGCTTGGCAGATCAGACACCGGAGGATCTGAAGGTCTTCCGGACTGCTCAACTTCTTTTCAAAGAGTGGACAGGTGCATTCAAGCAGCTTGCATCCGAGTCTCGTGCAGTTGTCCGCTTCACAGTAGCGGATTGCTACTCTCTATGCCAGACTCTCCAGTGCTACAACGACTCTGGATCGCTATCCGGCAATTGGTTCCAGCGGGAATCCAGCCTCGAGGTGCTGAAACTCGCAGAAGTTGAATACCAAGGAAGCGGAAAAACCCCGACAAAGTTTGACGCCATTGACACATCGAATATCTCCGACTACAGCGGCGCGTTGACCCTCCTGGTTTCGGCGGGACCCCTGCTCAAGAACAAACCGTGGTCTACACTCTACACTGAGCTGATGTCGCGAGACGGGGATGCCGATATCAGGAAAAAGTTTGAGGCGCTTCTCTGTGAACACACTACAACCATCGCTCTCATGCTCGGACTGGTGCCGATCGAGTATTGGACCAATGCAACGGCCTTGTCAGTTATGGATGTCGCGATGGCTGCCATGATGGACCGATCCGAAAGAGGGGGTGTCAAGATGCAAGCTCGTGTGGCCTGGAAGCTTGACAGGTACCTTCCTGGATCGTTGCCGGGTGGAGAGACGATATCATCTCTTGCATTGCGTATGGACGCTGAGGATGTGGCCAACCATGCCTTCCATGTCTATTCAAAGATGTTCAAGCACGAGAACCTATCGACGTTCGCAGGGTTGACGACCAAGTCGGCTGGCAAGGACATTATGAGCAAGAACTTACCGTTTCCAAAGTACCACAGGGGAACATTTGTCGCATATCTCAAAGCCGTCTGTCAAAGCGTGCAGACGGACGCAGGGGCAGTTGGCCGCTTGCTTCTCTTCAAGGCGCAGTCAGACACTTCCTCAACGCTGGGGAGCAACCACCTACAGGCATTAGCCATCGAGCTGTTTTCCTCCGGAGTGCACACTGATCTCAACCTTGTTTCCACCATCCAGCGACACAACACCCAGGCGTCGTTTTGCAAGTGGAAGCAAATTCCACCGACGGTTGCGGTTACCATCATTGTCCCCGCCGCTCGTTGGCAGCCGGTATATCGCACTGCTCGAAACCAGGACATGACTCTTGTTCTGGAGGGCAATGTCAAGTGCTCCGGCGTCAATGCCCATCATAACATCTTCTCAGACGTCCAGATTGCCTTCGGGACCGTCACTACCGAGGGTTCGCGTCAGGATGATGACTTCAGGCTCACCGTCAACGAGGATCAGGATGGCTGGTTGGGGAACTCATCTCTGATTGCGTCGTTCAGTGTCAACACAGCAGGGCTGCAAATCGACATCCTCTCCACCAAGGTCTCGCTCGGCATTCAACAGTCGGTCCAAGCGATTGCTTCTTTTTCCAGGGACCTCGGTATGTATCTGTGTGTCTTCGAGGCCAGCCTCCTCGACGAAAGCCGAGTCTACGTCACGAAGTATCGCCCCGGTCAGACCGGGCACCATGTCGTCTGCGGCTCCAACTCCGTTACAAAGCCCAATGTCAACGCCAGCACTGCAGGCCAAGGAGTAACCTACACGGTCAATATCTCTCCCAATACCGGGGACGTGACCGGGATCACTGGTCATGTCGACATCACGACAGAGAAGGGAAAGCAGTACCTGGCGGACAAGACCCCAATCACGCTGAAACAGGCCACTCCTTTCACGATCAATGTGGTCACTGGAGCAGGAGTGATTCCGCCCTACGAACTGACTTACCCCGTTCCAGTCTTGAAGGACAGCTGCAAGCAGCGCATCGCCCGCAAGTCCTGTTATTTTGAGCTCATCGCCCCGATACCCTTCCCGCTCAACCATCCCGGTCTCGACAAGTTGTTCTTCCCTACAGTTCTTTACGACGCTTCCGGCACTCCCGCGACGCTCAACATCCCCCACCTGAGCCTGGACACTCTTCCCATCCTGGCTCTGGATGACAAGGGGCGCATCGGCTTTCTCAATCCCCTTACCGTCTTCATGTTCTCGCCGCGCGAGCTGGCTATCCGCAAACAGATTACCCAAAACAGTCTCTCTCCTTCTGTTCGGGCCAACTTCAAGGAATCTCTCATGAGCATGATCAAGCTTTCCGCAGGACTCCAAGGCGGGGAGTCCGGGCTCTTCGGTCTCTCCCTTCCCGACACGGGCGTCCACATGCTTGTCATGGTCAGCGCCATTCGTCTCGATGGCCCCGCCGCCAACATCGTCCTCGATGCGGCTGTCTTGCCCCTGACAGACGAGCTCGTCAAGAGCCACAAACTCGACGACTTTCTCCTCGTCATTGTAAGTCTAATCCCTCCTTCTACCCTAGAGAGAAACCACTGACACTAAGCCAGCAAACACTCGAAATGGTCTCCATGGACCTCAACCAAGACGAGCTCAACCTCTGGAAGACCGCCCTCCCCGCCTTTGCCGAGCGCTGCCGCACCTGGGAGCACCTCCCCACCTGCGAGTACGTCAAGGAGAAGCGCATCCCTCTGAACATCAAGAACGGCCAGCCGGTTCTCTGCTCCTGCGGCACCGGCCACTTCCCCGAGAATTACTCACCGCTTCCGGACTGGGACCTCGCCAAGAAGTACGCAACGCGCGTGGCCATCAGTCCGGTCTCTTGCTCTGCGTTTGTGGAGGATATAGTGGATCCTGCACTTGTTGGCGCGACGGGCGAGAAGGAGGAGTGCAGAGCTTGTGGGCGGGGGGAGGCGAAGGAGAGTGGTGGGAAGTTGCTGATGTGCACGAGATGCAAGAAGGTCAAGTATTGTAGTAAGGAGTGCCAGAAGGGTGATTGGAAGACGCATCGGATGGAGTGTGCGGAAGCGTAGAAGGAGTGTAAAGCCGCTTTTGTTGTAGGTGTATGTCTAGCCTATGCGGTGTTGGCAGTGGAGGAAGATCTCTTCATAGGTTTATCACGCTGGGTAGTGCCGTGGAGAAATGCGCTCAAAGGGCATGAGAAGGTGTCTCCGGAGCGATGTGGACTCACCATCGGCCCCTCACAGAATTAACCCAACACCAAACATGTCACGATCAAGAGTCACCTCAAATGCGCGCGACCGAGACATTTAGAGGCATGCACAAACCTCACAGCAACCCTGAAACCAACATAACCCATGGAGGGGATGTTTGCTCCTCCCCACGTTGTCCGTCCCGGCTGGTTGGGCTCCGGAGCGACGCGGAACGGAGGTCAACCTTAATTGCAGGGGCCGGCAACATTTTATCCAAAATGACGACGTTTGCTACGGGCCGCCAAAATCACAGGTGGTGTACTGACAGTAATGCACAAGATGCACGGGCTAATTCCGGTGGTTTGCGGACGTATTTTCACGAGACATAACCGTTGGGAGTTGTTATCGCGGATTTCATGGGGAGATCGGGGATGATCGAGTCGTGGAGATGTCATCTGGACGGGCGCGGGGAAAGTTAACGACGAACGATGCGGGGAGTCATGTCTGACTGATGATGCGGGGAGAGTTCAGTTCGATGAGCGATATATTGAGCGAGATGGCAATCGGGAGGCGTTCGCATCGATGGGCGACGGGAAATGCTGACCAATTTTCGACGTCTTCACGGCCGTCAATCGGCATCGGCGGCGTCGTCGTCGTGACCTCTTAAACTCCACGGCGGGGATTCGGAGGCGCCGGGAGGCGGGGGCCACGTGGAGAGGAATGGCAAGGTGCGGCTTGCGGGAATCGATTGGGCGGGGGGTCGTCAACTCGCGGTTGCGATGCTCAGGTCGACGAAAGGATGGATTGGTGGTAGCAATTGGCAGCGATTGGAGCGAAGGGAGGGAGGTCAGCGCGATATTGACGCGCGCCTGTTGTGTGCGTCGTGAGGTGGTACTGGGGGCTCCTGAAAAAGGAGGGTCGTGTCGTGGTTGGCGAGCGCCGATGGTTCGACTTGTGCTTCGGTGGCTGGATGCGGGCGATCATTGGCTGATGGTTCTCGCCAAACAACAACCGATCCTTCAGAAAGGTGCTTGTGGTTTGGAGAACGAGCAATGACGGGTTGCTGTTGACTTTCGTCGGCGTTGCGCTGCCAAATCGCTCGGGCTGGTGGCTCGCCCGACAGAATCTCGATTCTAGCGTTTCCATTCCTCGGAAAGCTTCCTGCAAGCCACCCCGCGCGCCGAAAGGGCTGGGCGCGGTTGGCGTTTTGCTGGCGTTCCACGGTGGGGCGAGTTCGTATTCAAGACTCCGGCCGGCCCAGGGTCATTCGTCCAGCATTGTTTGTGCAGGCCTGCGAACGCCGAATGCCACGTCCGTCCTAAAATGGAACGGCTTGCTGAATGTTGGGACTTTCGATCTGGAGGACGAGATTCTGAAGCAAACAGGAGACAAAACAAAGCATCGAGGCTTTAGCTGTTGCCAACTCCCCTCACCGATGGACCGCCGCGGCTTTCGTTTCAGGTCTTGGTGGCGTCCCGTGCTAAAGCCCCGTTCTTTCAGCTGACCGGGGATCAGCGATGTTGCGGATTTGCAACACCGTGCCAAGAGGGTCGGGCTGTGTCCCAAGTTCCACAGCGTCCAAATCGACAAGATCCTGCCTGCAGCTAGCCAGCGTGCAGCGGAAGGAACAGCAAGCAGCGACGCGACGCCGCCGCAACACGAGATGGAGCGCGCTCCTCGTGTCATCCGAATTTCCCCTCTCTGCAGGAGAGCGAGAGCCCAATGCTGGTGGAGACGCGACCGAAGGAATGATGCTTCGGGTCATCCGGTGTCTCGCATGCCCGCCGTCACCGAGGTGAGGTAAAAGAGAATGCCAGATGTGCTCTGCTAGTGCGTATGCCGGAAATGTATGCGCGTCCTAACGGATCCCAACGGGCGAGGGAAGTCGCACGTGCGATGCATTGTGTTTGTCGGTGGTGCTGTGCTACGTATGCAGCTTGTGCTGATCTCTCAGAAGATCAGCGGAATGACGGCCCCTGAAATCTGGTGCCTGAGATTTTCCCGGCCCCATCTCGCTCGAGCTGCAGGAACAGCCAATCATGAGCCATGAACGCCCCTTTTTCGCGGGTAAACGAGTCGATTGGCCCTCAGACCAATCAGTGCTCCACCCGCCTAAGCCTAAAGTAGGCGGCACTTGGTGGTCGGAGAGGAGCAACCAGGAGGCCCCGCCTGCTGCTCCAAGACTGGCTGGGCGTCCCTGGGTGAACAGGGGTCTTCACGACCACAACCAGCAAACCGTCGCTGCAACCCTCCCGAGCGTCTCCATTGCAATTTCCCGCCTCGCTTCCCCTTTGGACCACGAGACGCACGGCCTGCAAACTGTGGGCTCCTCCCCGGGCGTGCCGCCGGCGTTCGTCCTTCCTCTTGCTTCGTTCCGTCTCTGCAACAAAATCACTCTCCTTCCCACCGCCCAGTCATTCGCTTTCTCTTGTCGCGTGTTTGCCTCTCCATCGTCAACCCCACCGGCCCTTGATCGAGGAGAAGAGGACCGCCTCTGCCTCCATTCCGGTTTTCATCCCTGCCCTCCAGCTCGCTGCGAAGGACAATGTTCTCTCGACTGTGACCCGTCCACCATAATACGCGAAGGGAGACGGGACCGACACGCCGGCCGAATCCACCATCTCGACACTCGTTCATCAATATTCTGTTCGAATTCTTGGGAGCCATCCCTTTTTCTTCGCCGTCGACTACAAGCACCCATTGGCAGGTCTTGTCAGTCTTTGGTAACAAAGACCTCTTGTCCGCCACATTTTCCTCATCGAACCGATCGAAAATCCACATCTGACCGGCTCGAACCTAAACCTCGATCGACACCCGAACCCACTCGACAACACATCACACAACCACACACACGATGAAGACGATACAATTACTGGCGGCGGCGCTCTTTGCCGCCGCGTCCGTCGTGGGCCAAACGGCCACCAAGCCGACACAGACCGAGAAGGGAGTCCAAAAACCATCGGCGGCGCCAACACTCAACGTCATCACGGTCCAAGGATGCTTCTCCGATCCGGGCGAGCTCAAGTTCAACTCGACCCCCAAGTTCAACAGCGAGAGCTCGTGCGTGCAAGAGATCTGCTTCAAGAATGGATTCGAGGTCGCCGGCACCACCGGAGGAAACCAGTGCTTCTGCGGCCACAAATATCCCCCAAAGATTGCATTGACGGACGACAAAAAGTGCAACATTGGCTGCGCAGGATTCGATCTCCAAGCCTGTAGGTTTTCCCGGAGAAAAACATGGTGATGCAAACTGACGTGATTCGCAGGCGGTGGTATTGGCACATGGACAATCTACAACACGGGATTGTCAGTGGTCGTTGACACATCCGGTGAAGAGTCTATCAACAAGGGCGGCGGCGGAAGCGGAACAACACCGGCAATTAAGACTGTAACCGGTGCCCCCGTCGTGGTCACCGAAAAGCCAGAAGCCCCGAGCAGCGGCCCCAACGTCGGAGCCATTGCCGGCGGTGTCGTTGTTGGCGTTCTGGCGATTGCAGGAGCCATCGGTGGCATGTTCTTCTACATGCGCCGAAAGAGAAACAGAGAGATCGAAGAAGAGCATCACCGCAACGCCGCAGTCAATTCGTTCATCAGCGGCAAGACGGGAAGCAGTGGTGGTTCCATCACCGACGCCCGCCTTGACCCTGTCATGGCACAAAGGAGGATGAGCGATGGCAGCATCGCCGACAATCACGACTACTCCCGGAAGATCCTTCGCGTATGTTGTCCCCACCGTCTCTTCATCTTCGATGGCTAACAGAATCCAGGTCACCAATGCATGATCGACATCCCCCTATTGATGACGGAAAACGACTCGCCTGTATTTTACTTTACATTAGCATACTCGGCGTTGGGGGATGTCTACAAGCTTGTCACCAGGTCGATCACGCGACGAACCTAGCTGGCGCTCTTTTGGTGTACGGATGGCGATATATACGGGAACGACGGGGCCGCGACCCCTCTCGAAATAGCCGCCGCTTGCGCTGTCCTCTCTTTTACTCCTTTCTACATATCAATTAGACCCTCGATATCTCGGGGGCGTACGCTTTTGGAGCTCTACATTACGGACGAGTCGACGCCACAGGATTCCTTCCATTTTTTGAGTACTCGGCGATCGAGGGAGGATCTGGATTCCGCCTCTTGGTCGGAAGCTTGGGTGCTTGACATTTGGATCACGAAGGAAGGGTTGTGTATGCTGTGTATCGGTCTGAGGTGTAGTTGATGGCTGCGGACTACAGGACGACCCAGTTACGGGATCGGGCAAGCCGCGGACTCTCAGCAAAGGATCTCAGGTCGGGTTGGGGTCCGCGCTGTCAGGCTACTGAGGATTTGGATGGCTGTATTTACAATTCGAGACAGTGTGTGTTTCCGGATAATATGGGATAGAGTTTGGCTATCGTTTGGTATGTTGACTCCGATATCTTCAGTGCCTTGTCTCGCTGGGCTAGGTGAGGCCAGGGGATCGACAGTCAGCACATCAGATAACCCGGGACCCTAATTTCCAAACTTGCACCCCCCACACTCCGCAATCAATCACGCAACCTTGACAGTGCAAATGAAGTTGCTACTCTGCCGATCATGGGCCATGGATTTCACTCCCATCACATCCGAAT
Organism: Podospora aff. communis PSN243; assembly: GCA_033296975.1. NCBI lineage: Eukaryota > Fungi > Ascomycota > Sordariomycetes > Sordariales > Podosporaceae > Podospora > Podospora aff. communis PSN243. Next base: position 85,132 of record MU865956.1, on the reverse strand, counting down.
TGTGGCTCAGTGAGGCCTCAAATGGTATCCTGGTGCAAAGACGTTTCGAAGGTTGGTCGTGGCGGCTCTCGTCCCAAAAGTCGTGGCTGATCCTGAAACACCGCGTGTGCACCTTATCAGGGACGCCAAGATTGGATCGTCTGCACCGCCAGCTGCCTGATGCACCCCGCGGGGGCAAAGACATTGCTTGGACTTCTTGGTGAGGGGTTGAGAGAAGTTTTTTCAGCCTCTCGAGGTCTGGTCGGCAATGCGCGCAGGACAGACGTGCGCAACGAATATTTTCCTTTTTGCTTCAGGTTGCCCGTCAGTCAGAAGGGCCACGGTGGCTGCGCCTGGCTTGGAGCACAGGTGAAGGCTTTTTCGGCGTACTCCTTCCGTGTTTGGCATGTCACAAGTTGCAGCCGTCCATCTTTAGTTTTTAGCGCCGAAACTAGAGGACTCACTCAGGCTGGAGGTTCATCTCGATTGGTGGGTTGTGACGTTCCCCTCGTTTTTTTGTCCAAGGTAAAGTGAGGTGAGGTGTGATGATCCGCAGATCGACAAAACGAAATGTTCAAGTGAGGTAAGGTACCGCGAGAAAATCTTGGAACTGCGATGGCACGGAATTCCTTCCCGCGCTTACTGCGTTGAGAGGGAGCCCAGTTCCTGGATCTGAGGGACTGCCGAAGGTTGGTTTGTGCAGGTAGTCGCAGTGTAAGTGTAGATCGCAAGAGGCGCAGCAATGGCGGCAAAAGGGGGTGGAGGGGTGGAAACCTGGTTTGAGGTGTTTCATGTGGGTGGTTCCTGCCGTAGCGGGGGCGGCGGTGCTGATGTGCGGGAGGGAGCACATGGGATGGGATGGTATGCGGGGTTGGTGTTTGCATGTGTTCTCCGTTGGAGATGGATGGACGGGTGGTTGTTTTGGTTCGGGTTGGTGGGTTTTGGGTTGTTTGGGGTTGGCTCAGCTGGAGGGGCACGTGTGTATGTATGCAAGGGGGATGTTGTTGGAAGTCCGGTGGAAGCGGGCTGAATGGGTGGTTTGTTGCCTTTGTTGGGGCACTTGACATACAGCCATCTTGTCATGTCGATGGAGAGTTGTCAGAGCGGGATGCAGCCGTTGTGATCAACAAACCATCCGCCCGGAGGTGAAACGTCTCTCCATCTCCCATCTCCGACTCGTTGATTTCATCCTATTCGGTAACTCTTTGCTGATATCTTGGTTCAGAAACGGGTTTGGATCTTGTGGAGTCATTCAGCAGAGGCACGTAAGGTAGCTAGCTGTAAGCTGGATCCGCTGTTCAGACAAAACTATTCAGAGGTCATGCTTTTCACAAGCAATATGATAACGGCCTTGTCCTTTGAGAAAGAAATTCACTCACTCGGTCGGTAAATCCTATCTCAAATGGCACCAACCCTCTTTGTCATCTTACATGTACGTAGGCAGTGTTTCTTTGCGTCGATACTAACCTAAGGTACTAGTAGTTGCTCAAAATCGAGATCCACACACATCTATGATGCATGCTTGTGGATTTATATTGCCAACGTAGGCTCACCATGACTCTGAAAGTCAAATACGTTTGTGTCTCATACCAAGTCTTTGGTTCTTATCTCCTTGCCACTGGGGCCCAGAAATTATTTTCAGTAAAGAAACGCAGTCAGATTTTGGTCAAGGGATATTACACAGGTAAACTTTATACCCAGTTTTCCATCTTCCATGAAAGTTGTGACATAAACATCGTGGCTAGTAACTCAACCATGCCGTTATGGTCTTCCCTCGCGCCATGAACGTTTGTATCTCGCTCGTGAGGTGCAAATATGAAGTATTGACGACACCAACGCTAATACATGTAACCCCCCCTTGGCAGTGCCAGTGAGCATCTTTGGGTGTAAATGGAATTCGTTCTACATTCATCATTGTGATGTCTCAAGTTGAAACTTACGATATCAACAACTTGCTAACCATAGGCGTGACGCAATGGGCCCTTAGCCCTGACTGGCTCTACAGGTCTATCCGTGACAACCCAGAGAACCAGGCAGGAAGGTTTAGATGTCAAAACCATCTTGGATGCTTGCGGTCCCCTTTTCTGGGCAAACAGCTGAAGACATCAGCTCTTCTCCATCCCGAGTTCTACTTGAACAGGAGAAAGCTATGCTCCCTGCCTAATCCCAAAAGCCGCGGCTGCCCACCAACATGTCTGCTTGGAAAGAAGACAACGGTACCAAGAGATTGCGCGTCAGCTTCCTCCCAGATCTCAAATACTTCAAAACGGCGATACTGCAAGTGGAAACACACATTTGTTTGGGTATCGAAACCATCAACGCTTGTGCTCGAGATGCCAACTAGGGACCTTAGGGACACGTCTGTGACATCTACTTTGTCGTCCGAGTACAGACCATCTGTCATCTCCCTCATACACTCATGCCTCATGCCTCATCCTCATCATAAGCAACATCGTAAGACTACCCAGCTCCGCCAACCTACCACTCCTGATCCCTCTTCTTAACCCTGCACGGCCAGTTCTCCGGAACCACAGTGAAATACGCCTTCCACTTCCACTCTTGCTTGGGATCAACCTGCTTGATATCATAGTCCCTCACCAGCGTCGCGCAAATCTTGGACAGCTCGATCTTGGCGATATTTTGCCCCGGACACGAAGCATACCCCATTCCCCACTGTTACACTGTCAGTTTTCACTCTGTCCTCCCAGAAGAAACAAAAAAGGGACATCACTAAACCTGGAGTACCCCCCGAGAAAGGGGCAAAGGGGAACAGGACAACTCACAGGAATAAACCACTTCTCCAACCTCGCCGCATCCCCTTCCAACCACCTCTCCGGCCTAAACACATCCGCATCCTCGCCCCAAATCTCCTTGCTCCTCTGAATCACCCATACATTCACCGACACGATCATCCCCGCGGGAATCCTCCTCCCCCCAATCTCCAGCCCCCCCTCGGGCGCCACGCGCGGCAAGCCCATCGACGCCGGCCCAAAGACCCTCAGCGCCTCCTTGATGCACGCCTGAAGATACGGCAGCTTCTGCGCGTCGGCGAAGCTCACCACCCTACCGCCCACATTGCTCACCTTTGCCGCGTCAATCTCGGCGCGGGCGCGGGCCCAGGCGTCGGGGTGGCGAATCATGTAGTACACAAAGGCCTGGAGCGCGGTAGCCACGGTTTCGTTACCTGCCGCGACGGCGTTGAACGCAGCGGAGTGGATCTCGTGCTCCTCCATGCGATCGGGATGCTCGCGGAGCATGCGCATCCAGTGGGCCAGGGCATCGAAGCGGGCGTCGGGGTTGGCCTTGCGCTCGCGGATGGCGGCCATGGCCGTGTCGATGAGGTGGCCCCATGGCGTGACGCCGAGGTAGGTGATGAAGCGGTTGGAGAGCAGCGCGACGTGCAGCCAGCGGAAGAAGCCGGCGATGGACACGTAGGCGGCCTGCGGGTGGGCGTTGGCGATGGTGTTGTCAATGTCGTAGCCCTCGCGGAGGAAGCCAAACTGCTTGGAGAAGATGGTCTCGCCGATGACGTCGGACGTGGTGAAGGTGAAGAACTTGTCGAGGTCGACGGGGTCGCGCGAGGTGGAGAACTTGTCGAGCCAGCCGCAGAGGAGGTCGATGGTCTCGCCGATGCTGTTCTCGGACTGGATCAGGTTGGTGAGGGTGTAGGCGGGCGCGAGGTGGCGCGAGAGCTCATTCTTGACGGCCGGGTCCGTGGCCGACATGGGGTTCTGGAAGCGGCCGTCGGGGAAGGCGATGACCTTGTACCAGAAGCCCTTGTGGAGGGACGCCTGCAGCACCTTGCGGACGGCATCGGGATGGCTGATGCTGACTTCATCGGGGGCAATGCGGACAAAGTGGCCTTGTTCGAGTCAGCTGCATGTGTGGTGTCTCACTCTCAGGGGCCATGTTGACATGAAATGACATGAACGGGAAGAAAGAAAAGGAAAGGAGAGGAGAGGAGAGGAGAGGAGAAGAGAAGAAAGGAGAAAAAAAGAGAGCCAACACACCGTGCTTCTCGTGTAAGCGGATGAGCTCCAGGTTCTGGTCGCCCTTGAGAATACGGTGGATATGCCATGCGCGCGTAAAGCTGGCAACAAAGGGGCCAGGAATGTCACTGATGGGGGAGAAGTAGCGACGCCATACGCAGAGGGTGAAGACGGCGATGGCAGCTAGACCAGCAAGCTGCGGCCAGCTGAGGCCCAGCAGTTCGGTTAATCCTCCCATTTCTCACTGCAGCGACTGCCGATCCGCGCAGAGCCTCCTCAGCTAGGCACCGAGGGCGTGGTTGTGTGGTAACACTGTAATCCTGCGGCTTCGTGACCACTCAGGCACGTCAGGAACGGCGTAGGATCGGAGTGAGATTTTTGCATTCCGCTTGCAACTCTCAGAGCCCATAGGGGCGCACATAAGGGATCAGCAGAGTTTTAATCCGCCCGCCCCCCTTTCATCATCAGAAACGTTGCAACGCTTGTTGCGCGGGGGCCCGGGAAGTGGCTCTGATATGGGAAATGCGAGACGCTCCTTGAGCATGCATGAGTTGTCGCTGGCACTATTCCCCATGTCGTTATGGTCCAACAGTAGCGAGGAGATCGGCGTCCTCAGGATTGGCCGCAAGGAAACAAGAGCGGAGAAGGTGTGGAAGACCCCCGGACGGCGGCGGAGTCATGACTTGGTAGCGTTGCTCGGCTGTTCGGCAGCGTCAGCGGGCGGAGCGGGAAGGCCAGTTTAGCTGTCAAAAGTCAGTGCGGCCGTGTGCCTCGCTCGGTGGGGGTTCGGTAGTGTGCCGCCGTTGCAGACGGTCCGTCCCCCGGTGTCGACCGTGATGTTGAACATTTCGGCGCCGGATGTCTCGGTCAGCGTTTTGGCTGCTACGCGAGAAGGATTCCAATCGCGACATGCCCATGTTTTTTCCCTCCGCATTGCGTGCAGCAGCCCCCCAAAACCCCGTCATGATCACCGCTCAACAAGGCATGGTGCCAAGGTCGACTGACTACTACCCTGTCAAACCCCTTCCGCTAGTGCTGTACGGATCCTCGAATAGGCAGGCTCGTAACCACGCTTGCCACGCTTTGCCTCCACCCTCCGGCAAACCTCCGAGGTGACAACGGGCCACCGAGTCCCATCACGGCTTTCTCCCCCATTGGGCCTGCGTGTTAGGCCGAAGAAAACTGCCTCAAGGGAAAAGAAAAAAAAAGTGCCGGCGTGTGGTCGTTGCTCCGGGAGCGATGCCGTGAAGCCCGTCAAGGCCCTCGGCGCCTGGAGACTAGAGTCTCGCGCCAGCTGGTTGGAGAATAGCTGCGATTTTAAAAATACGCTCATCGTATGTTCTGAACAGGGCAAGTCTTTCGGCGCCTGAAAACCAGCGGACAAAAAAAAAGAAAGCAATTCTTCAGGATGTCCATCCCTCGAGCGTGGGATCGACAACAAAACCTTCGGTCCCCCCACCCGTGTCCACCCCCACCTCCATGTTTCGTCGTGGAATAAACCCTTGCGCGGCTTCTTCCCGGGCCCATCTGCAGTACGACTCGACGGAAATGGGCGCCAGGGAAACATATCAATGAGACGGTACTCTCTCCCGGAGGCATGATTTCCGGTGTTGTGCTGCCGTGTCGTCGCCACCGTCCAAATCTCCTATGAGTTGAAGCTGTCAGTCAGCCGGCGGTTACTAGTCCTCCTTTCGCTCCTTTCTTGCATCTCTGCACTCGCGTTTACGACATCAACAGACATCATGGACGCCCTTCCGCCGCCGACCAAGTTCGTTCCGTTCCCGATCGTGACGCACAACCAAAAAGCCGTGCTCGCCGTCGCCATCGTCTTTGCCATTCTTCCCATCATTGCTGTCACATTACGGCTGGTTGCTCGACATATCTCAAAGAGGGCCTTGGATGCAAGTGACTGCTGCATCGTCGCAGCATGTGTGAGTCTGACCTGGGCTCCTAGGTGTTGAGTGAGGGGGCTGACGTCGAGACTCAACAGATCTTTTCGGTGGCCCTGGAATGCGTCAGCATCACTGCGGTATTCCGAGCTGGTGTTGGCTATGACCACATGCTCAACATCATTGTCGAGTACGGGATGGAACCAATTACCGACCTGCTCAAGGTATGGACTCGATCTCGGAGACACCCAGGGCTTGTGCTGACATGGGTTGCTTCACCCAGCTCCTTATCCCTCTCCAGTTCCTTTGGGCGCTCAGCCTCACCTTCTCCAAGATCTCCATCCTCCTGCTGTACTCCAAGGTGTTCGCCGTTCCGTTCGTTATCTGGACCGCCCGAGGCGCCAGCGTCTTCATTGCAGCTTGGGGCGTTGCCACCATCCTCGCTGGCTGCTTCATTTGCACCCCCTTTGAGATGAATTGGGATCAGACGATTCCCGGGGGAAAGTGTGGCGACCAAGTCCTGTCCTTCACCATCACGGGTTCCTTCAACCTGATCACCGACATCATGGTCCTCGTGCTTCCCTTGCCGTATTTGGCAAGACTGCAAATGCGGCTGTACAAGAAGCTCGTCCTCCTTGCTGTCTTTAGCATTGGTCTCTTGTAAGTTGATCCGATCTCCAAAGCCAATGGACATCCTCTGACGAGCTCTTTCTCTTGCAGGACATGCATCGTCAGCGCTGTTCGCATCCACACACTCAAGTCAATGGACTTCGCCGACCTGACGTACTCCATACCGCCTGCGAACATTTTCTCAGGCCTAGAGCCGAGCGTGGCCGTGATTCTGGCTTGCGTGCCGCTGCTCCGACCACTCCTCGGCCGCAGCAAGTACTCTGACAACGGAACAACTGGCTATGTCTCCGGTTCAGCCACGCCATCCAAGGTGCTCGAGCTGGAGACTGGCGACGCCGGCCCGTTCCAGCCGCTCGGTGACGATAGCTCTCAGTATAGGCTGCGACCTCTTGGGCCGAAACACCATGCAGAGGTCCAGACCGTCAAATCAGGGTCGAACAGCCGAAGTAGCAGTGACATTGACCTGGACGGACCCGAGGGGATCATGGTCCGTTCTCAGTGGAAGGTTGATACCGATCGGTCCTCGGCCCAAGTAGAACCACGCCCGTAGGTTGATTGGGTTTGGACCTAGAATTATAGACATGCGATCACGGTATCTGGGAATATAGACATGACCATAGAGCGGGAATAGAGACGTAACGGGGCATTTCTCCGTCAATGCAATGGCAAGCGATGTACTTGTGACTCGTTGATCTTTCTCTGCTGTTTTTGAGGCGCGGTACGAATGAACCGCTGCGTCGTCGTCGAATTCTCTGTGTGAGCTTTGTTGTGCAGCTTCAGGGGCGCTTGTTTGTGTGTCCGTCCAGGGGCCGTGGCGGCCGTTGTGGTAGGACCTGCTGACCGATGGTAACCGAGGTGCAGATGGACGTCATTGCCAAGCTCCCCCAACCTCTGTCGCGAACATTTGAGCTCCTCTCCCAATCATTGCAATTGACTCTGGCGATCGAGAATTGCGAGCGCTCAGCATTTGCGATCTCAAAGATGCCTCCGCGACCTCGTTTCTCCCCAACTGCTGTGACGGCAATCGCACGGCCATCGAGGCTGGCGCGTGGATCATTTGTCCTGAGAGCGAGGTACTCGACCGAAACGAACACTGGCCCCCTCGTCCGTGTCACCGACCTTCCGGCTCCAAACTCCGGCCATATTCGTGTCCTCGAGCTCAATCGCCCGGCAGCGCGCAATGCCATCTCGCGCGCACTTCTCTTCTCCCTGCGCGAGGAGATTGACGCCGTCCACGCCCAGTATGATGCAGCGACTGGCGAGGAGATTCCGGCTTCGTCATGGAAAGACCGCTTTACCGGCCCCTTGGGCGACGCGGAGAAAGGCCCTACGCGAGCGCTGATTATTGCATCGGCAGTCGACACTTCGTTCTGCGCTGGCGCAGATTTGAAAGAGCGAAAGGGATTCACGCAGGAGGAGTGAGTGTTCCTACCGCGCTGTGGGCGAGAAGACGCTGACAAGTTGCTAGGACCGACGCATTTCTCCTCAACCTCCGCAGCACGCTGACATCTCTTTCTGCCCTTCCGATCCCGACCATTTCCGCCATCTCGTCTCTCGCGCTCGGTGGCGGCCTCGAACTTGCTCTCTCGACACACTTTCGGGTGCTTTCGTCCAACGCCCTGGTCGGCCTGCCGGAAACACGACTCGGTATTATCCCCGGTGCTGGTGGTACATTCCGCCTCCCGACGCTGATAGGTGTACCGCGCGCGCGCGACCTGATTGTCACCGGCAGGCGCGTTTCAGCGGCCGAGGCCTATTTTCTCGGCATTGCAGATCGGCTGGTCGAGGTGCTGCCCGAGTCAGAGGAGCAGGCCAAAGAGTGGGAGGCGATGGAGGAGGCGGACCGGAACAAGCAGATACTTTTCAGCGCCCGGCGGGCGGTGTTGAGCGAGGCGGTGCGCATGGCGGCCGAGATATCCGAGGGTGGGCCGATTGCTGTCAGAGCAGCGCTCAAGGCCGTAGCTGAGCCGAGCGAGATGATGGAGGTGAGCATGTACGGCCGAGTTGTCAAGACAGAGGACCGGGACGAGGCGCTGAAGGCGTTTTCCGAGAAGCGGAAGCCCGTGTTCAAAGGGAGATGAGGAAGCGTCTTATCCAGGCAGATTGACATAGAGGTTTGCCGCGGAGTCCAACTCATCGATGGACTGAGCTCCTCACCGAGGTGAAAGGCTCGGTCGGTTCCTGCTGCCCCAACCTGGAAGTTACACCATGGGCCCGCCTTCCAACCGCTCCTTTCTGAGGCAGCTGCCGTGCCATTTCCGTAAATTCGGCTTGAAAACATCTTGTTCTCGGTTGTAGAAATGGTTAAAATGTTAGGCATAGGGCCAGGAGTGCCGCGGACCCATAGAATCGTCAATGTCCATCATAAATGGTGAGAGACCCAGGCATTACGTTTCCTGTCATCTCTGGATAGGCGGGTTAGGGTTCGCTGTGCACTACGCGTGGTGCTGTCATGGTGGGCCAGGGTGGTCCAAGCTCCTTCGCGTTTTCATCACAGCTTGGTATTTTCGAGCTTCGACGCCTCAGCCTTTGTCGTCAACTCCACTGAGCAAGAGCGCATGTCGGAAGAAGCCGCTATTTGTGCTCGCCTCGGATCCTGAGACTTGCACCTTCCTTGACCAAAGAAATGCTCACTCGACCTTGAAGACGGCCTAATTCTTTCCCTCCTGCTTCTTCGCATTACTTTTCGCGATGCAGACGGCACCGAGAACGCGGCGCACAGCGCAAAATACGCAGTACACGTACGACCGACCCTCCACAAGCTTGGTGATCTCCCCAGATGAATGCTGACCCATCTGCTCCAGTTACCCCATCGGCTGCCGAGTACATGATGTCAAGATCTATCCCGTCCAGTCTCCCCAGGGAGCCACGATTCTTCTCTACGGCCACGCGAATGGTGTCACGATTGTTTGGCGCGGCGGCAGGAGGCTCAAGCCTCTGAAGCCCGCCGTCAAAGATAATTCGAATGGCTCGAATTCTAATGACGCGGTCATGATTATCGATTCCGACGACGACGAACCCCCAGCGGCGTCCGCATCCGCGCCTTTCGTCGACAAGCCCGAATTCGAGGATGCCCCGCCCGCGAACACGTCCATCCAAGAGGTTGTCCAAACGCTCGATCTGTCGCTTGGTTGCGCCGCTCTTAATCTGGCGGTTCTGCCCATGCCTCACTGCACACCTGAAGATGCTTCTTGGAACGGCGCGGATATACTTCAGAGCAGGATAGTTTTCGCCGTGGTCTGTGCGACTGGCGATAACTTTGTTGTTACCCTTCCGTTGACGCCTCCATCACACGAAAGCAAGGCTCGACCGGAGCTTCGACAGAATCTGCTGGCTGGAAATGCAGGAAAAGGTGTATGGGGAGAGACACTCTGCCTCCTTGGGGGTCAGAACCGGGCTGGTGAAGGTATTGCTATCTCGCTGGTCAAGCCGACGCTGGGCGCGCGGAGCAAGTCGTTGGAGCGGACGACATCCCAGTCCGCAACTCGGGCCATCGTAGCGGCGCATTCTCGCGAGGCTAGCGGCACCTTGCGTTTCTGGGACGTTCCGCTGGGCCCCAAAGCCGGAACACTCTCGCGCGTTGAACCATTCCAGACCGAGTATCTTCCATCACCACTAACCAGCATCTCATTCAACCCAACACATATCACACAGCTGCTTACCGTAACCCCGTCACAAGCCGTCCGGATCTACGACTACCTGGTTCCGTCGCTTCCTCTGGACGAAACCTCAGAAGGCCCATTCCCATCACAAGGCTCATGGCTACTTTCTCTATACCCTCCGTTTGCCCGTGGAGCTGCTTCGGCGACCACACGAAAACCTATTGTGGCCGCCAAGTGGGTTGCTCACGGTCATGCGGTGTTGGCACTGCTCGCTGACGGGCAATGGGGTATATGGGACATTGATGGTGCCAGTCCATCGTCCGGCAGCTCTGGCGCGAAGCTCTTCAGCAAGGCCAGCGCAGCTCTTCGTGGGTCGGCTATCACGGCTTTCTGCACTACAGGACACTTGGAAGGAACGAGTCCCTTGCGAAATCCCGCCATGCAAAAGTCGCCTGCTGCTCCGGGCTCTGGGGAGTTTGTGCCGATGACGCCGCATACAAGACGTGATGCCATTGCAACCTCGATCACTGGGGGTTCGGACAAGCTTGCCGCTGTCCGAGGCGGCATTGACGTTACTCGTCACGTACAATCCCACGGTACTGGCCCCGGAGATGAGAGCGCCATTCTCTGGCTAGGTGGTGCGGACCCCATCGTGTCGGTGGTCCCCGTTGTCAGTCGTTTCTGGGAGTCGCAGATGCGCCGCGCCTCTGGTGGTGCCAACATCTGGAGCGGATCTTCGCCAACTCGGATGATCCGCCTCACCGAGCTTGGGGCTGGGCTACTCGGCGAGAGGTGTACCGGCGCGGTCGGTATTCCCAAGCCTGGTCGCACCCCTTCCGGCGCCAACGGTGCGAGTACACCTAGCGAAAATGACGCGAGCGGCTCAGACGGTCTTGCTATCGAAGTTCTTCTCCAGGGAGAAACCCGTCTTGTGGTGATTCAAGAAAGCGAGGATGGCTCGACGCTTACGAGTCGACTGTTCGGCGCTCGCAAGAAGCCACGCACCGAACTGCGAGATACAAGAGCTATTCTTGCTTACCCTCGGCCACAGGAACCGGGTAGTGTCAAGTTCAACCTCAGCATTTCACAGCGAGGCGCGTTGTTGCGGCCCCGGGCGCCCATCAGGGGTGCTTTCGACGGTATCGGCGAAGAGATGGACGTTGTGCCCTCCACCGAGACCGCTAGCAAGCCGCCGAGCAACCCGTCGAGGGCCACCGGTCTTTTGTTCGCCAATGACTTGAACTATGCGGCCGACGTCCCCGACGATGAGGAACAGGCCGAGAGTAGAGATGTGGACCAGGAGATCATGGATATCATGGAGATTGACCGAGAGTTGGAGGAAATGGAGGCCCATCGCGAACGAGGATCGAAGCGCGTCTTTTTCGAGGAGGGATAGGAGACCAACCCCGAGGACGAAACGCCGATGGATCGCCATGGCCGGTGGATCAAGTCGTCAGTGAGCCCAAAGAAGCGCCGGGTCTTCTTCGAGAACTACAAATCTCCCACGGTTGAGGATGATTGGGATATGAGAGACACGTCGGGGGGGTTATTATATGGGATCACCAAAGGGAAAGGCAGAACCCTGGGCTGAGTCTTGGGCAACAGCGTCGGTGTCTTGCTGTGTCAATGGCGAGCGCTCTGCGTCATGATGCTCTTTCCGAGGGTTGATCAGGAAGACAAGAGAAGGAGAGGAGGGTTGTGGTTGTCATATCGACAGGACGGGATCGAACCGACACCAAGCTAACGAAGAAGCTGTAGGATACCCGAACGAGCCGATGCTCACGACCAACAGAAGTACAGCATAGCGACGAATCATGATTCTCAGAAGAGAATACAACCCCCCTGTTCGACGCATGCGTGATGGGCTTACCCCTCTATTCCTCTTTGCCCTGCCCCCGATGATCTCACATATCCGCACGTTTTGGTGGAGTGCAAGGCGAGACCCATCCTTGACGCTCTGTATTCCGAGCGGTACATCAAATGTGTTTGTGACCGACTTGCCTTGGTGTACGGGACCTTGTCCTTGCATTCGGGGTGGAGATCCGTGTTCCAAACCGCCGACGCCATCTGGAGGGCTGGGAGGGATTTCAGCTTCCGGGTGGGTGTTGTGGGAGCTGCCTTGCTTCGAGTCTAGCTCTTGGTCTGCCGAGAGGTGGGCTGAGAGGTGGACGAGTCCACGAAGCTGGGGTGGTGCGTCGGTACATCAACCCCTTCGACGTGGTGTGTTCATGGTGTTGGGTGCTTGCAAGCGTCAGCATTTCTTCGTCTTCTAACCTTTCACTGGTAGAACACCACACATTCCCTTTCGTTCTCATGGCATTGATGAAGTCAACCTTCCATTCTCTATTCCGGACAGCCCGTCCACCAGCTGGCCACTAATGCAATTACCACGACGCAGTTGAAGGAGTTATAATACAAGTGCTTGCTAGGCACGAATCGGTAAAGTGTCTCATGAATCATGACATCCTCTCTTCCAGCTTAGAGCGACTTGCGCGCCTCCTCGGCCATCCCTTTTGCCTTGCCCGCCGCTTTGTTGGCGGTCCCCTCCGTCTTGCCCATCATCTGGCTCGCGGTGCCCTCCGCCTTGCCGGCCATCTCGGCGGCCGTGCCCTTGGCCTTGCCGGCGAGCTCGCTGGTCTTGCCGCTGGCTTCGCCCTTGAGCTGCTGCGCCTTGCCCGCCGCGTCGTCGGCCGTGAGGTTCTCTGTGGCTTGCTTGACTTTGCTGGCGACGTTTGCTGCAGGATTATCAGTTATCTGGTTGCTTGAGTGAGGAATGGGATGAGACATACTGCCAATGTCAATGCCGTCTACGAGCTTGTCGCTCACGGCGCGGTCGACCGTCTTGAGCGTGTCCTTTGTGGTGTCGGCGATGGTCTTTTGGAGGTTGATGCTGGTCGAGAAGGAAGCACGCGGGGCAGAGGTCGCAATGGTGCGGGGGACTTGGAGGGTCGCGATGCGACGGGTGGCAGCTTCGGTGAGGAACGACATGGTGATTGTGATGTGTGTGTGTGGTGTTTTGGTCGAGATGAAGCTCGATTGATCAATTGATGGCCGGGAAAAGTTCTTCTTGGCTCGGGTTTGTTGTAAATTGTCTGGAAATTGGTGTGAGAAGAAAATATGAGAGCTGCTCCCCTCTTATTCAGGATTTAAAGGGTCGTTCGGATGGTGATCGTCGCGCAGGCACGGTTTCGTCGTGGTGATGTCATAGCTTCCTCCCCGGCAGGCTTGGTAGGGTAGCTCCAACGCAGGCGCGGGACCAATGACGAAAGGTGGGGGCGCCACAAAGCACTGGCGCAAGGCACATGCATTTTGGGACGGAAGAGACGGAAAGTTCGAGCGTGTTGTTTGGGATTCTTTTACTGTAGGACAGGCGCGTTTGGTGGTTGGTATGTTCTTTTTGGACTTGGCTTCGTGCCCTTCTCTATGCTGCTGCCATCTGGCCTCTGGATTTTGCATCGCGGTTTACCGCGGGTGAGATTCACCACCGACAGTTTCCAACGCTACGTTTAAGTTGAGGTACCTGCTGAAGTTTTCGCGGACGCGAGCCATCATGATGGATCATGGGATGCAGTATGATGGCGTCCTGGGCGCCAGCTTATTCTTATTTCGCCCGAAGTCACTCTCAGCGAAGGAAACACTGATGTACGGATTATGGAGCTGAGATCACAAAAAAGAGCGTTGATATTTTGCGCAGCTACTTCCTCGTTCTCGGCCTTGCCCCCGTTTTCGCCTCCCCTTCATCACGACTCAACCCCTCTCCTTTCGATCCACACATACTTCCAGCGCCTCAACCATCTCGGTCTCATCAACAACCAGCACCTTGCTCATCCACACAGCAACACGGGCAGCATAATATGCCTTCCACCTAATCACACCAAATATAACACCCCCAAACATTCCCAGGATCACTAGGGCACGGATACGACCCATCCCGGTACTTCTCGACCGGGGTACCGCTGATGCCTCTGCAGATGGAGTCCACAAGGCAAAGGCACTTGCGGTCCGGGTTGCCGGAGCAGTAGCCGCCTATAGCAGCGGAAGCGACGGAGGCCATGGCGGCGACGAGGAGGGCCGAGAGCGCCTTCATTTTGTGTAGGTTGGGTTTGAGTCGCGAGTAGCAGTTCGTAGATGAGGGAGGGTGGATGATGATGAGCAGAAGCAGGTGAGTCTGGAAGAGAAAAGAAGAAGGGTTTAAATATCACAACTCGACACCACTTGTGGGGGTAACGAAGTCGAAACCTCAAGACACGATATTGCAGGTCTCACTCCCTTCCACCTCACCCCTCAGATTCGCCAGTGAATCTATTCGCTCGTCTACAATACTTCCAAAGTACACAATATAGTCTCGGCGTTCGGGCCTCGTCAAGCTATTTTTCTTTTCAGTGCGGTGCAATGGTTGCGCCGGCTGACGAGACTCGCTCGGATTCAGGGGTAAATCTCAGTCAATCAAACTCAAGTATAGGATCTGGATACCCGTACCCTACGACATTTCTTTCGGTTGGATATATTAGAAACTGCTCGCACTGCAGATCCCAGGGGCTCTAATATCTGTTTATATTTTGACGCTAGCTGTGCAAGCGGTTGGTCAGGAGTGGAAAGTAAACAAGACGCTCGAAGAGGAAGGTGGCTTCGTATCATTGCCATTTGTGTAATGCAACCTGGAAAAGGTGTTGTAGACTTTGAGGACATGTGCTTTAGTGATGGTAACGTGGGCTTGACCTCGCTGCATGTGCGGCATCAACAAAAGGCGTTTCAATTTCCTGTCACTGCGGGCATGGCAAAAAACACTTTAACTGGCGAGTTCCGGAGCATTACACCATTTTAATCGGCTGAGACACATGGTGGAAGAAATAATCTTCACATATCTACATGTAGGACTGGTTAAGGGCCATAGGGAATGAACAGCCATTTTTGCAATGTAAAAAGGCATCGGAGAGATACCTAGGTATCGATGCCCTTCTTTTAGATACCTAATCAAAGCCTGTCAAGAACTTAAAGCTGCATAAGTTATCAGACCTAGGGATCGCGAAGACTGGCAAACTCATCTCTTCCACCGCAAGCGGGGGTACTCGCCTGCCTCCTACCTCGCCTGCATACCTAACACATCGAGCAGCCAATCACATCAACAAGCTAATGTGCAGCATCTTACTGGTCAATCCCACTGCAGGGGCTCCTGATGCCAGCACCCCTGTGTGGCGTGATCACCCATCATCTCCATCACGAGCTTCTCAGCACATTTTTCGACCGCAACAACAACATGATCATGTCCGACATGCAGCACCATCTATGTCACCCCTCCTCTCTACCCGTATTAACTAAAACCGACCCAGAAAAACACCAAAAAAATCCATCACAAACACCAAACCTTCAACCTTCAATCACCAACTAATCCAAACATTCCCCTTCCAATTCAAAAAAATGGACGTCCTAAACGAAGCCCTCCTAAAACTCCTCTCCCTAACCTTTCGCTCCATCCAACTCACCCTCTCCCTCGTCATCATCGGCTGCATGTCCCAATTCCTCACCACCCTCTCGGACCACGACCTCCTCCTCCCCGCCACCCACGTCGCCGTGCTCGCCATGTCGGGCGTCGCGGCCGTGTGGAGCTTCTCCGCGCTGCTATTCACCTGCTGCGCGGGCAAGCTCATGCTCGAGCTGGAGACGACGCTGGATGTGGTGTGCGTGGGCTTGTCGATTGCGCAGGCGGCGATGCTGAGCTGGGAGGTGATGTGTACGCGGGGCGAGTTTGTGAGGAGGTATATGGTTTGGGTGGGGGGGCGGTGGGTTGGGTTTTTGCCCGAGAGGAATTTGGTCAAGACTTGTTTTGGGTGTGCGGTTGTGGGTGTGTGAGTCTTACCCTGCCTTTCCCAGTGGGGGGTTGTGGGTTTTTGAGGGGTAAAGTATGCTGACTTGGGAGTAGAATTCTGTTTGCCGCGACGGGGTTGATGTCTTGGGCTGTTTTTATGATTCGGCGGAGGCAGGAGAGGCATCATCATCATCACCATCATGGAGATCATCACAGTGATCATCATAGTGATCATCATAGCGACCACCACGGCCACAAATAGCTTGGAGGTGCTTAAAAAGTACGATAGGGGGAACCTTCTACGTCCTTGGGAAAAGGTTCATTCCGGGTTTCCGGTTGAGTTGGCTAGGTACTTACTCGGTGTTTGGAGTCTCGGGAAGAGATGACGATTCCTTCATGGCCCTGACTGGGTTGGGCCGAGATCGCCATTTTTGACTTTGTGAAATTTGTATCCGCAATAGCAATTGTGTTTCATGACCAAAATTCGATTTCCGGACTCTCTCTGAGAGCACAGCTGAAAGGGATGCATACCTGGATGCTGTCTCATGATCTGCAAGGTCTGCCTCGGCCATGTCGGTGTCATGATATGCAGTCACATCATCATTCATCTCCAGTCACAACACATCACACCACCCCCTGAATCCCGAATCCCGGGTGCTACCCATCAACAACACATCAGTCAACAGACATAAATACAATTCCCGCGCCTTTCCGCTTCTGTGCCCATATCACCTACGGCAGTTGGAAATCACAAGCTTACAAGCCGTGCATCAACACCACAAAACACCAACTGAACTTCACTTTCAAAAGCGAAAGCAACAAAACGCCAAAAGAACATAAAATGGCCCCAACAAAAACCCACGACCTCCTCCCCCCCGCCCTCGCCACATCCCCCACCTTCGCCCCCCTCCTCCGCTTCCTCGAAGAAATCGACAAGCTCCCGCACCACCACGGCAACAACCGCTCGCAGCACTCCTTCGCGCCGCGCTTCGACCTCGTCGAGTTCCCGGCGCAGTTCGAACTCTACGGAGATTTGCCCGGCGTCAAGAAGGAGGATGTCACGGTGGAGTTGAAGGAGGGGGAGGGGATTTTGGTGGTTAAGGGGAAGAGGACGGGGGAGGTTGTTGTTGGCAAGGGGGAAGGAGGAGACGAAGGCGGGACGTATGTGGTTGGGGAGAGGGGCATGGGGAGTTTTGAGAGGAGGTTTAGGTTGGCGGGGAAGGTGAGAAGGGAGGGTGTCATGGCGGGGCTGGATGAGGGGGTTTTGAGGGTGATTGTGCCCAAGGTGGAGAGGGAGGAGGAGAGGGGGGAGAGGATTGAGATTCTGTGAGGAGATGGTGGTTTCTTGGTGAATTCTGGGAGAATGTGTTATTGGGGAAGTCTTGTTTACGTAATTCTGGTGTCAATCGTAAGTTTGTATCATTCGACTCTTTACAATGTGATTGTGAGGTGACTCTGGGTTCAGGGTCTAGCTCCTTTTTGACGAGTGGCGTCCAGTCAAAGGAGGTAACCAACTTGAAGCCGCACAAGGACAGCCAACCACAGTCAAGTAAGGTAGTTTTTGCAAAGCTGAAGAATAACCTCATGAAAGCACGACATCGGCAGTTGACCTAGCTCTCAGCCCATCGGCGTGTTATCCCGCCCATTCGGTACCGAATAAGCGATGCGGCTCGGCACGAGGTGACAATCACCTTCTGTATAAAACCACGGGAAGACCCCGGGGATCCATGTAACCCCTCTTGGCATATCCTTGTTCAAACATCAACAATCTCTCAACATCAATACAACCTCAAGACACTTCATCACACCACACTTACACGACACAATGACTGGCAGCAAACTCGAAACTGCCGCCCTCGCCGCCAGCGCCGTCGCCTGCGCCGACCAACTCATGCTCGGCATCCGCGACCAGCGCGAACACCAACAACACGACGCCAACTCGCACTACGTCAAGGCTGCAATCGCAGGCGCCATCGCCGTCGGTGCCTTTGCGCTCATGGAGAAGGACGAGAACCAGCACCGCAAAGAAGAAGGCGAGCACACCATGGGCTACGAGCCGCGGAAGGATAAGGGCGAGGCTGATCGCAAGGGGCATGCCTTGGATTTGGCGGCCGAGGCGGCTGGGGCGTATGCGCTGGGACGGCAGATGATGGGGCATAAGAATCACATGATTGTCAAGTTGATTGCTGAGGGGTTGGGGGCTGCGGCGCTGGGGAAGGAGACGGATAGGACGGTTGTTGATTGAGAGCCTGAGGGTGGAGGGAGGAAGAGGAGACGGGAGGTGGGGTTGAGATTGTGATGCAGAAAGTCGGGGCAGGGAAGCGAGAGTTGACGGGTTCAGGGTATATCGTGAGCAGGGAATTGGGGCAGGAACCGACAACGCGCATTGTAATATGAGACCTGAAATTCAGCACACTGTGCTTAATGCACTGCAGTTTGCGTGAGGCTGATGGGTTGACCGTTTTTGGGTTAGTGCGGGCCTAAGGCGAGGCCTCCGATTGCGGCTGGTTGCCTGGAGAAAACATTGAAAATCTTGACTTGGCCATTTGCAAAGCGAACAGAAAAAAAACTGCTTACCTTCCATATCTCACACCCCTGGTATGGTTTGGCTCTAATTTATCTATTGAGCGACCCTCTCGTCTGTGATGATGGCGCCGCAGGGCAAGTCCTCAAAACTCGGGGCTTGGCTTCGAAAAATCTCGCCACGCCAAAAGCACGCGCAATCGACTGTGCGCTCAGAGCAAGAAGGCCAGGCAGGCGATGACAGCGTAGCTGATACAGCCAAACCTGCACCCCAGACAGGTGATGACTGCGCGGTAGCTGATACAGCCGACGCTGCAGCGCCGGAGGAAGGTCCATCTCAACCTGAGGCGTCCGAGTCCGTCCTGCGGTCCAACGACGAAGACGACCAAGATACGTCGGAATCGATGGATGAAATGCCGCTACCGGACAGCTCGATGCTTTATCAACCAATTTCTCATCCGCAAAGCTTCCGAATTTTGGAGATTCTGCCGGCGCGAAAGTCATCGTCCCAACTTCGATGCCGACTCAAGACGGTCACGCTTGGCGGAGGAGATGGTCCCTACAGCGCATTGTCGTATACCTGGGGCGATACAGAGCCTCGCCACAAAGTCATCTGCAACAGATGCGCCCTAGAAATCACGCCGAATCTCCATGGCGCCCTTCTCCGGCTGCGTCACAGGACGAGGACGGTGACCATTTGGGCCGACCAAATCTGCATCAACCAAAAGGACGTGGCCGAGCGGAGCCAGCAGGTGCAGCTGATGCGAGACATTTACAGCCAAGCCGAGGAAGTGCTCGTCTGGCTGGGCGGTGATGACGCCGCCGAGGATGAGACCTGGAAGGGATCCCACATCAGTCTGGAAATGGCGGTTCAGCGCATCAAGTTGCTGAGCGAGGAGCACGTCCGTGAGCACTATGGCCTTCTCCAACTCACCCACTATGATTACTACACTTGCGAGCCAAAGTACGGATGGACAACCGAAGGCTTCACGGGCGAGTACTACCACTGGCACAAGGAAAACCGCATGGGTGCCGCCGAGTCGCCTGCCTGGGATGTGCTTCGCTTCTTTTTCTCTCGACCTTGGTTCTCTCGGATTTGGGTCATTCAAGAACTGGCCGTGTCCCGTTCGGTCAAGTTACTCCTAGGAAGTCACGAACTCAGCTGGGAAGACGTCGAGAATGCTGCCAACTACGCCGACATTCACGAGTACGGAGAGATGCTCAATACCGCTTTGGCCTGCGGGGTCCACTTACACCGTCTCCTCGAAGCGGCCGCCATCCCAACTCGTACTTGCTTGTCCGTGGCATCCATCCGCAAAAAAGTCCAACGGGATCCACAGTCGCTCCGAAACAACCTCCTCGATCTTCTCGAACTCACCCGTTCATCCCAGGCAACCGACCCCCGGGACAGAATCATCGCCCTGCTAGGTCTCTGCAGCGGCATCGACATCACACCCGACTACACCATCCCTGCCGAAACCCTTTTCCACACCACCACCATCCAACTCATCCGCACCACCCAAACCCTCGACGCCCTCTCCCAAGTCTTCCACACCTCCTCCCCTTCCACTTCAACCCTCCCCTCCTGGGTCCCCAACTTCACCGACTCCTCCCGCCCACCCTCCCTCCTCTCCCCCCGCAGCCACGCCTCCCCATCCCCAACCCCTTCACCCACCATCCCAATCTCCTTCCCCACCCCCCTGACCCTCCACCTTCCCACCGTCTACCCCCTCGCCCCCATCACCTCCCTCTCGGACCCCCTCACCCCCTCTCACTTCGACATCCAAAACCACCCCCTCTCCACCTCCCTCTTCACCACCTTTACATCCCTCGCCCGCCCTCTCAAACGCTACCGCAACGGCGACACCGTCATCAAGGCCTTCTTCCACTGCCTCGTAGCCGGCTACATCGAATTCGCCCCGTGGGCGCCGGTGCAAAGCCCCGAGGTGATGCATCACGATTACACGCATTTTTACCTGAGGCTGATGCACAAGATTACGGGCGTGGGGATGGTGCCGTGGAATAATCGGTCGTCCGAGACGTATGCTAGGGCGGCGAGGTTGAAGACGAGGGGGAGGAGGGTTTTGTTGACGGGGGAGGTTCCGCTGGGGAGGGCTAAGGAAGAGGAGAGTACGGCGGGGCGGAGCGGGAGGTTGTTGGGGTTGGGACCGGGGGTGGCGGAAGTGGGGGATTGGGTTGTGGTTGTGGAGGGGGGGAGGGTGCCGTTTGTAGTGAGGAAGGTTGAGGGGGAAGAAGAGCGGTGGAGGTTGGTGGGGGAGTGTTATGTGCATGGCATGATGGATGGGGAGGTGGCTCAGGTGGAAGGGGTGAAGGCTGAGTCGATGGTGCTTGTGTAGCAGCTTGTTAGATTAGGAGTGCTGGAAAGAGATGTGCGCGGCGGCCGTGCAACCACGGCTTCGTGTGCCACCAAACTTAAAAAACACCACAGAAATCGATGGCACGCCCCAGCTTGTTAGATTAAGAGTTTAGATTGCATAGATGATGGAGCCCGACTAGCCGGGTGTCAGTGCTCAGACCGAGACGCTCCAGACCGGTATGTATTGATCACCGGCAGCTCGTACTCCTCCGTCCCGCGCCGGCTCCAACCCCCTGAAAAAGATGGTATCGAGAAACTGGGCATTGGTGGAAGCGGCATGTTGGGAATGGATATGGTGTCCGGGAATGATGCTAAGGGGAGCGAGAGTTGCGGCCATGCCAGTGTCCTGCGAGGGGTGAGATTCGGATCTGTTACCAGGCGAGGCACAAGCTGAGTCGAGCGCGTGGGACATTCTGGTTGTGAGTCTTGTAGTTCCGAGATTTTCTTTCTTGTCAAGAGCCCAAGGACAGCGTTGAAGACATCGCAAGCCCGGAATATTGCAATGCGAAGAAGAGGGTTGAGAGAGGCCAAATTGGCGATGATCTTTGTGAAGGATGAAGCGAGTGACCCTCTGCACCTCGACACCAGCAAGTACATGACAGTATGAGCCGCGACGAGGGCGGCGAATACAATGACGAAGTTTTTTGGGTTAAAATGAAGAGGTGAGTCGTTGATATTGAAGATAGCAGTGACATGGGATAGAGGTGCAAAGATGATGGCCAAGATGGCGAGAACTTTGACGTCGTCGGCGGCCTGGTAGCTTTGGAAGCTGATCTCAGTGTTGACTCTCTCACCATTCGCCTTGGCAGCTGACTTGCGTAAGTCGTCTAGGGCTTGCTGATGGAACCTCAAGTCGCCGACGTGACGGTCGATATTAGTGTAGTAGTGGACTTGAGAGTCGGGGGTGAAGTAGCGGAGGTCCTTGCTAAACCGATCGAAGGCGTAGAGAATATCCGACAAAGAACTGATGATCCTTCGAAGGTGGTCCGACACTTCATTGTTCCACTTGTTGAACTGGTGGATCTCTTGTTTGATGTGGTTTGGGCACCTGAAATTCTGTCAGAGACTGAGTAAACCCTACGGAGAGTCCCATCATACAGTGTGTATTTTATAGGGGACAAGAGCAGTCAACATACCCTTTCTCCAGCAACTCCTTGAACTCCTCCCGGATTACGCGATATTCCCTCGCTGCATCAGCCGTCCAATTTTCAAGAACCGTCCAGAGGCAGTTCCTGGCGTCTTTGAAGGAAAGATCAACCTTGTTTACTGGAAACTGGTGCTGAGGTACCGGCTCGCTTCGAGTTTTCCGTTCTCTGTGGTAATGCGCGATGGATTCCTGTGACTTGGTGCCTTCAAACGCCGTGTCTATCGTGCAATAGACAGTCCAAACATGGTCATCAATTCCAACCAGGGTCATCGATTTCTGGACCTCATAGAGACACGGAGTCCTCCTCGATTTCGCTTGCCCCATGAACGAGAGTTCCCATGATCTCCTCAGGGGCGTTCCGTCGGGCTTCGTGCGATGATCTTCGTACAGTGATTTGTGTTGGCGCAGGGCGAGGTAAGGGAGATGGACGTTTAGTGAGAATGTGCGAAAACCCCGGGACTGTTCAAGGACTTGCCGTCAGCAGAGAGCTGTGCTGGTGCGAGATAGGGGAGTTCGGCATGGACAAACTGGAATGGAAACGCCAATGCTTGGCTTGAGCTTGACGTGCCGCTGGAAATGCGTCAAGAGAGCAAGTCTTTGCTTGATAGATGCGGTCTGGGCTAATGTCTCCATTTCGGGAGCATCCAAGTCGGGGACGTATCTGACGTGAAGAAATGAGCCCGAGGGTCCCGTCATGGTCTCTCAGACACGAACTTACATTACCCTTCTGTTGAGAGCTGGGGCGGAAGCGAGAAGAGGTTCTGTGTTAGAACGTTCGACAAATCTCTACGTATGTCCCTATCAGCATTGCATTAGGATCAGAGCATGACGTTGAATCCAGCATACCGGAGTCTGAAGCCGTTCCAAAAGCTGAGCTCCGAACAAGCCCCCGCGGCTTTGAGTTCGGGTATTACGCCTCAGTTTCCGCATGGCGACATCATACTCGTCGAAATAATCGTCGAGGAGGGCAACCCGTGGTGCCCTGTCACCACAGCCCCCAGTCCCTGGGGAACAGGAAAGGCGATGCTTGACAAAGGCAACGACGGCTTCGATTTCATCCGAATGCTGAGTCAGGGCTGATTCGTCTGCCCCGGGGAGTCTCCTGCTAAGTCGGCTGACCGCACTCTCAAGCCGACCGAACAGTGCGGATGCTGGTCCATCACATGCAGGTTCGACTTTGCCATCATCGCTTCTGTTGTCGTCATCCTCGACTTCATCCTCGTCTTCATCCTCGTCTTCATCCTCGTCTTCATCCTCGTCAGCCTCATCATCGATGCGATTTTCCGCGTGAAGCTCTGCCGGCGCGTCGTCATCGTCATCATCCACTACTTCATCATCGCATCCCCCCCTGATATCGGGGTCATCCTCTGTGTGATCGATGGCCTCCTCCTCGTTGCTTGTACTTGTGATCAAGCTGAGAAAGTCCAGGTAGGTTTGGTTCTCTGAGGCCTCATCGAATGGTTGTCGGGGGTGTTTGAAGACCGAAAGCCATTGTGTTCCAGGCTCAGTGAGCGGCTGCGCCACTGGGGTTTCGGTATCATGATTACGAGACATGTTGGTAACAACGACATGCTCAAAAGGTCGTTATCGGGCGACTTGGCCGATACCCTTGCCTTCGAAATGCAATAGATAATTGCCATCAAACACAGATGATTGTCGAGACAATTTTCCCAAGAGACGTGGGAAAACTGTGCGGAGTGAAGACAGCCTTCTGACAGGAAGCAGAAATCGGGGAACTTGCCCGGTCTGCCAGAACCCGAAAGCCATGCATCTTAAAAGCTGCGCACAAGCGCACATGGTCGGCCCATTCTTATGTTGGCCCTCGGCTGGGACTGTCCTCATCTCTTGAGCTTTTGGCTGCGTGTGGGCTGCAGTGCTGACATGGCAAGGCAAACGGCACGACGGCTGCCAAATGCCATTTCCTGCTAACGGAGAATGGGAGAGACACGAGAGGATGCCGTATCGCATCAAGCGGCAGTCGGAATGCATATGATCGAAACTTCAATTGAAGCATCTGTAGTGCAGTTTCAGGCTTCGTGGGTGGGAATTGTGCACTTTTAGACCAAGAGACACCAAAAGTTGCAGGCACTGCCTCCTCAGGCATCCTGCATTTTTTTTTTGGTTTCGCCAATACACACAGCAGAGTTTGCTCGCTCTTCCAATTTGTTGCAGCGAAAGTGGTGGGCAGATGTGTCCTGCCTACCCGCCGCGGGTGAAGTGGCACCAGTCCCGAGCCGCTGCTGCGATGCTGCCTCCAAGAAAAGCGGCTTCCTGAACATCCGCGTCCAAATTCACCGCAAGAAGAGCTCGCGGTGTGACCAGAGTGCAAATCGACTAAAGGAAAGCTGGGGAGTGAGCTTGTTGGGTTGATATCGGGCTGTGCTTGTCAAGGTTGGATCTCAATGTGGGAAAGGAGAGAGGGGAGGAAGAGAAGGGCAGTGGCAGAACCCCGCATTGATCAGGTAAGCAGCCCAAACACAACGCTCCCCCCACCCAGCCAACGGTGGACCGTGAAGGCCTCTCAGCGCCCGATGTTAATACCCAACCGATTTAAATATCGAGAAGCGTGGCTGTGCCAGCTCCAACATGTGGCCCGGTTTCATTGCAAACTTTCAACTCCGTTGCTGGGGATTTTGTCGCTATACTCTCGCCGAGCACCTTCTGTGACATCCACTCGCGACCAATCACAACCACTGTCCCCACACCAACTCAGCACTCGACTGAATGGCGGGGCGCCTGCCCTGCACCTTGGACTCTCTTGAGCGTTTGGGCAGAACATGACAGGAGCAAAATATCTTAACCAGAAGGTTCGTAACTTTTTCCGTCTTGGGATAAACAGTGTTAAGTCACGTTATATTGCGACATGCCGGTCTCCGCTAGATCACGTGACGTAGCACGGCAAAAGGGCAATTTTGACACCAATGAACGACCCCTGGGTCTGGTGGAGATTAACTTCATTTGTCACCTCCTGATTGACCAGCCGGCATCATGCGTGCCAAGTCCCGATTGAGATGATTGGCTGATTCTTCCGAAATATCTGATTCTCATACCTTTCGCGGCGTTGTGCATCAGATCGCAAGAACTGCATTTTGCTCACACCTCGTCGCGACGCGCAACACGGCAGGGCGGGGAAAACAGTACCGCCCCGATTTTCGGAATCTGACTAATCCTCGGCACAGTTTCCCAATGGTTCGTTCGCCCTGCATTCCTATATCAAAGACTCAAAATCTCTCCAACTGACGCGCCTTGAAGCCGACGACAAGTGTGTCCCAAAGGCAAGACGGCTCCAAGAAACAAGACGACCAGAAACACAAGTATCGAGTGAAGATCCGTTGGCTGTGGATATGTGTAGGGTCAACCCCATGAAACTGACACGTTTCGAAACCGGAAGCTAACATTTCATGTTCCGACAGTGTCAATGTGGGAAAACCGGGATGGGGATGCTCACAGAGAACTGCCCAAACAAGACATGCTACCATCTGCGCTGCGCTGACTGTCATTGTCACCAGGTGAGGCAGTCGAAGTAGAATGTCTTGAAACTCTCCGCTCTTCCCGACTCACCTGTCGCCGCTATTGTTATTTCATTCAGAACTTGTCGTTTCGATTCAGACTCTCGCTCTCAATACTGTTTTTCTTTGTCTCTTCTCTTGCAAAGTATTGTGTTGATGGCACTCCCTTAGTGTTTTAAGAAGTAGGGTATACAGAAAATGGCTAAATTGTAAGGGATTTGCTTGTTTTATCTCCAGACTAGGTACCACTTTTGTACATAGCACTAGATTAATGTCACGATCCCGGTCATGACCACCAGGAGCACAGACCACATGTAGCTAGCCAATCATTGGGCCCAGGGTGTAAAGACCCACAAAGCCCTGACGGACCAATCATAGAGGTCCCGGTGTCCCGGCGCTTGGCGCCCGGGACCTCGGGACCTGTCACCAGTAAGAAAGGTCCCGGTGTCCCGCGCCAGCAGGACCGGGACCTCGGGACCAGGACAGAACACTTGGTATAGATAGCTAGCTAGTTTCCCTTGAGTGAGGAAACGTCTTGGTTCCTCACGCAAGTATTCGCTTTGTCAATTGAACCAACTTCAGTTGTGCACTACTACATTGTCACTCAGTGTGCTACAGTGTATTATAGTTGCATGCGACCGTTGACTCAGTGAACCACCCCGTCTGTGAGGACTTGCTTCCTTGATTATCCCTCCTTGCCTCCCGTCTGGTCCGTGACCTCAGATATACTTGAGTCTCCTGACCTGACCCTAACCCCCCTGCGTCCCTGCCTACCTTGGTATAGGTATCGGTCGTAACACAAAATCTCCGGATTTATAATATTGGCCACGCAACGCGCAAGCGTTGCCACCTTTCACATAGTATAAAACGGAGCACTCTGGCTCTGCCAGAGTGCACCAGAAGCTTGGCTCACGCAATACAATCAACCAATTGCAACCCCCTTTATATCCAAAATCCAAAGTGCAGTGTTTCTGACAGTAATTGTGCGACACCACCAACAGCGCCTGCTCGGCAAATCTTTCCATCATTCCCTTCCTTACCAGCCATTTCCGCGTCACCAATTGCACCAGCCGGTGCATATTGAAGCCACGGGCCTTGTCTTGCGTGATAAATGAAAATGCCTTCAGGACTCCTAATGCCTTTATCACTTGTATTTCTCTTTCTGGCTTCTGCCCTTGTTTCTGTTCCCCGTAGTCGGATAGAAATTTCTGCGGGATGGCCTGCCGGTCGAAAAGGCTCATCAGGGAAAGAAGCTCCCCTGCGAATGCGTCCTGCTGCTGGATCTGCTCGAACGAAAGAATCCAAGTTTCCACTACCGCATGAGGTGTCCCCGAGTCTCTGCCGTCCGTCTCGAATTCCTCGCTCAGCAGATCTACCAGTTGCTGGTCGCTCTCCTCCGGGAGTTGCAAATACGTCTCAAACGATAGGCCCATTTCCTGGATGAAAGCGGCGGCCTGTACCAATGCAAGTGGTAAGTGCTCTAACCGAGAGGAAAGTGTCGACACATCTTCTGCATCCAGATTGTCTGCGTCGAGTTTTTCTTGCAGCAGTTGTCGCGACTCGCCCTCGTCCATCTTCCCTACTTCGATCAGGTATCTGCCTCGAGTGAGCCGCGAGCCAGCCACCTTGTTCCTCGTCGTAATGAGGACAGATCCATGTGCGCATTCGGGAATCCACTTTCCTAGATTTCCTGGCCCGCTGAACAGCTGCGCGTCGTCGGCATTGTCGATAATCATGAGCCACCGACGACAAAGCTGACTCTCCAGCCAGCTCTTCACAAGCGACAGCACATCGGCTTTAGGGTCATCATGGCCCGGGATGGAACATTCCCTTGCGATGGAGAAATACGCTTGGCGGAATCGCTCGGCGCTGCTCGTGTGAACCCAGAAGACCGAAACTTCCGGCCGTTCTCGCTGCAGCCAATACACGCATGCCAGCGCAATCTGTGTTTTCCTGTCATGGATCAGCCATAGCAGAAAGTTATGGCCATCCTCGCATACCCAATACCGCCCAGTCCATGGAGCGAAACTCTTGCCTGTGATCTCCCGCCTGCCCGAGCAACACCGAAGCCGAGCCCATCCTTCAGCTGATCGAGAATGCCGGATCGGCCGATGAAGTCTAGATTACTGGTATATGGCACGAGAACTAGTCACCTTTAGTCAAAAGTTGCTTAAAAGGAAGCTTCTTCATACAATGCACGGCGGACACCTGCCGATCATCTCGTCCACCTGGAGTATGCAGTTCAGGAGGCACTACAGAAGTATCAGCAGGAGCGGACTTCTAAGTGCAAACCGGACATGCCTTCGCTGCGTAACTTGTCGCTGATCTCCTTTCTCAGTCGGCGGACCGCATTTTCTTTGCCCTCGCCGTATATGGGTGAGATAAACACGCCAAAGATGCCCAGGAGAGAATATGCCCAGTCTTCCTCGCGCGTGGTCTGGCGACTCTCCGCCCACTTAAAGCGCTCCTTAATATCAAAAATGGGTAAGGGAGTCTCTGCGTAGAGCTGGAAGAGCGATGCCTGTTATTTTATGGATCAGTTGCTGTAGCGATACCTTATCTCCCAGTAAGGTACTTTCTCGTGCGAATAACTGAACTAACTTCGGAGCCAGAAGCTTTTGGAGAGTCTAGCCTCGAGTAAACCATTTGCTTACCCGAAAAGCTAATTCTCAAGACGAGTTTAGTGATAAGGCGCCACGATTATCACTCGGCCCCGAGACATCCGATAAGAACATATAGCACCGGGCAGCGTTATGGTACCAGTGAAACATGGAGTTAATGGCCTCGGTGAGTTTAGTATTGTTCTTTTTGTTGATGCAGCAGGTATCGATCTAGATGTACATTAGGCCATTACGTTTAGCCTGATTTGTGTAGAAGCGGATCTTTCCGTAGCCAGTCTTCTGTTCTCCCGTTCCGTTTATTAAATCTTGGAAAGTGACCTCTTCGGAGTCTGGTCCCCATGTGTGCGAGAGGATAGCGTACGATGGGATGCCGCCGCTAACGAAGTCCTTTGTCAGGCAGCAGAAGCCATGGCCACGCGGGGTTTTGCCACGTGATCGTGGTCAGACGGGATGGCGATTTTCGGTCATTGGCTACCGCTCTGGTGGTTCCGGCGGGTGATTCCGCGACAGCTGCCGGAAGAAATCGCTGGATCTTGGATACGCGCCCTTCTGACGTGGAAACAAGCATCCCACGTGGCCAAAGGGCTGGGAGACGGAACTGCACATCACATGGGTAAAAGCCCGTGCGCACATGGATGCATTTGCCGAGGTAGAACAGAGCAGACCATTGCAACGATCAGAAATGCGGTGTCGTATACCGGAGCTTGGCATCAACCGCCTCTAGCCTCGGCTTACGGAGTAATTATTAGCCACAGACGTCTCGCTGCACCACGTTACTTTTTCTGCCTCCGCCTCGGTCTCTCATACTCCCCATCACCCGCCGCTGCCCGCTCCGCGGCGTCCATTTCCTGTCTACGATACTTCGCTTCGTCTTCTGACCTCAGCTCATCAGCGGGACTGGATGATGGCCTGCGCTTCCTGGTCTGCCGTCTCGACTTGATGCCCCGTGACTCGCTTTCCGGCTCTCGGGTTTGACGCATGAGCTCGGCTCGTGCAAGGAAGTCCGCGAGCTGCCGAAATGATATAGATAAATGGACTGACCCATAGCCGCTTGATATCTCATCCGTAGCAAAGTCGCTTAGACTCAGCTTCAAGGTCTCTTCGTGGCCGACGGGCGAACCGCTAGCAGACCGAAATGGCTGTACTCAAATGTCAGTACTGGATATTTGGTGGAAGGACGTAACAGACCTGGTACGAAACCTCCGGTCTTACTTCAAGAAGCTCAAGCTCCTCGCCCTCCTCCTCGACGTAGTGTGGACGCCACACTGAGACCGTCGACTTCTCTCCATAGTTGATGTCAATACCGAGGACAACTTTGATGTCGCCATTCGAACGAAGGATGTAATCCGATGCTAGCTTCTTCAGATCCTTGCCATCTTGCGAGTATGAGACTTCGATCACCACCCCCGGGTAGGCGGCATCCGGGTGTTGGAACTGTCCATCTGGTTCGCGTCGCACCGCTTGACCTGCAGTCCCCAGGCTCTCATCCGTGATTCCCTCCCGCAAAAAGATACGTGATGAACCTCCAACCTCAATCTTCCCCGCAAAGTCGCCAGCGTTGTCTGCTCTTTCTGCAATTTCCTTCAACTGATCTCGTATTTCGATCGCGAGGAGATTCGTGAAGAAATCGTGGACCGGAGAGGGCATTCGGATGGTCAGGAGCGAATTTTCTGGATCATAGTCGAAACTGCGAGCGGTCAGTACTTCCTTGAGGCAATGGCTATCTCGCGCTTACCGCACTTTGTCATCCACGTATTGCCCCAGCTCGCGTTCCTCCCCAAGGCGTTTACCGAGCTCCTGGTATTGTCGTGGAGATATTCGGAATTCGGTAAGTGACGTGCGGTGCTGTGACAATGTCGTGTGGGAGGCTTCGAACAATTGCATCACTTTGTCCACGTCGGTCGCTTCGGACACGTCCCATTTCTGGACCAGTCGCTCATCTGTTGCGGGGGGCGTCAGAAGCAGCTGGACGCCGTCGTCAGGTGGAGTGCTGCCGCCGTGGCGCCAGGAATGGCCAGTTCGAGGTTGAGATTGGCGCATTGTTTTGTGCGGCCATGTTCTTGGTAAAAAGGGGCGTTGCAGTGGATTGTCGTTGTCTGCGGGATGAAGTCGGCGTGACGACTGCACGCTCTGGTTTTCCTGAACCTCGCACGGGCCACTTTTTCTTTCAGTCAACCCCGCATGCGTAGCACAGATGTCATTGGTCGTTTGTCAGCTTGGGGCACACGCGAGGCAGCTATTTGGTGATGCACTTGCTGTGCGCGCTCAATTATCAGCAACCTCCAGCCAATTCTGGAGCTGAGCGCGCTACATAAATACTGAGACAAAATTGCACTTTTTATGTATGTGCGAAACAGGCAAGACAATGCGGGCAGACATCATTTAGACTAACGCGTTCTCCGCTTGCGTCAATTATTTGTGCCAACTGCTCAACCGTGGACAGGCGCTCTGGATTCGTGCCAAAGGACGTGACCGTCCCGGTTCAGCCCATCGAGCACGGCCGCTTCTTGGCGTGCGGGAGAGAGAAGCACCGAGGATTCTCAGACGTCGGCTCAGTCGCTGCCTCTGGCCTGAGCGAGACTAGATCGGACATCCATCGAGACCCGGCTTCCCGCTCGTGGCGGACGATATCGCAGCCTGTGGCCCGTATGTTACCTGCACTCACTCGGCTTCATCAGCGACGCCCAAAGGTCCCATGCGCGATGTCCAGATCGAGCCGACAGCACCACACCTCGCCTCTTCCGCCACATTGTATCTACCTCGAACGTCTCCAACCATGTGCGCGCCAAGGGTTGAGATGGGGGAAGCGCGGGAGGATCTTATCAAGCTCGGGTCGGCGCGTGCTGCCTCCGTCCTCGTGCTACTGGCGAAAGCTAAGGTCGAGGCTATCCTGCATGCGATCATCGATTAGCTGGCTGATGTGGAACTAGATGATCACGCCCTGGTGCGATGCGCCAACAGCGCAGTAACTTAGCGCTGTACGGTATCGTCGAACTTGAGGGTCTTGCGAACCGTCCGTCGCGGTTGGCTTGGGGATGAGTCGCATTGGCCACTGCACTGCGCTGTCGCCTCTGGAGATCGATGCAATCTGAATGCGAGGCGGGCCTAATTTGTGGTCCCTCAATATGCCAGATTGCTGCCTCAGGCAGACAAAAATATCCCAGCGTCGCTGCATTGAAACACGATGGCATCATCCCACCTGCAACTGGGTTTGAGGAAGTCACGCTCAACACAACATGGCTCCACGACTCTCATCTGCGCAACGAACTAGAATCCATTCCCTGATCCTCCGAAGGTTGGCAAACTGCGAGATCGCTGACATTGTCCGATGCACCGAGCGCGCCGTCCGCAGAATCCGAGCGAGACTCGATCGATTTGGTGCGACGACCGCGCCTGCGAACCGCGCCGGGCCCGATCCCAAGATGACTCCTGTCATTCGAAATGCGCTGTTTGAACAGTTGACTCAAAGGCCGGTGATGCTGCGTCGCGAGATGGCCGCCTTCGTCTACAATAGGTTCGGGGTGGAGGTTCGGGGTGGAGGTTCGGGGTGGAGGTGTCCGAATCGACTGTTACCCGCACTTTCAAAGCCCAACGCTGGTCAAGAAAGACCATTCGACGAGTTGCGAACCAGCGAAACCCCTCTCTGCGAGACTTCTACCACTACAGACTCAAACTAGAGCAGTGCGAATCGCATCAACTAATATTTATTAATGAATCTGGTGTTGACAAACGTGATGGGCTTCGACGTAAGGGATGGGCTCCTGAGGGAAAGACGCCCGAGCAAAAGAGTAAATTCCAACACGGCCAAAAGCTGCAGATTCTTACGGCCTATACACAGAGAGGTGTCAAACTAGCGCGTGTTTACCCAGGATCAACTGATGCCGCCACCTTTGAAGACTTCATTGACCAGCTGCTTCATCACTGTAGGAGATGGCCGGAGCCTGACTCCGTTCTCGTTATGGACAATGCCACGATCCACTACTCCGATAGAGTCGAGCAATTATATAAGCAAGCCGGTGTGAAGCTGATGTTTCTAGCACCTTACTCGCCAGACACAAACCCTATTGAGGAGTTTTTTTGCTGAGGTTAAAGACTACGTGAAGAGCCGATGGGATGAGTATGTTGGTCTTATTAGTAGGGATTTCAGAGCGTATGTGATGTTATGTGTAGAGGTTATCGGCTGTCGGCAGACAAGTGCAGGAGGTTACTTTCGTAAGGCCAGATTTGCGATTAAGCAAACTTCCGAGGTAGTAGACTAGTTTGGTTCTAAATATATCACAGATCGTGGTACTCTAGCATCTACGACTTTTTGGCCCATAAATACACATCTCCAACGAACGATTTGGCAATGCCGAGCTTAACGCCCTTCTCAGTGTAGAAGTCCACGTCTTGAGTTTCATAGACGTGCTTCAGATCGAGACATGCCTCCTTAGTGACTCGGTACGCATGCACGAAACCCTGCTTCCAACTAGGGCTCTTGACCTGGTCGCAGTGCCACTGGCAATACCGCACCAGAGCCTCGTCCCTCGGCTTTGGAATGACCAGATCGTCCAGGCGCCTCTTGGCGACCGCTCCTTGCGTCACCTCGTGTTGTGCCTCACGGTGAGTACCACTGTCGGAGTCTTGGTCGTGGCCACGGCAACAGAGGTGGATGTTAACAGCAGGGTGATCATCAGCGTTTTTTCGCTTTCGCCGTCTACGTTCCGACTGCAGCTCCTCCTGCTCGCGAAGCAGCTGACGAATGTCCTCTGGCACATGCTCGTTCGTTCTCAATGTACTACCTTCCTCGGCGAAGTCAACGAGCTTCTCTAGTAAGGTTGTTTCAAGCTTGTAGTGCTTTTGTGTGCTTGGATCGCGCCAGCAATAAAATCCCTTGTTAGTGCAAAAGGCTCCGTTGCATCGCAAGAGTTCGTAGACCTCCTTCCAGACCGGTCGCATGCCTGAGGCTGCTTCCTGCTCGGCGAGGAGTTCGTCTCTCGCCGCAAGCTGCCTCCTTGAGGCTCCAGTTTTAGTACTGCTTCGAGTCCTCGCAGCCACCGGTTGATTGGTTTCCTTGTAGATGAAGCAGATAACAGTCCTCAGCCTTTTGCCGTCGCGGAACAAATGGCTCCAGGCTCTCAGTTTGTCCTCCACCACCTTCCACTCGACGTTGGTCCCATCGAAGCGCTTGCGGAGGTCTCGCTCGTTTCGCTTCTCGACGGATACGGTGATTTTCGTCTCATCAGGCTCGTACCTCGGTTCGGGAAGTCTGTCTTGTACCCTGGTCGTCAGGGCCTGCTTGAGGAACTTGTCCCAGTACGCGCCGGGCGCGAGAGTCAGGTTCTCCTCTGTGATCTCAGTAAGCGTTGACAATCTTCCTTTCCTGAGCTGCAGTTTCCACTCAACAGAATAATGGACACAAGTCGGGCTGGGCTCATTAACGGTGCGCGGATCCCAGTCGCTCAATTGAAGCAGCGGCAGCCCCGGCGCAAGCTTTCGACGAGTCGTGGCGACAGGACTTCCACTGCGGCTGCCGGGTGAAGAGAGGAACGAGAGCCTTGGGGTATTGTAATTGAGATCGAAGGCACCATCGTCAAGGGCATCGTAATCAGGAGCAAAAGGCGCGTCGGGATCCATTGTAACACGTGGGTTAATTGCGGGCGATAGGAAGCGGCAAACCCGATTATTATCGGATCGGGGATGTGACTCACTTGGTGTTTTAACACGAGAAAAATCACATGACGCGCCTGTTGGTTGGCATGCTTGTTGCGCCTCCAGTTCAGCGCTCACCTACCGACAGGGTTTTCCAGCTAGTGGGGTGAAGTGAGAACACCCTTGGGAGGCTAAAAATGCAGTGCAGACGTAAGGAGTTCACAGATCAGCATCAACAGCTCGCTTTGAAGAATGTTTGGCGTTTGTGCTGAAGCAAAACATCAAAACGCGGCCAGAGTGCACGCTGCATCGCATGGCTGGGCCGGGACCAAATGTGGGATCCGATGCTATTTTTGCATGCTGCTGCCTGTTTCGGCAAAGCTTCTCGCCAAACCATTTGCATCCAGTTGTTCATGCTCTATAGCCAGGAACGATCCAGGCCTATTTCTGGGCCAGCCCTAAACGAAGAACCCAGGGTTTGCGAGAGACTTGCCCACGTTTTTCACCAGCACCTCGGCCGACCAGTCGTTGAACGGCCGTTGAACATGTCAGAAACACTGCACTTTGGATTTTGGATATAAAGGAGGTTGCAATAGGTTGATCGTATTGCGTGTGGATCGCTGCTGGTGCACTCTGGCAGAGCCAGAGTGCTCCGTTTTATACTATGTGAAAGGTGGCAACGCTTGCGCATTGCGTGGCCAATATTATAAATCCGGAGATTTTGGTTCTTTCCAGAACCTTCCGGCCAGACCCCTTCCTTTCTGACAGAACACGAGCTGTAGCGTCGGATCCACGGACCGAAGTCGGCCCGTGCACAGCCTTGGAAAATACTCGGAATGGTAACACGCGCAATTTTTAAGAACTTAGGTATTAATGAATAGCTAAAACCTTTTATTGTTAGTCGCGTAGGAACAAATGGGTTCAAGAGCCTCCGGTCGGCAAATTTGGCTCATACCTAGCACTGCCTAAGCACTACAGTGGTGTTGATGAGCTGAATCCTACCAACTGGTTTTGTAACGGTCCAGCAGCAATGTGTTGCAATTGGTGCTACCTGACTACGAAAATCCTTGAGTGAGGAAGGAAGAGAGAAAGAGTGAAAGGAAAGAAAGACACGAGCTTAATATATACAATCTGGGTGTCGAGAAGAGAAGGTTCCGGAAGCGTCAGTGCGTGTCGGTGCCAGGTGTAACGGGCAAGGTAGTGTGTTGCAACTAGCTAGGCCTACTCAACGAAGACGCAGAACATGAGGAAAAGGAAGAAAGAGAGGAGAGGCCTCGTGAGAGGCCTCTTTCATATATACATGACCGCATTGTTTCGACCAGAGGGAGATAGAAGATTCCAGAGCCGTCGCATGCCTCGCTAGGGTTTAGTGTTGTGGTCTGTGTGCGCACATCGGCATTTCTGGGAATGGCTTCGTTCGAGGGTCAGGGGGTGGTTGCCGGTGGGGCTCCGCCCCACCTCCGGCTCCGCGGGCCCGGCGCCACGGCCGAGAGTCGCCGAGGCTGCACCAGGGCTCAGCCCGTCACACCAGGGTGCGTTGACAATCTGGGAATAGCTTCAGGGACCAGACCCACAACACAGCCGAGGGTTGCCGAGGCCACACAGGGCTCAGCCCGTTACAGGTTTGGCAAAAAAGAGGCTCACTGAAAGCCAGAACCTTAACAAGCAATGCAATTCAGCCATTGCAATATTTCTGACAAGTTGGCTTTCTGAACCTTGAAGCGAGTCATCCATAGCACCTAGCTGTGCTCGGTAAGTTAAACAAAAGTATATTCTACATTATGTGTTACGTTACGGACGAGAATTACGTGTAAGTTATTGTATAGCTGTTAGGGCGGTGGTGACGGAATACACAGTATATTTTACGCTATACTGTATATTAGCATTAAGGCCTACTTTTAGGTTTACACAGAAAAAGTTTTTATATCAACCCAGACATTAAACCTGGTGTCACGACCCAGGTCACGACCCAAGGAGGGAGCTCGGACCAACTGTAGATAGCCAATCATTGGAATCCAGGGCACGGCGACTCCCGCGCCCCGAGGAGCCAATCAGGAAGGACCCGGCGACCCGGAGCACAACGCTCGGGTCCACGGGTCCCCGAACCTATGAGATAGGACCCGGGCTGCCGAGATCAAACCACCGGGTCCTCGGGTCCCAAGGATCAACTAGTATAGATAGCTATCGTCGTACTTGTGGAGCGAGGAATCCTTCTGGTTCCTCACGCAAGTATTCGCTTTGTCAATTGAACCAACTTCAGTTGTGCACTACTACATTATCACTCTGCGTGCTAACAGTGTATTATAGTGCATGCGACCGTTGACTCAGTGAACCACCCCGTCTGTGAGGACTTGCTTCCGTGTTTATCCCTCCTTACCCCCGAAGGGTCTGTGACCTCCAGTATACCGGAGACTCCTGACCTAATCCCAACCCTCTGCGTCCCTGCCTGCCTTAGTGCAGGTTACGGTCGTAACAAAACCATGCTGTTTTTCCGCTTGATACCCCTTTTTGTTTTACAACGCCGGGGCTTGTGGCGTGTTTTTTTTTTTTTTTCATTTTTTTTTTCATCTTGCGTTCATTTTGGCCACATGACGGCCAAGATCCATCAAATAAATAAAGATCCATTCAATAAACAAAGGTCCGGAGGAAGTACATGTCGGCAATTGACGCCAGCGACAAATCATTCCACAGCCTGCTCAAGGCTTGGCCGCGCATCCGGGAAGGGGTCACCAGGATTCTGGAAAGCTATTCAACAGTCAATAAGACCAAGACACCTGGAAGTGGAAAAAGCAGCACGCCGCGAAGCGATGTGGGCGGTGTTGAGGGGTATTTCGTGATCTGATGATTCGCGATGATGCCACAAGGAAGAACAAACCAAATAAATGAAAACAAGATCAATGAATAAGAGATGCGCTTGCCCCACCGCTATGTGCAAAACAAAATGTGATCCCAATTCGTGCACCATGCTCCCTGCAGTGAAATCACCTCATCATTGAATACATAACATCCAAAAGCCAATTTTCTCCAATAATGGGGCACTCCAATGTCAACGACATGATTGTGAGGCGGTCGCCTCAAACAGTTGTAGCGCTCTGCGTGCTTCGCTGATGGGTACTCCAGATGGAAGGACGCCGCGGCAATGACGTCTCGCTTGTTGTGAGCCGTCGTTGGTTGTACTCCTTGACAACGAAAACCCTGTCCGTGGCGTACTCGTGATCAGGCAGGAACTCGAATCTCCAATTGCCCTCGCCCCCTGATGTCTCTGCCACGATGGCGACCTTGACCGTGAAGTCCGGGGAACAGAGTACAGTGATGAGACGGGTTAGTTCGTTGGTGATGTTGTCAATCTTTGACTGGCAGCAGTCGAGACGATCGAGGACAAGGTAGACTGTTCCTAAATCGCGCATTTCCAGGAGGACCTCGCCAAGCAGGTCAACCAGCATGTGTTCCTTCGTTCGGTGGTGAGAGCTCTTGAATGTAGCAAGAAAATGTGCTTCCTTCTCTCTCAGGACTTCTGGTCGCCATTGTAGTATTTGGAGGATCAGGGATGATAGGACGATCTCCCCTGATATGTGTGTACTCTCGATATCCGGATGACATGAGAAGAAGGCGAACTTGCAATTGTCTCGGACAAGGCCTTCGGCGATGTAGATGGCTGCTGGTGAAAGCCAGGAATGGGTGTAGTACCGGAATTTTCGCCCCTCCGGCTTAGTGCTGCCGCTCAAGAAGAACAAGCTGGATTGCGGGTGGTGTAGCCATTGTTGATACTCGGGGATTTCTCTGAAGTGTGCCTCGTGTAGTTGCAGGTAAGCGGTATGCGGAACGCTAGACGAGACGAAGAGGTCGTTTGGGAACACCTCCATGAGAACTTTCTTGACCGCGGCGAAATCCGTTCCAAGCAATCCCGGATGAACCTGGCGACAGTCAGTAACAATTTTGGTAACAATTTAGAGGACAGAGGGGAGTCTACCCCGAGAAGCTGCTGGAATTCAGCCAGCCGTTTGATGTCCGCTTGCCTGTCGCGACGTTGGTCTTCGAGGGCTGCTTGAGCAATTCGGGCCTTCAACTCCTCAACCTGCAGCTGTAATCGCTGGCTTTCTCTGTTTGCCGCCTCGCTTTGCTCCAGCAGCTGTTTGTTGTCGGCCAAGAGCTTTTTACGATCGAGCTCAGCATCGCGAGCGCTTGCTTCCAACGACAAGACCGACTTCTTGATCGTTCGAGACGTATCATGCAGCCCAATCATGGCCTCGGCGTTGATCTCGGCGAGCGTTCTGTGAAGGCCGTTGACGATGTCTTCGAAGGAAGCGCTGGCAAGGGGGTTGATGGCGAGATACAAGCGGTCTGCCAAATGGAGTCAGCCAAGGTCAAGAGAGAGGTCTGTCCGCAGACGTACGCCAGAAATGGGTAAAGTATTCGGTAGCCGCCCGGGAAAAATTGACAATGTTCAGGTATGCATCACCCACGAGGCGGCGCATCGTATCGGTTGGGTAGATGTCCTGCCAGACGTCCAACCTTGGCAGCGACTTTCTGATTTCGGCGAAGTGCTCGACGATGCGCGTGTCGTTTTTGGTCTTTTGGACAACCACCTGCAAAATGACCTGTCAGTCTCTGGCGCGGGCGAAGGGCGGCGACGTCTGGACGCTTACAATCAGCAGGATGGAGAGAGTCTGATACCCGATTTCGCCATAGGGGGAGCCAGCTGATGCAATCTTCTCCATCAAGCCATCGAACGCGCCGACGAACTGTGCAAAGTCATCCAAGCGGCGCTGCATGGCGCTAGCGACCATCTTTCCACCGGCCAATCTCTGATCCTGATACGCCTCATGGGCTTTGGTCGCACCTTCCATCTCTTGAAGGACCAGCGAGCTCGGCCCCGGTGAGCCCGCTCCACTTGATTGACCGAGCATGCCAGAGATCTGTCGCTCAAGCTCATCTTTGGAGCTCGCAATAGTAACATCCCGCTTCTTTCCAATTTTGAGCGCGCGCAGAGCCTTCTTCTTGAAGCTCTCATGCTCCCGCCGGATGACCTCGGCGTTCTTCTTTGCATGCACCTGGCTATGGCGGGCGAGAATGTCAGCAAGCTTGTTTTCCGATATCAAATGATTTCCATACCTTCCAGGCTCAAACCATCGCGGTTGCTGCGACATTACGATTACAATACGGCGCGGGCGCGTGACTTGACGTTGACCGAGCCGCGGTGACCGAGACGAAAAGTTGACCCAGGGACACGGACAGCCAAGTACCTGGGGGATTCCCCCACGGGCGGGTGGTCCTGCCTGCCGGGATCTTGGCCACCGCTTGAAATCGCACGGGGCGGGAGATTGAAGACCACCCGGACAGCTCAGCTCTGGGGGCCGATTCCTCCATGCATGGCCCATGTGTCGGCCCAATCAAGATGCGACGTCGCTGCACTTGCCGGGGCAGTGCAGCGCCTCGATGCTGGCTTCCCCTCCCACAAAACGCTGTTACGAGTGGAATCATACCTTGACCATCGCGATGGTTGGAGCTAAGGCGACCCCCTCTTTGCGAACCGCGGGAGGGGTCGGGCAGCTGCAGAAGCGCCTTGCAAGGCGACAGCGTCGAGGCCCAAGTCATAACACATAAGTATCGCGTGATGGGCCATTTCTGATCGCCGTCATGTCGCGCGACCTCAGAACGGATGCGTTGCACGGTGCATGACCGGAGACGTGTGCCCCTCTTCTCGCTGGAGCACAAGGGATCGGAGTCGCATTGATCAGTCCTTCCACCCCTGGAAGAAGAATGGCTTCACCGGATGCCACGGTATGTTCAAATGCAGGCCTTGATTTCGACCCACCATGACAGTTTCTAATGATGACCAGGACTTGGCGTCCAAAGAGGCGGCCTTGCACCAGAAGTACATCGAACTCCTCGAGAAACGCGTCGCCCAGCTCGAGACCGTGGTCAAACAGGGTGACGAGAAACCAAAGGCAGCTGATGTAGGGGGTGAAAAGAGTGAGGCCAACAAGGAGAAAGAAGCTGTAAGACCATCTTCCCCTTTCAAGCGAAAGAGAATCTAACGATTTCGCAGAAAGAGAAAGAGGAGAAGGCCGAAGCCGAAAACGGTGGGCGTTACCGCAACATCCTGAGAAGGTGGGACAAGAATGCTGGTTCGCACGTCGACCAGGTTGTGAGCGCGAACTTCTTCCTCAAACCACAGACCAAGGATGTTGCCTACACTTTCAGGCGGGTTTACGATCCGGACACCGGCGACAAGGGCGCATACAGCGCTCTTGACATCGAAGATCCAGCACTCATTCGCGTTCTGAAGCAAGAGATCGGCAAATATCCCGGTGTCAACTTCGACTCCGATATCACCAGCATGAGGGGCCCGTTTGCTGCCCTGGTTCACAACTGGGATAAGCTCAACAAGCGGGCCGCCGTCGAACCCGAGTCTCAAGTATCCAAGGACTTGGTCAGCCTGTTGGAGCGAGTAAAGACAGCACCGGAGCTGCAGGACTACTTCAAGTCCCGGGACTCGAACTTGGCCGCCAAAGTCGTCACCTTTGACACGCTGTGGGCCAACTTTGCTCCGGGGACCTTGGTTGTGGCCCGACTGTTCCAGAACGTGGAGCAGATCTTCAAGGTTGAGGACTCGCCCATCCCGTGGTCCACCTACCACTCCTACCGACACCACAAGATGTGGGCCTGGAGCTGGGATTTTGACGGCAAGAAGATCCTAAAGGTCGAGTACGCGTTGAAATTTGAGAGATTTCGCGGAACCAAACCTATCACTGAGTTGCCATTCTACCCGGTGCGTATCACCATGATTTCTTCCTCCCTATCACCCGGGAGGAGTGCTGACAAATACTCGCCAGTTGGAATACCATGCCGATCCAGAACGCCTCAAAGAGGAATCCAGGGCGCGTGCCTTGAAGTTCATCAAGGCCACCATTCGTTGTGCACGGGGGGCTGAGCAGATGTTCCGGTACAAGGGCCTGGCTTATGCCGACCAAAGGAATCTTCTCTCCAACAAAGACGACAAACTGGCTCTTGTAAGATTTCCCATACCGAAGTACATTACATTTTTTTTCCCCACTAACGACACATCGATAGGAAGATGAAGCCCTTGACATTCGGCCGCAAGAAGACGAAGAGCTTCCTCAGCCAAAACTTGTCGATGTAAGTGGATAAAGTCTCCCTGTTTGATGATTCTCTGACGTCGGCCCAAGATCAATGGCGAGGTGCTCGTCGACCCCGACGCTTTCATCCAATACGGTATGATCAGGGAGTTCAAAACATTGCTGCTTTTTGCTGACATCTGCCACAGGAACCAGCTACCCTCCACTTGGAGAGCTGTATCAGCCAGAAGCGGTCTACATTGACGAGCTTCAGACCAATACCGAAGACTATGTGGAATTCGCCGAGAAGGTCAAGAAGATGGACCTCCACAAGCCACTGGATACAGCAGATGACAACTTTGTCATCTTCCCCCCGAGAGTGCTGGGCTACGCTACCCGCGAGAAGGTCTGGGGCCAGTTTGGCCTTCACCTGATGTCCGATCGACCGGATCGGCAACCCGACAAGTTTGACGACAACCTCCAGCTGGATGCAAAGTACAAGAGCCTCATCAAGGCGCTGGTTCAGTCACACGAGCAAGCTGCAGAGCATCACGGGAAGCAAGTCGAAGACGTGGTCCGGGACAAGGGCAAGGGCTTAGTGCTGCTTCTTCACGGCCCGCCGGGTGTGGGAAAGACGTTGACAGCCGAGACCATTGCCCAAGCTACCGCAAAGCCGTTGGTCGTGGTCAGCGTAGCCGAGATCGGGCTCGACGCCTCACGGGCGGAACGAAACCTGGAGAGGCTGTTCAAGCTTGCGACCAAGTGGGAAGCGATTCTGCTTGTGGACGAGGCCGACGTGTTTCTCGAAACCCGTGGATCAACATCCAGCGCCTCTCGAAACGCCCTGGTGTCGGTCCTTCTCCGCGTGCTCGAGTACTACCGAGGGATCATCATTCTGACTACTAACCGAATCAAATCGATTGATGTCGCCGTCATCTCCCGTATTCACCTCGCCATTCGCTACGACGACCTTTCGGTGGATCAGATGCGCTCCATCTTCAAGTACTTCCTCGACCAGCTCGAGCCAGGCTGCATCGCCAACCGCGAGTCAATTGACGATTTCATCGAATCTTTCGGCCATCATTACAACCTGAACGGCCGTCAGATCCGAAACGTTGTCTCTGCGGCCTTGGCTGCTGCACGTCATGAGGCTAAGGCGGGTGGCAAGGACGGAAGGATGACCTTCAAGCATCTCAAATCGGTCTGCGAGATGACTCGAGACTTCCAGGAGCAGCTCAAAGAGAATACCCGGCAGCAGCGGTACAACAATGAGGCGATGCGTCCGTAATGGGCTCGCTGCATGGGGTCGATCGAATGCAAGCGTATAGCCACAAAAGCTCATTGTGATGATAGTGTTGCTCAATTCAAGCCTTCAACCAGGTTCACTCACCCCCTTTTTGTGTTCGGAAAGGGCAAAATGCAGGTAAAAAAATTGACGCAGAAGGTCGTGCCCGGAATCGAACCGGGGTTGCCGGAATGTTTAACAATGCATTGTCAGAATCCGGAGTGATAACCGCTACACTACACAACCTGTGGAGCTCGCTTGCTTCTTGGGAATGGAGATGTCAAAAAAGTGGTATACGAGTCAGGGGTAGGCTGCAGACAAACATTAAATTGGCGCTGGGGAAAGAAGCGCGCTTCCAGCGATGTCTGTGGAGAGGCCCCGCCGTGCAAAGTCGTCGCTGACACTGTGGCGCTGGCGGACAGGGTTAGGGGTCGTCACTCAGGTTGGAAACCCGTAATGCGGCCCACATCACAACGACAACGGCGCCTGATCGCGGGGAGAGTTTCAGATGTAAGCATAGCGTGTGTTTGTGTGTTTGCCTGGTTGCTTTTCAGCCCTACCGGTACGATGGACTGTGAGAGTTGAACGCCGGGTTTGGCCGCTCCCTCTGCCGGGGCATTCCGATGTGCTGAGGCGGTGCAGCTAGAGCGGGAGAATTATCGTGGTTTGGCTTATGCTTTCTTACGTTCAGCTGGTCGCGGTTGGGTATGAGTTGTGTACGATTTACCGAACATCGAATAGTGCACCGCCCCTTGTCGGTTGCATTACAGTGCTGACAATGATTTGCCCAGGGCTGAGATTGCGGCTGCGGCGAAGTTTACGACGACCCCGTTCGAGATCTGGGCTTGGCGTTGTTGGGATCATGATGGGAAATGTTAGGTAACCTAGGTAAGATACGCTGACCTCCACGCGACTGGATGTGACCTTCACGCGATGTTGAGATTTGTTGATGCAGTATGGCGCGATGTGTGCTAAGAACTGTGTACAATGGACATTGGTAGATACTCTCAATTAAAGACAATTTGAATGGAAGTTTTCTAGACATCTCAAGTCGTCGGCAACACCGCGCTTGCACGGTGGGTATGTCATCGGGCTGAAGCGTGTAGGGTCGTGCTGAAAACTGCGCCTGTCCCCTGCACCACCCGCGGGAACGTTTCAGGGGCGCTGTTGGCCCTTGGGTCACGACATGAAGCGCTCGCGGCGACCCAACTCAATAAACTCCCAGATTACTCAGAAGCTGACTCAACTTTTCCTCTCACATTCTAGACGCGCCCGGACGACAACATCGCCATGACAGCGGGGGAACCACCGTCGAATGTGGATCTTTAGGGCTTAGGCGCCTGCAGGCAACAAGATTGCCGACTTGGCACGCCAAGAAATGGGCTGAGCCCCTGACGTGTGGGACCTGCCATGGATTGCGCCTCTCTCAACGGCAAGCGCCATCGTCGACTCCACGCAGCCGATTGGCTTGCTTCCGACGTAGGGGGTGCCTTCTTGCATCGAGCCTCAGACATCACCGCAAGCCACGCCCGTCAACTGACCTGACTTCTTGGTCCCAATGGGTATATCAGCAACGATCCTCCCTCTGCTCCTGACGCCTCGCAAGACGACAGCTTCCTGGCACGCGCAACGCTGTTTCCATTGACGTTCGTTCCTCTTCTTCGCTCGAAAAGATACCCAACTTTATTTCCTTCCATCCCAAACCAACAACCACAACAACCAACATCCACAACATCCACAACAACCGCCAAAATGACAGCCCCCTTCGTCCGCCGCGAATCCTCCCCCTTTCTCAAACGCGTCCTCATCCCCTTCTGGATCCTCCGCGTCCTCATCCTCCTCATCGGCATCGCGCTCTACGCCCTCACCCTCGCGGCGCTCATCGTCTACACGGACGACATCCTCCAGTTCGAGCGCGAGTACAACACCAAGCTCGCCCTCAGCGCCGTCAAGGCCTTGACGGGCATCATCATGGGCATCCAGCTCATCTGCCTGCTGCTCGAGATCGCGTGCATCATCAA
Organism: Podospora aff. communis PSN243; assembly: GCA_033296975.1. Lineage (NCBI taxonomy): Eukaryota > Fungi > Ascomycota > Sordariomycetes > Sordariales > Podosporaceae > Podospora > Podospora aff. communis PSN243. Next base: position 41,044 of record MU865956.1, on the reverse strand, counting down.
GCGGTGCAGACGCACGCTGAGCCCGGGCTTCTTTCTGGGGACGAATATCGTGCAGTCGACGTTTGTGGTGGTGAACTTTGCGCTCTCGATGGTGGGTGCGCGGACGGCGGGGAGTGTTGGTATTTCGGTTGCGATTCTGTGAGTTTTCTTCCTTCGCCCCCTTTGAGTGTGCCTCTTGTGGCCGATGGCGACATCTTGCTAACGTGTGGGATGCAGTGTCATCTTCCTCGGCTTCCTCGTTTACGCCGCTGTTGTCTACCACAAGTACCGCAGGGGCGAGCTCGATGGCGGCCTTGAAGCTGCTCCCAAGGGCAGCCACTAGGAGGACTACCTTGTGAGGCTGCTGGATATTGAGGACCTGCTAGTAGATTTGCGGCGTTCATCTGTACTTGGGTTTGTGCTTGGAGTTTCGCTTGCGTCCGGCGTGGTGTTCGGTATGGCAGGGATGATAGTTCTATGTGTGCGCTTCAACACACCTCCAATTCGGCACGCGATATCCCTGAACGAACTTGAAGAGATCTTTTTTCCTCAAGTCGGATAAACAGACCCATGGTCACGCCTCTGGGCCTATCTTCACCATTCAGTGGAGATCATCGTTTTGTCTGAAGAATTTTTTGGATTCCCAAGAATAGTGTTGCTTTTGGTCTCTCCTCCGTCTGATAGCACTGTTATTCACAAATTCCTGCTCTAACTAACACCCCTAAGCCTTGATAAACTCCAGAATATCCTTATTCACCTCATCAGGATGGATGTTGGGCAGCGCATGCGGGCCACCTGGGTAGATCTTCAGCGTCCCTTGAGGCAAGAGTTTGATAGCCTTCTTTGCTGCCGCCTCAATAGGCACAATCTGATCGTCATCGCCGTGAAGCAAAAGAACGGGAATACCCATCTTCTCGAGGTCCTCGGTGAAGTCGGTCTCCGAGAATTCCTTGACGCAGTCGTGTGCTCCCTTGACAGACACAGTCATGCCTGCAGCCTTGTGCGTCAGTATGCAGCATTGATGTCAGGGACGTGCGGGCGTAGTCCTACCTTGCTGCCACCAGCTGTAGATCTGCCCCTGGCTAACCTTGGCATTGGGTCGGTTGAAGCCGAAAAAGGGGCCACTCGGAACATCGAGAAAGAACTGCGAACGGTCGTTGAGTATCGAGGCGCGGAAGCTATCAAAAACCGAGAGCGGAGTGCCCTCCGGGTTGGACTCGCTCTGAACCATGATAGGAGGCACAGCGCCGATGAGCACAGCCTTCTTGACCCGGTCAGTTCCATGTCGTCCGATGAAGCGGGCGACCTCGCCGCCCCCTGTCGAATGGCCGACCATGGTTGCATCCTTCAGATCGAGATGCACGAAGAGCTCGTGGAGATCATCGGCGTAGGTGTCCATGTCGTTCCCCTCCCATGGTTGAGCGGAGCGCCCGTGGCCGCGGCGATCGTGGGCGATGGCGCGGTATCCTTGGCTCGCGAAGAAGAACATTTGGGCGTCCCAGTTGTCGGAGCTCAGGGGCCAGCCGTGGGAGAAGGTCACGACTGGGCCGGTTTGGTTGCCCCAGTCTTTGTAGTAGATTTCGGTGCCGTCGCGGGTGGTGAAGGTGGGCATGGTGGAGAATGATGTTGGTGATGGTGGCAGTTGGGTGACGAGACAGGGTTGGGGTGTGGTGATCAAAGTGACGTGCAAAAATTTACATTACTGCCGTGTCGGCGTCTTTATAGTCGGGTCCGTAAGAGGCGAGTGGTCTCAGTAATGTGTGGTCGGTGGAGTTTCGGTGCTCCGGCGGGATGTGGGTAAAAAACGGGACTGGAACGCTGCACGTTTTTGGACCAACCAGGCCAAATCCTTCCATCATCGGCACCGAATCTGTCGAATGCCAGCGCTGCCTGCCGTCTGCTAGGCGTTGGTGCGATGCGTGTGGCCAAATTCTGTTCCATGAGCGCGGGAAAGAATGCGGGAAGCTGAGTAAGGCACGGAACGTCATCCGGTGCAAGCCCACTGGCAGGGGACGGCGGTCACGGTTCGATTGAGATATCGACTGCAGTGACGTTCTCATATTTCCATGGTGTGGCTAAAATGGACAAGACTGCAGACATTGTCCAGAATGAAAGGGCGCCCCGGACACGACGCTCTCGTGCCCCGCTGGAAGGAACATACCTCTTGGGATTCTCACCTCCGAAACTTCTCTCCTAGATGGACCCACATACCTTGGTACAAAAGCATCGCCGGCCAGAGAGATGGGAAACGCAACTTCAACCACTGCATGCTCGACAAGGCAACCTGGATGTCCTGACTCCCGATCCTCGTCACCGACTTCGGATTGGTTCACATCAATGCCTGCATCCGTACTTTTCTTTTTACATTTGCTATCATGTTGTATACCAGCTTTTGGTTTTTCGAATGGGAGTGGCAGAAACGCATCTCGCAGTCGGCGCACCCACCGCCGCCCGCGTTGGAGAAACGGATCCGCTTGTTCAACAATCTACCCAGACCAAAAACATGCCACGACGACTCAAGCAACGTTTGGATCTTCGACGTCGTGACCCTGCCACGTCTTCAGCGCCGCCACTTCGAAGTGGAGGAAGCTGTTGTGGCCGTTCAGTTTGCATTCGACAAATCGGAGCCGAGTCCGTACTTCAAGACGGCTGGACCGCAGCCTATCGTTTGGTGGGGCGCAGTCCAATCGCACGGCTACCAAGCTGAAGCACTTGTTCCGTCTCTTTTGGAGGCCTTCATTTGCGAAGTGCCTAGCCTCCCACGGGCGGGCGGTTCTCGAAGTTCGGCTGTGACAGGAGCTACTGGGGCAAACCCTCCGGCAATCGCACCTTGGAAATGGCTCACTTCGAATGAAATGCTTGCAAACGCGGTCGGGGCGGTTCTGACGAAATGGGGTGTCAGAGAGGAGCTTTGCAATGTCGGATTGGTCGACGATGTCCAGGGTATGTCCTTCTCCTACTGGCTTTTCGTAGAGGCAAAGCAGAGCTGACTCTACCACAGAACGCGTGTTTCGTCAGACACTGAACGAAATTGCTGTGAACCAACTGCCCGACTGGGTCCGTCGTGGCACACGATACGTGCGCCATTGTGATGGTTGCGGGACCGACCTGTTGAAAAGGTCAAGGTTCGTATGTGAGACGTGCTTGGATGCCTTTTACCACTCGGAAATTTGCCAGAAGCAACACCAAGTGCGCCACCAGCAAGACTGCTGTCCACCGGACCCCTGGACACACTACCTTCGCGTGATCCCAAGGAGACGCCTCGAGCCCCAACTTCAGCAAATGCTGGAGCCCCAGCTATCCGATCTGCTGAAGTCGCTGGAGCTTTTGCAACGTTTAGCCCGAAAGAATGGGGGGATAGAGTGGGTCGTGAAATACTGTATTGCATGAGAGAATGTGGCTGACTTGCTTGGTGCGTAGGGGGTGTTTGTACCGCCTTATTGAGAAAGGGGCCGATACTAACACCCATATGCGGCTACTGTTTGGTAGTGCTTGGAAAGATGACCTGAGGCTGAGGCAGCTGTACGAAGATATCCGCATCGAAGCGATCATGGTGCGGATGAAAGAGCGTAAAAATGCTCCCGCCGGCGCACCTCTTCCGGAAGAGATCCCAACCAGCAGTGAGGATATGTTGAGGGTGGGAATGGTGGAGAACTTTGAGCAGGGTCTCATTGATTCCAATATTGATTTCGAAGCACCACTCACTTGGCCTGACTTATTGGAGATGCTTGATCGCGAGCGTTTGGACAAAACAAATACCAGATATTTGTCACACTTGGCCATTGCGGCGAATCTCACCGACCCACACTCCAGCTTTGGCGGATCCTCCTCAACCCATATCCGGCGCAGATGGCCTTGGGGCGAGAGAATCACGGGCGTCATCCAGGAGCCACATTGGTGGCGGCCGGGCTCACAAAGTTGAGCCACGCAGCGTTGCTGGGATGAGTGCAGGGGTAAAACGTGGTATCAGTTTCACAGCGACAACAACCTCCTAGCGTTTGATTCAACTCTAGATCCAGCAGCAAATATGGGATTTCATATGCCCAAGAAACCAGGTGGTTAGCTATCCTTGGTTCATGCGGCATTTGCAGGAGTGCAATTACGTGAGCCCTTTTGTGCCACGGCAAAGAACATTGACATGTGCTGATTGTACTGATAGAGGTTGGTCTGGCCTTTCTTCGCGACCCCTGTCTGTCAGCAACCGCCCTGACAGGTGCCCCACCCCCGCACTACGTCATCGATGCCCACAAGGTCACCACCACAGCTCAACATCACAAGTCGACTGACCATCTACCCCACACAGCAACTTGCCGAAAACACCAGCTCCCCATTCAGCTATTTTTTTGTTGGCGGCGCAACATAGTCACCCGTTTTCACCGAGTCTGCACCACAAGATACCCAGCACTATCATGGCCGAGATTGCAGCGGGTGCTCTCGTCGCAGAGCAGGTCGTTGCAACCGGGGTCGAAGCAGCGGCGGTGGCTGCAGTCGCAGCTCCAACCCAACCCCTCAAAGTCGCCCTGTCGCAGTTGGCAAGAGTTGCGAAGGACGACAGCTCGCCGTACCGATTCCCATGTTCTTCCAGGCTCCCGTATGATGAGCTGATATCTTTTCTGGCAGACAAACCCTTGGCAGATGCAACCACACGCTGACGACGATCCGCGACAAAGCGTACATATTTGGAGGGGAGGGCCCCAATGGCGAACTCTGCGCGAGCGATGTCCATGCCATCACGATCCCCACGCACAGCTCCGCCAAGACTGCTCCCGACGTCAAGCACCTGGCATACAAGCCCTTTCCGCTCGAAGACGTCGAGACTGGCGGCGCGTTTGCCCCAGCTCCTCGAGCGCAGCACGCGGCCTGCGCCAAGGGAAAATACTTGATAATCCACGGCGGCCGTGATGTCCAGGGAAGCCCTATCGGCGAGGACAACTGTCTCTGGCTTTGGGACACCGAAGCACTGCAGTGGTCAAAGCTGCGGGGAGAGACGCAGCTCGGCAAGGTCATGGCCCCTCGCTACGGCCACCACATTTTTGTTGATCCCGCCCAAGATTTCCTCATACTTCACGGCGGTCACACGATTCAGGCTCTCAAGAAGCCTCACGAGGGCGACTCTGCCCCGCTCTCCAACCCCAAGACGCCAATCGACAACGAAACCTGGCTCTACGACTTTGATTCCCGCTCCTGGACCGTCCTGCCGGACTCCCCCTCTCCTGCTGCTGCCGCCGCATACGCGGACACCACGCTGTACACCATCAGCCGCTCCACATCCTCTCCCGACCTCTCTGGGTCCGTCAACTACCTCCGTCTTCTCAACTCGCCGACGGAGCGTGAGAAGCCCGGCGCCCTGACATGGAAGACTCACACATTCCCCACCAACCCGCTAACACCGGGCCCGCATCCCCGAGAAGGCGCCGCGCTCGTGCCGCTGAGCACAGGCCACGGACGCCACTATCTCGTCTACATGTTTGGCTGTGCCGACGCTGGCAAGCTGTCGCCCGAGGGCTTCTACTCGGACATCTGGACGCTCCAGCTCCCGTCTCACGGGTTCACGGCTGCGGCAGCCAAGGACAAGATCCGGGACAAGCTTCTCCACCATAGCTCAGGGACCTTTAGCTGGGCATCGGCGGAGCTGATAGCAACGGAACAGATGCATCCTGATGGAAAGGTACACCCTGGACCAAGGGCCCTGTTTGGGGCGGATTCTTGTTTCGACGGGAAGGGGGTGTTGTTTTGGGGCGGCATCAACGCCAAGGGCGAGAGGGAGGCAGATGGGTGGATTCTTGCGCTTGCGTATGGGTATGCGGACAATGACCGCTTCGAGTAGAGGTGGGATGGCAGGTGATGGTTTGAGATGGCGAGAGCGTGTTGAGCATCTTTGGTACCGACAAAATGGGAGATGTCTTGGAGCAAAGAATGGGTAATCCCGGTTAATACATGATTCATTCGACATTGTGCGCTCCTTTTGTGAGCTTTTGATTCCAATCGAAGGTGGTGATCCGCCTCGGAGTTTCACGCCAGCAGAGCCCTTGGTGCGGCGAGTAGCAAAGCTGGGGTTCCAGTTGAAGCTCCACATCCGAGGTTCAGCAGAAATATTCCACGGGAAGAGCGCCCCAGGATTTCTGGACGCGAACTTCCTTGGGTACCTACCTAACCAAACCACCCGACCATCTCCACACAAGCGCCAATGCCAGTGGAAAAACATCAGTGCTTCAGTCATCACCAGAACCGCATCCACAAAAAAGGTCGAAAAAAAACTCGGTATCAACAAACAATTCATGGGGTATCTCTGATCCCGCCGATCAGCCAGACAAACATGCGCTACACTACATTCCCACCTCGGGTACCCTACAAAATACACGCCCCAGACAAAACGAGTACATCATGTCCGAAATGACACACTCGCCGTCCCGCGGATAAGGTACCCAAGAAAACTGCCACGCATGCCCGCAAGTCCAGTCCGAAATCCCCAAGCAAATCATGAAACACCTCACCAAATACCCTCCTCCAGCACCTTCCCTTCCTGGTCAAATACCCCCCAAAACATCCTCCAAACTCCCCAACCCCCAATCCCGCATCCCTCACACACTAAAAACTAAACCCCCCCCAACCACAAACTCACCTCCCCCCTGTGTCCCCGCTCCCCAACCCGCCCACTCCGCGACGCATCCCACCCCACGCTCTTGAGCGTCTTGTCCAGCACGCCGGGCATGTACCCGTGCACTTCGAGGCCTTTGTACAACTTGCCGTTGCCGCCGGCGGAGACTTCGTAGATGATTGTTCGCTCGGGGGGCGTCCGGCCGAGGAGGTGGAGGAAGGAGCGGATGGTGAGGGATTCGGGGACCCAGAGCTCGGTTATGGGGATGGGCGTGGAGGAGGGGGAGGGGATGGTCCATGGTTGGAGTGAGGTGTGGAGGATGCGGATTTTTAGGTGGTTGGGGGGTGGGAAGGCGGTTGTTGGGTTGGGGCGTCCGGGGAGGGTGAGGGCCGTGCCAGTGCTTGGTGTGACTGTAGTTGTGGTTCCGGTGGTGATGGTGGTTCCGGTGGTGGGGGGCCAGGTGATTTGGTGGATTATCGGAGGGAGGGTGCCGGGTGGGGGCTTGAGAGGGAGGTTGTCCGGCGGTGGTGTGGGTTGGGTGGTGACCAAGGTGCCGGAGATGGCGGTGGCTATGGCTGCGGGTGTCGGGAATGAGAACGGGGCCGGAGCCGGGGCAGCCGGGGCTTGAGGGCGTTGAATTCCGTAGAATGGGACTTGAGCTGGAGCAGCGGGAGGTGGAGCTGCGATGGCTGGCTGGTAGGTGGAAGTCGGGGCGCCGGTGGGCCACTGGCTGGGCATCAGGGCCGGGATGGCAGCGCCGGGACGTGTCATGATCGGAGGAGCCGGACCGAGGTCGCGGCCATCACGAGGGTTGAAGCCGGCATTCTGAGGGGCAGGTTGACCGGGCATGCGGCCAGGGTCGAAACCGGCAATGGGGTTAAAGCCTGAGCCTAGCATGGCTTGGATGGCGGTTGTTTGGTATGAGTGTAAGGGAGAGCTGAGTCAAGCTCAGTATGGTGTGTGTTGCTGAGTTGTAGAGTGTTTGTTGCTGAAATGCACTGCAGGAGAAGGAATGCAGGAGGCTCAAGTGCGAACTCGCCGACTGTGGTAATGGAAAGAAGGGAAAATGACTGAGAGACAAGGGGTCGTGCAGAATATATACAAGCCAGTTTGCCTGACGGGCATGCCGTGCAACCATGTCGGTGATTCACATCGCGCGCTAGTGCGCTGATCCCATTGCTATTGTTCATGCTGAATAGCACGGCTGTCACTGAGTCTCAGCAACTTCTGTGTCTGCTGAGTGCACATTGCTGAACAGCAAGAGTGAGGACATCGTCCACGGGATGAAATCCCAACAGCTTTCGACGATCCCCATTGGTGGAAAATCGTCAAATTCACCATGGGATGAGTCTCGACGACTTTCATCGCCAGATTCACAACCAGGTGAAACCCCAACAAAACTCACAAACGCACTCGCCTTAGGATAAAATCTCAACTAAATTCAGTACAATACGAAGAGAGCTCCACCATCTAGACTCAAGATAAACCACAACTTGGGTCGCTAAGACACCGTGACACACACATTCACCTATATGCCCAAGCTTCATCAGTGGTTCTCCACTGTTCATCATTCTCCTCCCATGACTCATCCGCCACCATCCACCACAGTTCCTCTGTTGCTTCATATTGTCCCTCCATCGCCTCATGTCGATCACACGTCGCTCGATGGGGTCGATCCTCCGCTTCATCAGGCATCGGTTCGAATGTCCGAATGTGTGTTTCGAATCCCGATTCCTCGAGCTCGCTTCCTTCAGGTTCTCTTCCTTCCAGGACAAAGTCAGGAGGGTCAGGAATGTCGTCCTCTGAGGGGAAGTCACCGGTCAGAGTAGTGGTCCAGAGATGCATTCCGTCAATACTATAGAAAAAAAGAGTCATAGTGCCGATAAAGTTGTCTTCATCACCCCCAATCCTCTCTGCATTAACGTGCACGTCGCAGGAGGCAATACGGGGAGGAAGGCCGTTTGTGATGGTGTACGCCATGCCGTGACGGTTGAGATGGGGGAGGGAGCAGCTTCATTGCGATAGCTGATTCAGATCACTGGTATTTATATTAGTGCGGACGACCGAAACGGTGATGGAGAGCTATCTTCTGGTGTCGCTGATTTAGAAGTACACAATGCTCACCTCATTGCCCCCCAAAGCGATGAGCAGCTCAGGAATGTAGCACCCTCTCATCTGTTGAACTCTCCTTCAACACCCTTGACCAGGGAAAAATGCATAGCTGACCGCATGCGAGTTCTCACAACACTGATGCAGACCCCGCCAATGCCGTCTTCCGTGGCTGTCGTCTCATGTTGGAGAAGAGAGGGTAAGTGAATGATGCTTTCGACCGGCAATGTGAGTCAGCGAGGTCATCCGTGGAGGCCATGCCCCGGGGAGTGCGTGTCGTATGATTAAGAAGAGCAAACACCTGTTCATGCTCTGCCGAAAGTGACTGTTCGCGGCGAGCACGTCTTCACCCTAGCACTGTCTCTTTCCAGCACACTATTGACGCTGCTATTGACGCTGCTATTGACGTTGCAGTCGATGCAAAATCGGGGATCATGGCCCAAAGCGCATCCCATGGCTGCCAGATCTCCACTCTCCACCAAGCCCAAGGGGCCAAAAAGAGAATCGCGACCCGGAACCCGCACTTGGCCCACCCAATCTCGCCAAAAAATACAACTCCACCAACTCAAGGAGTGATGATGCTTGACCCCGACCCGATTTGAACGGATAACCTTTCGATCTGGAGTCGAACGCGCTACCGTTGCGCCACGAGGCCTGCTTTGTTGTTGAAGTTCGATGTCGTTGATGGTCTCTTCCGTGCCGGTCCGGTCGGGAACCAGCAAACAACAATCCTATTGTCCGCCGGACGGGTATCACCTGCTCCACTGAAGAACTCCCAGCGCCTTGTAATGCCAACAGCCCAACACCAGACCCAATCCATACTTTGTGTCCAACCCAACAAAAGACCAAAACAAACCACTTTCCACAAGCCGCTCTCAATCCCCCAAATCCCCATCCTTCTCCACAATCCTCACCCCCCCTCCCTTCTTCCCCCCCTCATCCCTCCTCACCATCTTCCTCCTCTCCACATCCGCCACCAACCCCTTCAGATACACCTCAGCCTGCACCGTCGCGCTATACGCCTCAGCCGTCCAGTTCCACACATTCTTCCTGCCCGCGTCCGCCCCCGCAGCCAGCAACGTCCGCAGCACCAGCAAGTTCCCATTGCTGCTCGCAAAGTGCAGCGCCGTGTTCCCGTCCACATCCGCCAGCGCCAGCGCGGCGGCCGCGCCCCCCGGCGCAAATGTCAACAAGATCTGCACCACCGTGTCGTGGCCGTTGAGGCTAGCTTCCATGATGGCGTCACGGCCGCGGACGTCCTGGCGCAGGATCGAAGCCGGGTCGCGCTCGGCGAGGAAGTGCACGACTTCGGTGTGGCCCGCGGCGGCGGCCTGCATGAGGGCCGTCTGGTGCACGTCGTTGAGCGCGGGCGTGTCGGCTTCGTGGCCGAGGTCGACGAGGATCTTGCAGATGGCGAGGTGGCCGAGGGAGGCGGCGAGGTGGAGGGACGAGTTGGCGTCGCCCGTGGCCGAGTGGTCGGGGTTGTGGAGGAGGTGGGGGTGCGAGCGCAGGATGCGCTGGACGAGGAGGGGGTCGTTGGCGCGGATGGCGCGGCGGAGCCGGAGGGAGGGATCTATCCTGGAATGGGGCGGGTTAGCACGAGCGTAGGAGGTGATGCGGGGAGGGTCGCGCGGAGAATTGGTGGACGCACATTGTGATTGTCGACGGCGGAGGTGATGCAGGGGTGAGGTGTTGCGATGGGTTGGGGAAATGCCCGTCGCGTCTTGGGGCGCGTCGGAAATCGCGGGGTAGCTTGGAGCCCCGCCGCTGTCCGTCTGGTGACGTCTTGAGGTTCACTGAGCAGGGCTGGTCAATTTCCTCGTGTGTATCGCGGTGGGCCGTGAGACTTGCGACCGGAAAGAAACGCTCGAATTGCGCTTTGGCTGCATGACATCGCCTTCAATTCCTGTTTGATGGTTCCGCAACCAAGGTGCTGCAACAAGCCCTGGATCATGGTGGGGCTTGGCGTGAACACTCCGTTGTGGGGCGCGTTGACCCCACAAGGGGACGACGAACGCTGAACGACCACATCCACAATCCAGCGCCATTGCATACGGTCTGTATCTCGTGTAAAAATTGGGATCGAAAGACATGATTACACTAACTTATTACTCTAGAAATACTACTTTAGACGTTATCGAATGCGGTTTAAGTCGGCATTCTTCACAGGCAGGTGTTTACAGATCGCTCCTCCGGCGCACACGTGACTCCAAATCCACCATTCAGCTTGTCGCCCCTCCATAACTCCGCAAGCCTCTTCACGTCGTCCGATAACAAGCTCCCCATTATCAAGGCGACAACCCAGACAAAGACCACAAGAATCTTCTCGGCGATGAGTATTCCAGTTATCCTTGACTTCGGAATCTCTAGCGGCCCATCAGTATCTCGTGCTGCATTTTCGGATGCCTTCTGGCCAACGGGCCCCACAGTCCCACCATCATCAAGAACGGACAGACGGACGTGTACAGAAACAGGACGCACCCGAGCGACAGCGCCCACAGCACTTTCAGAGGCAACATTCGGCAGCGCCGCAGACCAGGCGTGTCGCCGGATGTTGAGGAATGTGGAGGTCGATGCACTCCTGGAGGACCGTGATGAGAATGATCGACACACCCTATTGTGGAAACCACCATCAGTCGTCCCGCTCTTGAAGCTGCAGAGGGAAGTAAGTGCTCACCAGCGGCATGCCAAAGACAAAGACGCCGACGGCGTCAATTGCCTCTCCTCTTCTCCACCTCGAGCCGCTTGCCTGCGACGGGCAAGAGGAACTCGAAGCCCTCTACAAGGCGGTCCTAACGCAAAGACAATGTCGGTCTGGGAAAGCTGATGGGAGCAAGTTAGGATCCAACGACTCGAGACGCTCGCCGCCGTCGACCTCCGGGAGAAGTTGCGCGACACACAACAAGCAGGGGCGCTCAAGGTGCGGCGTGGAAGCTCCGGAAGTGCCTGTACCTGCGGTTTCACTTCCCGGGTGCATGGAGAGATAAGCCAAGAGAGCAACTATCGACATTGGCAGCGAGGGCGGCGTTCCCTGAGGAAGGAATTGCCTTGAGCTGACCGGGAGGGGTGGGAGGAGAGACTTTTTGGTTGGTCGGAGGCGTCTTCCGCATCCAACGGAAGCTACCATGCCTGTCTCCTTGGGTGCCTGCCCCCTCCATGGGAGACAGAAGGGCATCGCCTGCCGGTACAATCTTGTCCGGTCACGTCGGAATAGGAAGGGGGGTTGGTCGCTGCGGTCCCGTTGCGGGATCTTACTTGGGCGGATTTCACGTGGAAAACAGTCGCCTTCTTCCCATCCAAACCGGCCATTCGTTCACTGCAAAGTCGACTTGTCCGCTCCGAGAGAGTCCCAACATATCACCAACAGTTCATTCGCTATTGTTTCATATGCACTTATTGCCGTGGCTGTTGTACTCGGCTTCATTCTTCAGGTAAGCCACAAACCACGTCATTCCCTTCAGGTAGTGCGATGGCGTCCTGACAGCCCCGATTACAGGCATGGTAAACACAAAGCGGCCCGCTGCTGCCATGGGATCCTCCACCACCGCCGCCGGCTCCTCTACCGACACCAAGGGCAAATCTGTCGTCGCGTCTGGGTCCTCAACCGATGTTAAGGGCAAGGCTTCAGGGTCCTCCACCGCCGCCGCCGGTTCCTCTACCGACATCAAGGGCAAATCTGTCGTCGCGTCTGGGTCCTCAACCGATGTCGAGCGCAAAGCTTCGGGATCGTCAAGTGTTGTCGATGATGAATCTACAACCACTCTTCTCCCCAGCCCTGACGACGGTCTATGTTCCATAGCGGGATATCTTTATGCATATCATGCCAAGCAACGAGCTAACCAATCACAACACGACATATCTGTTGTTGGTTCCGAATCCTCGACTGCTGTCGTCGCCACTGGGTCCTCGACAGACACCAAGGGCAAATCTACTGCTCGGAGCTGGCTCTACCAGATGCATGATAGCGGCCGGAGGCTCTTGCTGGAGCACATTCTGGTGCGCGCGGAGCCGATCCGTCTGCAGCCACGCGGCAACGAAGAAAGAGTCGTAATGGTTCGAAATCATGGCGAGACGCCGCCGCCGATCATCCCACTATTCCTATGCTGCAAGGCATTGCATGAAGAGGCAAGGGACATACTATACGGGAGCAACATATTCGCAATTCACCACTCAGCAAGGAAGAAGCAAGGTCATATGATGATGTGGTTTCTCAATCAAATTCCAGCAGAGGATGTTTTCAGGTTGGAAAGGATACGGATGCATCTGCCCAAGTTACACCGACACGCCTTTCCTCTGCTGAACCGGGATTTGGCCCATCCCAGGCTCAAGCGCGAGGATGCGCTATGTGTACGACAAGTCATGGAACGAGTAGCGTTTTTGCGCACCCTGGACCTTGAAGCGCATCACACGTTGGATGGACTAGAGTCTATTTATCGACATTGGCTCAGTGGAAATAGGTCCGAATTCGGAAAACTGCGGAGGGTCTTCAGGTTGGTTGCCGCAGAATTGCATTCTGGGCTTATTAGAATTGACCGGGGGAGGGTCAGTATAATCGTGGATATCGAGAATCGGGACATGGGAGTTGTGACAGAACTTGAATCGCTGGCCCAGGACCCTACGATCGGTTGGAGAACCGAACGTGTGGATAACCGGCCTACTTAGGCCTTTTTGTTTGACAGCGTATCGTCCAGCGTATCGTTTCGCGTTACATACCAGTTAGAATGTAGTTGTAGCTCAGGTTAGACAAGTATACCAGCCTACATTGCCTGACATTGAGACCTTTGGACATTGGGAAGGGCCTTGCTGCAGCGCGAGAAAAGATAATAATTATTGGCTGCATCACTGCAGCCCTGACACCGTAGATGTCAAGCAAAACCTCGTGTATGCTTTAAAACTCGGAAATATCCAAGAGAGTAGATATCCTCACCATGCATCGACCCTCCTACTCCAATCTCGTCAGCTCAAACGTCAGCCTTCTCATCCGCTCATCAGCCCAGCCATCCTTCCCATTCCACTTGCTATACCGAAAGTCCACCTCGGCATCCACCTCCCACCTGGTCCCCGTCTTCTTTTCCACATCCGCAATAAACGCCCTGAAGGTCTCCACATTATGCGCCGGAACCTTTTTTCCAATCCAATCCTCCACGGCCCCGTCCACAACCCCCACCATATTCCCAATAATCTTTGTCCCCGTCCCGGGTTTAAGACACTTGATACCCCGCTCCAGCACGGCAATCTGCTCGTCGTACGTCCACATGTGCAGAAACATGCCAAAGTGCACAATGTCGAACTTTCCGTATAGCTCGTCCCACGGGGCGCCGTCCTCCATGATGTTGCCCAGCAGGAACTTTGCCTGCAGGTGGTCGCGGTCGCGGAATAATTCGAAGCCGAGGTCGACGAAGCCTTGCTGGAGCTCGACGCCGATGAGGCGGTCGCCGGGGACGCCGTCGAAGATGAGCTTGCGGATGTCGTGGCCCATGCAGCAGCCGATATCGAGCATTTTGGTGGTGGGGGAGGATTTGAGGGCGTCGAGGAGGCGGGGGTAGAGGAGGTTGCGTTGGGAGAGCTGGAAGTCGAGGAAGTCGAGGTGGCTTACGCAGGGGTAGGGGTAGGTTTCCCAGGCTTTTTCGCGCTGTGGGGAGGGAGGGGGTTAGGGATGGGGGTTAAGGGGTTTAGGGGGGGGGGGGGGGAATACCAGGGCCATTACGACGTCGTCGATTTCTTGGGCGGGGATGCCGCTGTACTTGTGCAGCATGTAGCGCGCGGGCCACGAGATGACGGGGTTGTCGGTCCACCAGGGGACCGACTTGTCGCGGTGGTACATCTTGTCGATTTGGGCCTTGTGGACGGCGGCGGCGTTGTCTTCTTCGGCACCCATGTTGAGAGCGTGGGGGCCAATGGTAATGGCGCGATGAAAGAGATGGGATCTTATTGGGCGCAAATGCGGCACTGTGTGGTATGTGGGAGCGAGCGGGTGCGGCGTTCAGGAACGGATAGCAGCAAGCCTGGAAACCGGGAAGCCGGCGAGGAGGGGTAGATATATGTCCACGACGAACACCTAAAGGCCTCACTGGACCTATACCATTTACGAACCCATCCGCGTCCGGAGCTCATCCCCGTCGCCACGGCATCGATATGGAAAGTCTACCCCGCGTTTGCCCGCTCCCTCGGTCTCGAGTCCAGAAAAGCACGATATGCTATTGGTCTGATGGGAAGTTCCGCAGGTGCTTCCCACTCCCCGGCAGGATTCTGTTGCGCAATGCGGGACTAATCCCGGACTGGCAGGCCATTCGGAGGCGTGCCATCCTCTCGGGTTCGGTGTCGTTTTCAACCGGCGTCTCTAGCTGCATGGCCACATGTGCTGCATGCCATGGATGTCTGTTGTGTTGGGGATGCATCACCAAGCGAGCCGAGACATGGCAAGGAAGGTTGCCCAGTTTGAGAAAAAAGGGGCTCAGTGGAGTCACATTAACATTGATGTTCAGTAACTCCCATGAGCAAACTTCACCAAAGTCATTCGTTCAACTAACAACCAATTTCACACACACCGAGCGGACTCTGACCGAAGCCATCCCCCTGCCGTCACTTGCTTGCTCGCATGCCAAGACCTGCAACCCCCTCAAGTTCTTAACCCCTCACCCGTCTACCACGTCACAGGCAGCTTCTGGACCCCCACATCTCGATGCAACTCCGAGAACTCCACCTTGTCGAGGGAGGTGCTCAGGTTGGGAAGCCCCGAGAAGAGGGTTTCTATTCCTTTTGATCAGCGAGGTCACCCGATAAGGGGTAAAACAGCAACCACTCACCAAAAGCAACCCTCATCTCGGCCTTGGCCAGATGCTCAGCAATACAACGATGCTCGCCAAACCCAAAGCCCAGCGCATCCTCCATGTGCTGCTTCCGATGCATGTCGAACTTGTCTGGGTTCTCAAACACCTCCTCGTCGCGGTTGGCGGACATGTTGGACGCGATGATGCCTTCACCTGCTTTGATGTGCTGTTGCAGCCATTAGCTGAGATGTTGTGCGACTGTGCAGTGCGGAACGGGCCGGCATACCTGTCCTCCGATGTCCACATCTACCTTTGCGACGCGTCGGATGGCCATGGCTGATGCGGTGTGGTATCGACAGAGCTCGTCCACAAATGGGCCGGACCACTTCTTCGGGTCGGCTTTGAATTCGGCTAGCTGGTTGGGGTGTTGGAGTAGTGTAACGACGCCCTGCATTTGAGTGAGTGTCGTGAACCCGTTTTCACGGTGTTTGTGGTGGGTGGTGGGTGGTACAGCATCCCGCGACGAGCTAATAAGAAGTCGGGCGTGTTACTCACCAGCGCAATCATGTTCACCATGGTCGCATTGCCGGCCACGAGCAACAAGAAGGCCATTTGCGTGGCTTCTTCCTTTTCGAGATGGCCGGGCTTGACTTGTTCGACTACTAGCTTGCTGATGATGTCGTCCTTGGGTTCTTTCATGCGCTTATCGGTCAGTTCGGCCATGTAGTCCAGGAGTTGCCTGTTATTGTCAGTTCAGGTCCCCAAAACAATAGGGGTAACTAAGGTAGTGACAAACTGATTCGCAGCCGACGCCTCCCGCGCAGTCGAACTCCCATTCGAGCGAACAGCCGTCTGGTTGGTGAGAAACTCGAGATCCTCAAACGGCACGCCCAGCATCGTGTAGATGATCTGCTTCATATCAGTAAAAACCATCCCCATCCCACAACAACAAACTCACATAGGACGGCAGCGGCAGCGCAAAGCTCTCCACCAAATCAACAGGCCCCTTCGCCAAATCCTTGGCCTTCATCCTGCCCAACAAATCATCCGCCGTCTTTTGGATGTACGGTAGCATCTTTTGCACATGCTCGGGCGTGAAGAAGGATTCGACCATGCTCCTGCATCACAATCAGCACCCAAACAACCCCTCCCAATCCTTTCCACTGTGTTTGTACATGTACCTACCGATGCCTCATATGCTCGGGCGGATCCATATCCACAAACGTCGGCCTCGCCTTGGCAGCCAGTCGGCCTCCTTCGCTGTACTCTGGGAATCCGGGACGGTTACGTTCCTATTTGTCAAAAAAGGCCCTTTGTCAACACATAAAATCATCTCCAACCTGGAAGAGGGACTGCCGCACCTTGGAAAGCCGCTGATCAGTAGCAACCTGGCATAGATCCTTGTGCTTGGTCACGAGCCAGGCCATCGATCCATCGTAGAGCTTGACGTGCGAGACGGGACACTTTGCGCGGAGTTGGGCGAATTCAGCGGGGGGTTCCATTCCCGAGGCGCGGGCGAACGGGAAGGTGGGGATGGTGTTGGTGGTCGTGGTGCCCATGGTAGATGTTGATTTGGATCTGGTGGTGGTGGTGGTGGTGGTGGTGGTGGTGGTGGTTGAGAGCGGGATAAGGGTTCGGGATTGGGGAATGAGTCGTCGGGGGAGGGAACGAAGCATTTTGGGCAGTGATAAACAGACCTGGAATATTTATTTATTAATCCAGATGGCGTGTCGACTGGATATTTACCTTTCGTTGGGCATACTTCCATCACTCGGACCACGTGACACAGCATCATGGCTTCGTCAGCACACATCCCATCGGGCCGAGCAGTAGGTGTTTCCCTGACGTAAAGTGGTCTGATGGTGTCAGAGCACCGCCCGAATTTAAGCGGTCGCGCTGCCACGGATTGGACATCTGAGCGGAAAAGCGCACCTCCAGTGCAGCGTCCGAGGAGATCAAAGAATGTGCTACATTACAGCATGACATTTCCGATTCTGGTATGCGAAGGCTTTACTTGGGGTTTAAACGAGTGCCGTGGGATTGGTCCCCTTCCGGACTTGCCGCAGAGGGTGTTACCACTGCCACTAAGCCGGCGAACGACATTACTCCCAGCACAAACACCACGTTCTAGACCCTGGACTTTGCATCTGCATCGCACATCGGGCTTGCCTTCAAGTCTCCTCGCAGGGTCTACTACTCCCCCGGCTCAAACGGCCCAAAAACCCCATCCCCCGCCGCATTCCCACTCCTCCTAAAAATCCGCTCGCTCAAAAACGGCAGCTGCACGCTCGACACCTGTCCCTGCCCACCCACCCCAAACACGGCCAAATCCGCCGGATACCCGCCATACCGCCACTGATCGACCGTCGCCCAGCTCGCACAATCATCCCCCGCCGGCACCCCAACTAACCCAAATTTCCCCCTGAACGGCACCTCCGTCCCGGAAAACGCCCTTCCCACCAAGCCCATGGGGTAGAACCACGCCCCTAACTGCCCAGAGCCGGCAAAGTTCCCGAGGCGCTTCGCGAGCGCGAGCATGTCCGTCCCGTTGGAGATGAGCGTGCGCAGGAAGAGGCCGGGTTCGTCGGGGTGGAGGCCGAGCTCGAGGGTGCTGGTGGTGGACATGGTGTAGTTGCCTGCGTAGGCGAGACCGGCGGCATCGCGCGCGGCTTGCTCGGCTGCGGCGAGGAAGGTGTCGAGGGCGAGGGCCTTGATGGTGTCGAAGTCGGATCCGCCGGGCGTGCCAGCGGTGAGGATGGAGATGCCGAGGTTGTGGGCGGGGGATAGGGCGAGGAGGGAGGTGTAGGTTGCGCCGCCGCCTTGCTTGGTGTAGACGTCTACGACGCGGGTGGTGGTGGAGGTGGAGGAGATGGGCGTGTGGGTGCGGAGGATTTCCCAGGGGCGGCCGAGGGAGGTGAGGAGGCTGGAGGTGTGGGTGAGGGGTTTGAGCCACTTGCGGGTTGCGGCGGGGGATAGGAGGGAGGAGGAGAGGATGGAGGTGCCGAGGGTGGTGAGGTCCGTGGCCGAGAGGTAGTAGCCGGCCGAGGGGGCTTCGTCGCCGAAATCTTGGTCCCAGCCGGGGAGCTTGACGGCGTTGATGGTGAGGTTGGAGGGGAGGGTGAGGAAGGTGTTGCGGAGGTTGAGGGGCTCGAGGAGCTGCTTGCGGACGAGGTCGGGGAAGGGGGTGTCGGTGATGTTTTCGACGGCGTAGGCGAGGAGCTGGAAGGCCATGTTGGAGTAGTTGGGCGTGTTGAAGGCCGAGCTGAAGGGGTAGACGGTGAGGACGGATTGGAGGGCCTCTGCGAGTGGACGTGTTAGTAAGGGGCTCTGAAAAGGGATGAGAGACGTGCCTGCTCTGGTGCAAGCGCGGAGACCAGCAGCGCCGCACTTGATCTTTTCAAAGTCGAGAAGGGGGCGGACGCCGGAAAGTTGGCTCGAGACGTTGCCGGTCACGCTGAGATCATTGAGGGCGTAGTCCCTTCCGATACCGCTCATCAAGCTCGCCAAGCTGCCGAGCGTGATAACCTCCCAGTCGGCATCGTAGGCCGGGTTTCCGCCGGACAGGTGCGAGAACTCGGGCAGATACTTGGAGAGCGGCTCGTCCCAGTACTTGTCCTCGAGCTTGGTGAGGATGGTGTACACGGTGATGAGCTTGGAGATGCTGTGGGCGCGGAAGACGGTGTCAGGTCCTACCGTGGTAATGCTGGTGCCATTGGATGCCGTTGGCGTGTGGTAGGCAGCGTGAATGGGCGTTTTCGAACTGCCCAAGTAGACCTGAATGGCATACGAGGTGGAAGCCTCTGAAATCTTGCCGCTGGCGAGGGCATCGGCGAGCCCCTTGTCGAATGCAGCTTTGGCCGAGACGAATGCTGGTGCCTGCACATTCGTGGCAGGAGGGTAGGCAGGCCCAAGAAAGGGGCAGTTTTGAGCCTCGCTGGCGCCGAGGAAGAGTGCCAGGAGAAGGCCAGAGTTGAACGGGAGATGCATGGCGGCGGTGTTCACGACGACTGAAGTTCCCAAGTCGCGTCGGAGAACTCTCCACGACGGTGGTCCCCTTAGATAACTGCCTAACCCAGGGACACTACTCCGCAGCGGGGATCATAGTCGTCGTGGCCGGATATATTGTGCATCCGTTCAATATGCACCCGCGACTATAAACTTCGTGAATATCCCCGCGTCGGAGTTCGGGAAGCGGCAAAATGAGCTTGTCGGTATAGGCTGGGCGGGTCCGGTACTACCTGTTATTGGCGAGGCTATAGCCATGCAGGTACACCCGCTCTACACGCCGCGTTGCAGTCGGCACATGGTCGACGTGACGATTCCTCGTGGCATTGCCCGGTCTTTCACGTTCTTCCGCATTGCCCTCATTAATGGCAAGCCCTTAAGCCACACATACCCCGGGCCCTTTGGGTACATTATTATTTAAGAATCTTCTGTAATCCTACGCGACAGGTTTTTTTTTAGCTGAGGCCAACATATCATTAGCTGCAAATATTACCTGTGCTTACCTACCTAGCTTGAACGTATAGGTGAAGTGGAAGTTTCCTATCCCGCAACAACGCTATAAAAGTCTGTCAGCTCAACATCAACCATCTCTGTACCAAAACATTCACACGCCGGCGTCGCCCAGTGTAAGCGTCCCACAATGACACCCCCATTCTGAACCAAGAGACCAACACCGTCTCTGCTTGCAAAATGGTAACTCAGGCCGGGAACACGGTACGCGACCGCTTTTCGAATTTCAGACGGGGGCTTGTAAAAGGCGGCGCGGTAGAGGAAGGTATTGCTGCATGCTGAACAAGTGACGCCGATGAAGCCGCCAAACCAGCCCAGGTGGATGGTGCCGCCGTGCATTTGGAGGAAGGTGAGAGCGCTGACGCCAGATCCGTTTATAGGGGATGCGTCGTTGAGGTGGAGGAGGTCTGCTAGGCGTCGGGCGTTGGACAAGGCCTCCTCAGTTGCCATGAACGTGTTGGGGCCAGGGTTGTTGTACCAGGATTGCAAGATACTTTCAAGCTCTTGTCTCTTGGCCGTGTCTCTGAGAATCTTGTTCACCTGGTCTGGTGGCATGTGGTACAGCCTGCAACATGCTGTTGTCGCAAAAGAGTCTGCATCCGGGCCGGTGAAGTTGAGGATGATTTGTGCGACGTGCGCCCAGCTTGCCATTTGATGGGAATCTCGAGGAGATTTGAAGACAAATGTGACCTTGCCGATTCGGTCCATTTTGAGGGACAAAACAACCCCTGACGACATTGAAGTCGCGTCGTGCAAAGTCGGTGGGCTACTTTCCCCTCCGAGGCCAAACGTGGTGACATCGTTGAACCCATCTCGTGTTACTGTTCGCCATTCGTGACGACGGGAATATGGCTCGTCTGTTGGTGTCATGAGTAGGGGGCTGAAATCTCCCGACTGCACACAGGCCAGAGCAATGTGTTTCACAACATTGACCGGGTCCTCGGTGAATAGGGGTATTTTCATGTCCGGCACCGGTGCGCGTAGCAACCCGACCAAGGCGTGGAGAAAGTCATGAATCGACCGACAACCTCGGCGAGAGAGAAGAATCCACGCAACCGCAAAGTCAAGTTTCTGAGAGTGCCGAGCGGACAGCAGAGGTCCGAGATTCCAGGGGACCAGCGTAGCCCCAAGTCGAACCATACCCTCAACCTCCCCCGCGCCATGCGTGTTGGCTTCCTGATCCCAAACCTCGCTGAGCTTTCCAAGAAAGACGTCGTCGACTCCATCAACAATGCGATGGTCATCAAGCATGACCTTGATGCGTGACGCCCGGACAAATTCCATAACGGTCCAGACCCGCTTGAACCAAGCAGCGTTGCAGACCTGAGTGACAGCTGCGAGTCTCTCTTCAGTTGAGCTGCCATGGCGAAGGCTGTGGACGGTGTCGGAGTTCACATCGCTCAGATGTACCAATGTGTATTCGGCACGCTGGAAGATGGCCGGGATGGCGTGAAGGATTCGTGCCTTGAGCTCAAGCTGCCACTGCGGGACACTGAGGTAATCGTGCCAAATTTCCGTGTCTGGCTTTTGTTGGTGCGAAATTCGACATTGAGTGAGTCCATCAACGATGCTCAGCACTGACGAGAAGAGTCGCCGCCGGATGTCGATGTCTTGGGGAAAATGCGGACCACGAGCTTGGATGTCGGAGATGGCCTGGTCCCAGACGTGAGAGATGGAGATGTAAGGTTGGCCTTTGCTTTCCATGCATTCCAGATGTCTGTCGAAAAAAAGAAGGCGATGATCTTGGACAATCAAAACATGTGAGAATTTATGGCTGTCGTCACTGCTGTGGTCTTCGCCCTGTACACTGACTTGGCCAGGAACAGAAAAGGTCCGTATAATGGCTTCGTCGTCAAAGGGCCGCCGGCATTCACAGCAGCGCAAGCTTCTTGGGTCCTCCGAGAAGCTCCAGACAGATTCGAGATCAGGAATCCGGCCATCTCGGCCCAAAGACCCCATTTTCGTGACTGAGGCGGAAGCAGCTGATGGAATCATGCAGTGGGTTAATAACAAAGGGAAAGCGGAACTTGAAGTTGTCAAGGAAATAAGTCGCTAGATAGACCAACAAGTGATTTCTGCAGCCTTGACAGGAGTGATGTGACGTCACAATACATTGCACTAACCCGTCGGGCTTCACAACTCCATGTCCGAACTGACCACTCATACAGCCCTTTTCTTTGACAACCGATCAGACCCTTCTGAACTTAGCCCCTAAGCCTAGGACAGATAGAGGCAAGACTTACACTCTCACCCCCCAAAACCACCACACCAACAAGCCCACCATTAAAAGCCCTCCTCCCAGAACCATCATTCTCCGGCGAACCAGTCGCCAACTCCTCTCCGCTCTGTTCCGAACTTGGCGCGAATGCGCCAGAAGCTCTGCGATTCGTTCCGCAGTAGCATCAGGCCGTTGCAGTATAGCTTCGATGCGACGGCGACGGAGCTCTTCTGCTTCCTGCCGTGCAGCTCGATCGGCGACTTCGTCTTCCGATTTTCCTGGCCGTGCCCACTGCATGTTTTGTGTGGCTTCGATGAAATTTCTTCGCTTACCACGTTGAGCACTTGGAAGTTGACCGGGCATGGTTTGGTGTGGGTGGATTGAGTGCGCCAAAATGAGGCTCCTCTGAATGTGTGAAAGAGAGAGAAAAGCCCCGATCGTCGGACACTTTGTGCAGTTGTGGTGGTTGATGGTGGCGGTGTGGTTGCACAGCCCGTTCATCTTTCAGGGGCATGGCAGTCTTGGCGGGCTGGTTGGCTCCCTCCTGGACTTTTCACCACTACATCTTCAACAAAACAAGCAAACCCGACGTACAGAGGAGCGAAGCTACGGCGGGAGTGATGCGAGTTTCAAGACCGGTATCAAGATCAAAGCCCAAATGCTCACAATGGTTCTGTGTCCAGATGTACCTGGATCATTTATACCGATGTTAATGACTCACTTTAGGATGATGCTCTCTGATACAAAGACCACAGCCCCCCCTTTTCAATCGACCTGACCCCAATATAATAGACCGACAAAAGAACCAACCACATCCCCCCACGATCTATAAACGGGTCGGCAATGTAGAACCATGCCAACGAGTTAGTGGTCTGTCGCTTCGCTCCAAACAGCAAAGCTAGCTCGGTGATGCTCCATAGTCTAACAATAACAAAGACAACCGCAGCCGTCTTGAGGGCTGATAAAGACTACAGGTGACACAGTTAGTATTTTCTGTACGCGAGCTCCGAGTCGGATACTAAAGACACAGTGAGGTGCTTACCTCTTTCAGCTCTGTCACCTTTGCAGCAGCCTTCGCAGCCTTGCAGGCTGTCATCACCACTGCTATTGAACCGAAGATGAGGACCAGAACTGCGAGGCCGCCGAGGATCGTGCCTATTCTGTTTCCGGTGAACTGATGGTCGAGCCTCGGGCTGCGGAACCATGATAGGCTGTCCCGGCCCTCAGCGAAACGGATGGCGAGGATGCATTCACCCAGTGCGAGGCCACTGGCGATGGCCGAAGACGAGTACACGGCGGAGCGCGGAAGAGGAAGCGTATCCTGTGCCGCGCAGATTGACAGCACACTGCGGGCAACCTCTGTAAGCATGACGGCGCACATGGCAACGCCGATGCGGCGAAGGAGGCGTCCGATGGCGTCGAGGAGATGGGCGTCGTGATGCGGGTTGTCGCCGATGTCAATCTGGAACCAATGTGGGCTGTGAAGGTACGTGTAGATGGCTGAAGCTGTCGTTCCGAGGATGTATGCGCTGGAAAATACAGTGTCAGTTTGTCCTAATTGTTAAGAATTAATAGGTGGACATACACCAGGCAGATGCCCATGGTGCCAAACATCCAGAAGAAGCATCGTCGCGCTGCATCGCCCTTAATTTTGACGCGGACCAGGGCGCAAATGGCGGTTATTGTCATGGCGAGGGCGGCAAGCCCCTCGAGGCCGGCGCTGGCACCAAACGCATCTTCGGGGCTCCAGTTTATTCTGCTTCCCTTGCCCATCGAATGAGTCTCGAAGATGTTGAAGCAAAGAGTTGAGTGCAAAGTGATGCTGCGACAAAACTCTGGCATTGTCGCGACGACGCGAAAGAGTTATATTGGGATGCGCAGAGGCCTCTTGGCGAAACCTACCCCTGTTTTCTCGGTGCCGAGATCCACCCCCGAGCCACGTTGAAAAAGCCTCGATGCGACACTGAGACTCAGCCGGTCTTGGCTGGCCAATACCATTCACTCAAAACAACAGTAACGATTCTGCACTAGACTCATCATGGTCGAGGCGAATGCACAACAATGTTCAGACTGTACTAATCGTCGCCTAAATTTGTCCACGAGCCTGGAAAAAGCGCCCAAGCTAGCCATCAATACCCAAGGTGGCCGTCACGATGAAGCCAAAAGACTCAGAGTACCGCCAAGTCAGCGTCGAATTCCGTAGACCCATCTCGCTTGACGCGGGTAGTGGTGTCGACAACGGTTCGCTTGAGAACGGCAAGATCGGCATCAAACTCGGTTGAGCCATCTCTCTTGGTTGCCTCCGAGGAGCCATGGCGCTTGAGAATGGCGAGGTCGGCGTCGAACTCGGTGGAGCCGTCCCGTTTAACAGCGTCTAGCGATTGTATTAGCAAGGCTTCTTGACAGATTGTGAAGCGCAAGTGGGGCATACCCATAATAGGGGTGCGAGGAGCAGCGAGGACGGAGAAGGCCGAGGCCGAAAGGACAAGGAGTGTTGTGATGAACTTCATTATGCTGTGTCTGAGAGTAACTCGGTGCTAGGATATAAGACTGAGGGGAAAATGGCTTCTTCTGACAATTATATGGCGGTGGGTCGTACTTATACTCTACAGGTGTCAGGATGAAGGGACGGGGAGGTCGCTCTGCCGTTTAGCTAGCCGGACCTTAGCTAATTCCTTGGGTACTCTCAATTCTCCTCGCTTGCGGAGTCCGGAGACAAGTGTAACTCCGGCGGCCGTCTGGGTTTGGCTGAGAACCATGCATGATCTTCATGACTGAGTCAACCCCGGGCACATGTCGGCACCTGAGCTTGTCTCCTTTGAGATGGCTCTACCGCTGAAGTAATCCTGAAGTAATCGCGTGCTCATGATCTCTAATACGGCTCTCCAATGACAATGACACAACCACAAACGCAACTTCAACCTGAAACTACCGCACATCAAAAAGGATTATATTGCCTCGCCGCATGCTCAGCGCCCTCCCCGATCACGACTTATCCCCAATCCGGGTCTGCTTTGCGAGTTGGACATGCAACGAGCCGTGCGCACGACGACAGCGTTACATCAAGCTGATTTGTAACAGCATGGCTTTGCATTGCGCTGTCGTGGGGGATTTCGGCGCGCCCACTAGGAAGTCCGGTGGTTGGCATAAGGTTGTGGGCGGGACCGGGACATAAGGTAGGCATGTCTAGAACATGCATGCACGGTGGCCGCCTTACCCGCCGCGGAGACCGGGAAGCCGCCCGGGAGCGAACGGCACGGAGCGTTTTGCCCGATACTTGAATGTTATCTGCCGACCGGCATCGGGCGTACGACTGATGGTCGCGGCATGCTGCATAGGTACACACGCTGGAGTTGGGCTAGCTTCGGATCGGCGGAAAAACATCCGTACTGGTTGGACATGTAGATGTACAATCCTGCAGCTATGGGCGTTCTATACCTTACTTTGAGACTTTTTGTTTAAGCTTCAAATCGGATATCCCTTGCCATTGTTGAACTTGGCACCTAGGAATCTCACATGAGACTTTAGAACAATACCAGACGATAGTCAGAGGCTGCCGTGTAGATACCTAAGAAGGGGCGTCTTTGATTGTAGCATCGGAGGTCACAAGCAATTCAACTACTTGCGGCCCAGTACACCAATGTTCTAGACTCTTTTTTTTTTTTTTTTTTTTTCGGAAAGCGGATGTGGATGTATCTGTGTGCTGGCACTCCGACGTCGAATCCCTCCAATTTGGCCAGGGGCGGCCGCCCTAGTGTGTTTTTGACCTGTATGCCCCTCACTTAGGATTCTGCGTGCATTGTCCGGCCCAACAACCTCAGCGGGGCTATCGGAGACTAGGCATTTTATTTGCAAGTACGTCTATTGTACAATCGGCCATGGGTGTTGTCGAGTGACAAAAGTACCTGCCACTTACTCACACCTTTGCAACCGCCGTAAGAGGTGAAAGCCGTAAACAGCCCAAGCATAAGACGGCTCATCTCCTCCGGCAAAGTGTTCATCGCGACCACACCATCAAGCAAAACATTACAAAGTATCTGCAAAATTTGTACCATGGAGTTTCTTGCCAGCAAGATGAAGTCCGAGTACGACAAGCTCCTCAGCGGCGAGTCCGAGACAGACGAAGAGTTCATGGCTCACCCATCTCCCCAACGCAAAGGCCTCACATGGCGCCAGCGCTTCTACTTTCTTCTCGCTTCATCCGTTTCCCTGATCGTTGGCATTTTCGGCGGAGGTGCCTATCAACGGCACTACGTCTCCTGTTCCTCCGCTGACCCGACCGTCTTTGTCCCTGAGGTGCCGCAGCTCATCAGACCATACTGTACCCAGCCCTGATCAAGCTCATTCCCATTCTCCACTGACGCATGACATTGAAGCACCCGCGCCCGTCAGATACATCAACAAGTTCCTCAAAAACGGCCCCGAGTCCAAGCCCTTCATGGGCCATCCCCGCCCCGAGCTCGACGCAGCGTGGCACGAGCTCCTCGCTGGCACCCTCGTCCGCTTCTCGGCCGACGAGCTCCACCTCGCAAACTACACCACCTCCATCAAGCACAAGGAAGGCGGCTACATTGGCGGTCTGGGAATCTCGCACAATCTCCACTGTTTGGTATGCCAGCTCCCTTTCCTTCCCCATATAATATTATCCTCCATTCCAGACTAACCACATGTTTTTCTACCTTTAGAAACGCATCAAACAATACCTCCACCCCGACTACTACCCCGCCGAGCTGCACGTGCACGAAGACGCCTTTGAGCACCTCGACCACTGCCTCGAGAGCCTGCGCCTCGCCATCATGTGCCACGGCGACACCAACGTGTACGCGCTGCAGTGGCTTCCGCACAACCGCTTCAAGCCCGGCGTCGTGCTATCGCAGCAGAATGTTTGTGTGGACTGGGACCCGCTGCATCGGTGGATGCTGGAGAGGGCGGCCAAGGTGGATGATATGGAGAAGCCGCCGTCCGAGGTGTTTGATGAGTATGATCGGACGCATAGGGGGGAGGAGGAGGAAGGGCATGAGGGGATGGGGCATAAGGGTGTGGAGAATGGGAAGGGTGAGGGGGGCCATCATGAGATGGGTCATGCTGGGAAGGGGAAGTCGGTTTATTGAGCTGACCAATAAGGGTCTTAACACGACCTTTAGTAGCTGTCCTATTAGATGTGATCATGCCACTCCGTGCCAGATAGCCATCTCAGTAGTAGGCTTATATGAATTTTCCAAATGCATGTGCATTGTACCTACGGCTTCAAGTTTGATGTACAGACCCAGTCCATTGTCACCATATTGACGGAACATCTAATGACCCAAAGTCAAAATCCACCACAGCCGATGCGTCGGACAGGTCATAAACCACGCCGTCGAACCCATCGAAACCAGTTGATGCGCCATGATTGAAGAGTGTCCAGACCGGGGTTGAACCGGAAGTTTGAGCCGAAACACCGTCCAGCGTTCCGCTTTTCGTGTCCTCCATGAGCATTACCCTGGCATTAGGCACCAGCCCCTCAATGAGCTCTTGCCCGTCGACAGCACCCGCCGAAGCCTCAACACCGATGAGCGGAGACTCAACTCCATCGCCATCATCGATCCCCCGTACCCGGGAACGATAGAGACTGAAGAGTTGAACCTGAGCCTGCTTGACAATATCAAGGACCTGGCTTTTGAGTGTCTCAATGTCTTCGGCAAGACTGTCTGATAGCGTTTCCTCGACGAACGACTCGAGTTGATGTTTCACCCGCGACGGGAGCTCAGCTTTGAGAAAAGTCTCGTACTTCGTAAACTCCCGTTCGAGAGACGCTTGGTATTTCTGGTGGCCCGAGTCTGCACTGTCGAGTTGGTACTCGTAGTCTGCCGTACAATATCAGATGTCGTTGTCCTGTACTGGAGTTCAAGATGGGTGTAACTTACATGGGGTCGGGACAGCATCGGGATCTACGCCGGGGAAAAGAATCAGGTAAATCTCTTTCCACCTCGCCTCCTCCGTCGGGTGCTTCTGCATCAGCTTCCGGCTTCTCAATTTTGCTGCTGTTTCAGAGTCAAAGCCTTGCGTTTCCGACCGGTCTCGCGGCTGACACCGTTCGGTTGCCGCAAGGTGACTGACTTGCTCCTTTTGAGAATCGAAAGTTTTCTGGCATCGGGGACAAGTGATAGCCATGGTGTGGCAACGATACAAATGTTCTCTGTCCTCGGTCAGAATGAACACTCTAGGCGAGAAATAGACCACATGTGCAATTCCACAGCAATGGTCACTTACTTGAGACGATGGGTAGTCTGCCAGCCAGGGCCCGGGCAACTTCGCCAACTATGATAGCGCTTGGGGTCGTTCTTGAAGTACGGACACGCAAGCCACCTGGAGGGTCGTTCGTCTTGTTGGCGTTTCTGTCGCTGTCTTGAGACATTGTCGCCGGTATCGTCGTCTTCATCGTCCCTCTCACGCCAGTGGCGCTTGTTCAAGTGAATCTTGGACGAAGATCCGCTTGAGTCATGCCCCGAAGAGCCAGAGGGCAGCGGTCCTACTCTTGAGCCACGTTCCCGTGCTCCCGATTCTGTTCCAAAGTTCTGGTCCTGCTCTACATCATTCTGCTGCCCACTGCCTCTGCATTCTGGTGGTACCGGCTTGAAGGTGGCGTAACCAACAAGCAGGTAAAAGTACTTCATTAAGCAGTTTACCCTTGTGTCAATCTTTTGACCTTCGAAATCCTTCATTTTCCGAAGTTGCTTTTCTTTCGCCCTTCGATTTCGAAACCAATTCTATGTGGCACACATCCGTGAGTTTTCTCTGTAATTGACAAGGCACAAGGGTTATCCAGGTGTCCTTACATTGATTCGAGCCGTGTCGACCCCAAGAGTCTTTGCCAACTCGGCCTTGGTCGCTGGGTCCGGCTTGGGGTTCTTTGCAAATGCATCTTGCAACTGCTGTACTTCATCTTTGGCGAGGCGGGGGGCAGGTTCTTGTACATCGGTCCTCCTGTGTTGGTGCATAAGCGCCAACACAGGAGGAATGTACATTGCTGCTGTCCTTGGAGCAAGCGGTTGGTCTGGAGCGCGTTCATGTGGTTTGATGTCTTGACCGGGTGCAAGAGTCTCCATCTGGAATGCTGAAAGGTCGGAGTCGCGGAGGAATTATGGGAGTTATGATGTTGTTCTTGAGCTTGCATAGTGGGGAACCCTGGCAGCACCGATTGGTGGATTTGGGTCATGGAGTACCCGCCAAAACAAAAAGATGGGAAAAAACGCAGGGATTTTATCTGCTGATGCCATGCATTTCGAGTTGGCTTCATATAGTACGGAGCAGGCATCAGTACTCCGCACTCTGTCTGGTTTGTCTCTATTCCCTCTGACGTGTTGCGCGCAATTGTGCACAAACTCCAAATCGCACATGCAGCCTACACCCCTCGTCACTCGCCTGCGTCCAATGAGATGGGGTGCTCGCTTGGTCCCCACCACAAAGAAGAAACCCACTCGCCAGCCGTAATACCTCATCACCACTGCTCCCAACTCAGCATGTATCGTTGGTGCATTGCGTGGCGCATTGAAAGTAAATCAGCAAATATGTGTTTGTGAGGCCACTGATTTGATTGCAGATTGAACAACAGCTAACAGGGCATCAGAATGAGCTGTTTTGAAAAACGGAGAAGGGATTAAGACCCTGAAGTGTACATGTACTCACCCGTGACGGCGGCAATGGCGAGCCGAGTCAACGCATTGTACGGTTCGCGTAACCCCGTTCACGGTGAAGCTCTTGCTGCAAAGGCAGGGGCAAGGGCCGCCCTGTCGCTCGACAAGCGCTGAGGGTTCTCGCTCGGCAGGATGGGTAGTGGCTAGGGTGGAACTACCGTATTATTCCAAAGAATTGGCTTTTACTCGGAGACCGTTCACGTACCGTATTGATTCGCAGTATTAGCCTTTACGCTTGCCCTATGCACGCCCTGAAAACTTTGTCAGCACGGCCTCGTAAGATCGCCAACGAGCCTGTATATCCACGCAAAGGTCTATTTTATCGTAGAAAGTACGCTAAAAGGCTTTACAGAAGGCCGCTGATAAAGCTTTCAAGGCGTACATAGGGCACGAGTAAAGGCTAATCTTATAAGTCAATACGGTATCACTGGGTGGATCAGAGGCATTACGCAACACCGTAGGGTGGCCTGTGTTAGCTCCGCAGAGGCCTATTTTGGTAATATAAAGGCCTTACCGGATATAGCCTATGGCTTATGTATCGTGCAAGGAGCGCTCAATGGCTTTGCGTAAGGCCTTTGATAAACCTGTTAAGTTATGCACGGTATCTGAGTAAAGCCAATTTTGTGGAATGATACGGTAAAGGCATGGGCCAGATAGGTAAGGTAGCTACCTAGGTATGCTTGACAACTTTGTCGACTCAACGCTGGCAACTAAAAGTGATATTAACAATGATTATCCCCATCGGTTTTCTTGCCTCCTTTCTCAATCTGAACCTTCATCT